>OY757025.1:26006304-26606304 GCA_963580285.1 Lucinisca nassula
AGGCTTTTTAATTTCTGAAACTGCTGCCTGCCTTTGCTGATCTGCGAAGTCATTACCCTCAATATTGTTGGTGTCCAGGCACCCAGTGAACTTTCATAATATTCTCCCTATTTCTTTTCTTGCTAAGTTCTCCTTGATAGTCTCTAGTTCAATACAGGTACCTATGCAAACAGTGTAGGTCATGACGTGACGGCTTATGAGGATCTTAGTGTTTGCATTTCTGTAAAAGAATGGCCATATCCAAACTCAATGATGGATTTGATTGATTGTTTTAGGTTTAGCGACACGTCAACAAGTGTGGGTCATTTTGTATCGTCTCCCAGAGAAAGGGAGAAAAGGGATAGAAGAGACAGTAGAAGAGATGAAAGTGAGGGACAGGGGAGATAGAGGAAAATGAATGGAAGTGTAGAGACAGAAGAAGTAACAATGCTCCCCCTCTACCCCTACCTGCTGCAAGGACAGACTGTAATTCAATATCAATTGGGCGCCCTAGTGATGAAAGATACACATCACCTTTGCCTCACCAAACCACCCCTAACTCAATGATGGAAGAATCAGGGGTGAAAGTGTTAAACTGTGCTATTGCAAAGCATTAATGATTACAAATAACAGTAATATGGAAAGAGAAAGAACAATTAATATCATTGCATTGAATATGAGAGGATAATGTGTCGTGTTATACGCGATGAGATGGCATATTATGGCATTTTTGAAAGGAAGAAAAATGACACGTTACAATTTACTCGTACGAAGATCATGTCCATGAAATAAAGACCCCCGTAAAATAGAAGTGGAGGCAATGATCAGGAATCGATACAATCAACCCAAAGCTCCCATCAGAGCCACCAAAGGGAAAGAAACACAAACATGAAACAACAGACCCTAATGGAAACATCAATAGCGGAAAGCCAAAAGGACAGTTTCCCACTTTATATAGAGAAAACTGGGGTTTAGGGAGGTAAAATCATTTTTCTTATTTCAGCTCCAAGACATAGGTTATGGGTACTCGCTAGAACCGCCTCATTGAGGCGGTTCTAGCGAGCACCCAAAACCTATGTTCGGAGTATAAATAAGAAAAATATCAAAATTTTCATCAGAAAAGATACATTTTTTTAGGTATGAAAAATGCACTATATCACACGGGTGTGTTATGGTAATGGAACTGAAATAAAGAACGAATGAAGCCATTGTGGTCTGTCTGTGGAGCGCTGTGGTGCAGTGGTAAAGTATCAAATTTGAGAACGAGAGGTAGCCGGTTCGATCCCCGCAAGCGCCGAGTGTTGTTTCCTTGAGCAAGGAACTTTATTCACATTGCTTAGCCAGGAAGAAGAAGATAAAGAGGGCCACATGGAAGATTACTACTAGTAATAAATGTGCGACCCTCTATAAATAAAGTCGATTATCATTATTATTATTATTATTATTATTATTATTATTATTATTATTATTATTATTATGTGTCATGTATAATGCTGTCAGTTTACCTAACCACACATTTTCAGGTATTTTTAATATAATAAACGGTTTACTAGTAAATACTTTCGCCAGAGTTCTTGAATGAGCGGAAGGGAGTGAAATTTCGTGACCAATCTCTACGACAGAAGCTTGCCAACCTGGCAAATGGCGAACCTGCGACCTCGTGATCACCATTCAGATACGCATTCGATTGCGCTACAGAGGCCCGCTTCCTTTGGGTGAGTGTGATTGGTAGGTTGTTGCCTTTTCTCATCACGAAAGCACGCTTATACGAGTACTGCAAACATAGGTATACTCGCGTAATTTTGACCTCCTAAAACCTCACTTTTTTACCGGGATATACATTATTTTTACTATATCTTATTTTTTCTTAAAAATATATATTGTGGGTACTCGTTAGAACCGCGTTAGAACCGCCACGACCAGGCGGTTCTAATGTGTACTCACAATCTATATTTTCAGAAGAAATAAGAAATATATCACAATTTTTCATTTTAAAACTTTCGTTCTTTGGCGATAAAACTTACAGGCATGTTTTCGTGGTCCGTTATTGAAACTTCGTCAAAAAAGGTTTCTACTCTTAAATGAAAGAATTTGCTCCTCAGCAGCTAAACAATGGTCTACTTATAAATTACAAAATTTGCTCTTTATTAGTACAAATGGACCACTTTTAAGCTACACAAACGCTAAACAATGGTCACCCTTTAAATAAATTTGCTCCTCTTAATACGATACCACACCCGTGTGACATAGTGCATTTTTCACATCTCAAACATGGCTACTTTTCTGATGAAAATCTGTGGTATTTTTCTTATTGATACTGCAAACATAGGTTGTGGGTGCTCGTTAGAACCGCCTCATTTCTTGGAGCAAGAATACGAAAAATAATGTATACCCCCGTAAACCCCAGTTTTCTCTATATAAAGTGTGGTATAGGGGGTCTTCATTTCACGGACTTGTTCACATGATGTTAATGAAGAATTTGCTCCTCAAGATATGTACAATGGCCTACATTTGAATAAAAGAATTTGCTCCTTTGATTACGAATCAGTTTACCTTAAATCACAGGACACAGTTGCAATGGCGCCAGCGTGATGTCAAATATGGACTATTCAACTTCCATGAAGGTCCAGAATCAATGAGACCGCTTTAGTGATGAAAGCGGTGAAATGCATGTATTATGTGGTTATTAAGAGTTAAGAATTATTATTGAATAGCAGATAATGAACGACATTCCTCAGGAGACGTGTCGCATCCACAACTAATGGAATAAATGCTAAAGAAAAATGAAAGAAATCAGATCTTCGTTTTCAGTCCATTAAACACAGGTTGGTCTCCTACAGATAAATGAATATATAGTAAAATTCCGATATTAAGACCACCAAAAAAAGCTTATTTGGAAAGTCTCAGTTACTCTTTCTTTGTGTTTCCTGCACATAGTATCGTCTGGTCAAAGACCGCCTTTGGGACTGTTCAAAAGTGGTCTTACAGACCACTTTTGAACAGTCCCAAAGGTGGTCTTAATATAGAAATTTTACTGTAGTCTGGTTTCTGTAAAAATATGTATAGGTATTCGTACCTCAGCAGACACATGATTCGCGTATTATCGTCTACTTTTGCTTGTTGGGGGTTTAACGACCTATTCAACACTATTTAGGTTACAGCGAATCGGTCAGTTTACCACACCACACGTTTCCTTGGCAGCGGTTAACGTAGCAGAGTGGCTATAGTATGCAGTATACAATTGTTTGAAGTGTTCAAATTTTGTTTCGCTGTTTTCCAACATAGTAATGACAGACCCATCAATGAGCATGCTGTCCTTCCTGCCTCGACCTCGTATTTACTGAAAAGCACGGGTCACAGTGTGTGAGCCAGGCTGACAAAAGTGGCAGGGAACTAGTCAACCACAGTCTGGCCATCTTACTATGGTTGACTGGTTCCTAGTTTTCCCCCCAAGAACAGCAGAACACTAGAACCAGTAATTTTGTTTCGTCGGCATCTTTTGGTTGTTTCTTTTTTACAAGGGAGAAGGGTCTACAAAAAGTAACAGCAACTTTAGTCAGTCAGTGTGAGACATAGATTGAACAACCCCGATGACCGTCAAATACAGTCAAATGTCTTTATACCGACATTCGATTAGCCTAGCCACTAGGCGTTAAAATGAATAATACGGAATTAAGATCATTTTTTTTTGCATTTCGCCCCCGCCCATCGGGGCTTGAAGAAATAGATGGGCTGCATGATGTTTCCACGCAGAGCTGAAACCGATCCGCACATGAGTACTGGTAAACCGCTTGGAGGATCTAAGCCTGCCCAGGCAATGCGGTGCGAGTCGGCCCGTCCATGCTTATAAACCCTATTGGTTTCATTGGCGGCAGGACTTGAAATGTCATTTCATCTCAATGTCGGGTAAAAGTCCCACAAAATTGGAAGCAACGTCTTCACAATGACCTTTACAGTGTTGATGGGGACGTTATACTTCAAATCAATCAATCAAAATCAATCATTTTTTTTGCATTAAAATGAACTGTGTATAAAAGTCTCTCTGGCTCGATTTTGAATATCCTAAGCTTGGAGACTCTTCCAAATAGACTTGCCAATACTAACCAGCTGATAAAGTTTTAATGTAATAAAATACCAAAAATGATCAGACTTGTATTATCAGACTAGTAGCTAGTCTAACATTCAACATAACGACATACCTCGTTATAACGACAATTTTAAAGAACAAATTCTTAGCCCAGGATGAGATGGATTAATGGAGATATTCCAGAATGATCAATAAACAAATGTTGCGGATAGTGTTCAGAATCGCTTGCTTATAAATAATGTTGTGGACATTTGTTAGAATCGCCTCGACGAGGCGATTCTAACAACTGTTGTTAGAATCGCCTTGACGAGGCGATTCTAGCAACCGTCGACAACATTTGTTTCTTGAACTATATTTTTTCGGCGGTAAAGTTTACAATGTATTTGTATTGGCGTGTTTTCGTAATAAAGAACAAGATAAATCTACATACAGTGAAATTTCAATGACCCGAACACCTTTGTGACCATGAATACATTATGAAAACACACCTATACAAATACATGTACATAGTAAATTTCATCGCCGAAAAAACGAACATTTTAAGATGAAATATTGTAAAAGTTTTCTTATCTTTGCTCAAATAGAGGTCGTTCTAACGAGTACCGACAATCGATATTTTAGAGCAGACATAAAGACGATGAGGTAATTCTAACGAGTACCCACAATCTATATTTTAGAGCAGAAATAACGAAAATAATGTTTCCCCCTGTAAACTCCAGTTTTACTTTATAAAAGTGGGGTCCGAAGATGTCAGAATTATATAGGCGTGTTTTCGTGATAATATGCTTACGTGATGAGATGCTCAATGTAAGGATTGTTCCAGCCATTAAGGGGTACCTATAATGCTTACATTACGAAAACAGGCCTCTTCTAATATATTGAAAATATTACCATCAAAAATGAAATTTTTCAGGTAAAAATGCTAATATTTTTCATTATTTATGCTCAAAACATAAATTGTGTGAATTCGTCAGAACCGCCTCGGCTGTTTTTGAGCAGAAATGAGAATCTGTAAATCTCATTTTTGTTATATCAAAGTGGGGTTTAAGGGGATCAAAATTATATAGGCATGTTTTCGTGATGATGGGGATAATAGTTCAGTCTTCTTTAACCCATTGTATACTAGTGGACTATTCCATTAATATATGTTGGACAAGTTCAATGGTCATAGAAGGGGTGTCAGGCCTATTTTTACATTTTTATTCCATTTTTGACAGAACATCCTGTAAGCAAACAGTGCAGAACCTGATCAGACGCCGCAATGTTTGCCAAGATACCCTTTAGGGGTTCCCACATGCAAAAGGGCTAAGGCACATTGTGTGTTGTGTACCTAACTGAGGCGATCCTAATGTGTCCACAGAGCATATCATCTCGAGATAAAATAAACCGCCCTAAATTATCTTTAACGCTTTGCATGCTGGGTATTTTTTCAGGAGACTGTATTCTGAAATATAAATCTTTATTTTCCTCAGAACACAGGACTTGACATCTCATGCAAACTGTCTCCGTAGCTCAGAAAACAGGATTTGCAGGACTTGACATCGCTCATGCAAACTGCTTCCGTGGCTCAGAAAACAGGATTTGCAGGACTTGACATCGCTCATGCAAACTGCTTCCGTGGCTCAGAAAACAGGATTTGACATTTCATGCAAACTGTCTCTTAAGGAGACAGTTTGCATGAGATGTCAAGTCCAGTTTTCTGGAAATTTTTTCTTAGAAAAATATCAACAATTTGTTGTCTGGTATAAGATTTCTTTTGGGAATAAAAGCGTGCTCGAACAAGACATTGGTGTTCGAGCAATTTTAAAAATCTCACAGCAGCCTTTGCCTAGCGTAATTAAAATAGGACACTGATAAACACTGTAGACCCTGAGGAGACAGCGTAGTATGCAGAGTCATATCAGGGTCTTTACTGTGTTGTTCAATATGGAATTTTTTAAGAACTTACAACAACTGAAGCGGCCCCCGCCCATCGGGGCTTGAAGAAATAAATGGGCTGCATGATGCTTCCACGCAGAGCTGAATCCAGCCCACACACGAGTACTGGTAAACCGCTTAGATGATCTAAGCCTGCACAGACAAAGCGGTGCGTGTCGGACCGCCAATACTTATAAACCCTATTGGTTTCATTGGGCGACAGGGCTTGAGATGTCATTTCATCTCAATGTCGGGTAAAAGTCCCACAAAATTGGAAGCAACGTCTCCAAAACGACCTTTATAGTGTTGACGGGGACGTTAAACATCAAATCAAACAAACAAATACAACAACTGAACCAAACCAGACACCCTTAATCTGTTAATGGTTCATTCCATAAGTGAAATTTTCTAATTTTCAAGTATGGGTTAATTAATCGATAATTGGCCACCTTAATAAACTGATTATCGAATAAAAACATTATTTCATTTACATTTAAAACATATAAAGGATTGCCGAGCATTTTATCCATTTTCCTCAACGAATTTAATAAATTCAATAATGCAATATGACATTTAAAACGTAATTTCTTCACGAGTTTTTATACAGGAATGTCAATATTTCCCAATCAGTAAACGCAACGTTGTTTAAGAAATAGATCAGCGCTAACTGTGATTTGTTGTGTAATAAATCACAGTTTGGAGGCCAGTTGTAAAGTAGACAAATCACGAGCGCGCGTGATTTGTCTACTTACAACTGACCGACAAACTGTGATTTATTACCCAACAAATCACTGGCTAGAGCTGGTCTATTTCGATTCTAACACGCTGAAAATCGGCCATAATGTTGTTGTTTCCTTCAAAATCTCACAACTTTTCGCCATTGTTAGAAGAAATCCCGCTTAAATTATCGACTGAAACACATGCATTTATATCCTTTTCTAACGTTTTCGATGCGAGAAAATGACGTTACACCGTCTAACGTCAAGTAAATCGACTAGTGACGTCATAAATTTGCAGTTTTTAATGACGTCACACGTCACGCTCTTCGAGCTGTGATTTGTTGCAGAATAAAACACAGTTATTTTGCGTTGCCTATACAGGCGCGCTGTGTTAGAATACAATGTAAGGGTGTCGTACGTGTAACGTTACGAGACGTATCTAACTATTTTGCATAATTAATCCACTAGTATGAGAAACGAAAGTAGAAAAAAAATATAGAACGAAAACAACACTGACCCGTATGGAACAGTATTAAGGTAAAAACTCAATTATGCAATGTGCAGTTACAATATGAATTGTTGAAACCGCACTTTGCATTATGAACCTTTCCATATCTTTCTACTTTATTCGAATATGCAACATGCACATTCTAATTTGAGACCTTTGTATTTAAATATGGCATTTGGACGTCCTATTTTGCATTATTCAGTTTCGATTCTGCTGTGGTTAGACGGGGTACCAGTCATTGAGGTGACGGTAACGTTCGGTAATGTCCGTGGATTTGCCGTTTTTTTTCCGATGACAAGCGTCCGTTTGAGAAGATCGCATTCGCTTTTCCAGGGGCCAAATTCAAGCCAGCAGCGATAAATTTTATCCAGCTATTCAATAATTCGGATATTTACAATAATGTGTACGTTTGCATCTTTAAAATAAATTTTACAGCGCGGTTCCTTATTTATGAGAAACAGGATTTTTATTTAAAAGTTAATACTTGTTTGACGAAGGGGAAAATACTCTATCGTTGAACATTTACTAAATTACCATGAGGGATTAGTCTGTGCCGAATCCGTGGATTTGAAATGAGCAATTATTGTTAAAATTGATTAATTCATACAATTTTCATAAATCTGATCCTTCTGAGGTGTTACTTATAAAGATATTATTTACTAATTGCAACCTCACTCAAAACTCAAATGTTTGGATATTATAGAAGTATGTATATGTCCGCACAGCGTCTCGCCCAAGCTGTGGGGTAACCCCTTTGTGCTTATGACGCCCGTTTACCTTCAAAACCAGTTTGTCTCTCTGTTCACCGGCAACGGGGATTCGTTCCCTGGGACCTCACCAGCTGACCACACGGGGAATTTGGAAAATAACAACTAGTTCCCCAATTCCCATTGTAATTCTGATGTAAATACTTCATCCATTAACATGAACAGTACTTACTCATTCTCAGCCCCGACCCACAACCATAGAAACGCACCTGTGGTCACAATGACAGCTGTCCTATTCATATGTCCGTCTGTCTGTCTTCATAAGTTAGACTGGGGCAGGATAGCTTTCATCCAACAGAATCACAACGCGAAAATATTAGCTGGTCGTCTGTCAGTTCGTCCGTCCGTCCGTCTGTCTTCAGCCAGCAAAACCTTGCTGAGCTAGTGTCGCGACTGTCTTAACCAGCCCAATACATATTTCTTCAAGTTCTACATGTAACGATTTGGCAAACGGAGTGGCTGAATCCAAACCATTTTGTACTTACATGTATTTCCATGTATTAGGTCTACACCAAAGTTTTTTTTTCTTCTTGTTGTCTACGCCCATGGGCGTAGACATTATAGAGATTGAGTTTAACACGGAAGTACAGCCATTAGTTACCCACAGTGCAGGTTGACCTTTCCATTCTTATGCAATACAACAAGTATAAGCTTTCACAAGAAGAAAAGAGCAGCCTATAGCAAGTGTAAGGTTTCACACAAAAAGAGGCCGGCGCGCAGAGCTCTGGCACAGAATTGCTACAGGTATTACATTTGTACAAGCCTATATCTGCTGTCATATTGTACAGGCTAATACAAAAAATATACATCTATAAACTCTCGACCACGACGGACCACTGCCTATCCAATAAGCTACTCAGCAGCCTTCGGCTCTGGTGAGCTAAAAAAAAAAAAAACACTTCGTCGTTAGTAAACTTTTAGGTTTAATCTTCAATTTATCTTCTATAAAGTCTAACTTCTCCAACAGTTTTCAAGCATTCGATTTGAAAGATGTCACAAGCATACATCACGAAAACACGTCTATATAATTTTGACCCCCTTGAACCCCACTTTTATATGTAAAACTGGAGTTTCCGGGGGTATACCTTATTTTTCTTATTTCTGCTCTAAAATATAGATTGTGGGTAGGCCTACTCGTTAGAACCGCCTCTATGAGGCAGTTCTAACGAGTGCCCACAATCTATATTTAGAGCAGAAATAAGAAAAAATATCACAATTTTTCATCATAAAATTTTCATTTTTTGGGTGATAAAGATGGCAATGTATTTGTATAGGCGTGTTTGCGTAATGCACGTGCCTTTTTAAAAATGAAAAAAAATACTTTTTCACAATATTACAACATTTTTAGACATTATACTTCAGTCGGCAGGATGGCAAATTAGAATATTGCCAAAGACAGTTAATTGTATAAAACACATTTCTGGGATTCACATTTAATATGTGCTAAGCGTAGACCTAGCTTTTTGTAAAAGCTATACTTGTTTTATTACAGTTAGACCGCGTACAGCGTACCCAGGTTTACCTGGCGGAACTTAACGACATTATTTATTTATTTATTTATTTATTATTAAAGTTTACAGAATCCAGAAAAAAAAAAAAAAAAAAAAAAATTGTTTTTGATGCATTAGATTTGTACATTTTACCGCCGAAAAATACAACAACAAAAATTGAAAGATGAAAAGTCGTGATGATATTTTTCTGACTGTTGCTTAAAATATACATGTTGGGTACACGTTAGAAGCGCCTCTTCGATCCCATTTTAACGAGTACCCACAATCTATATTTTGGAGTAGAAATGAGAAAAATAATACTCCTGTCAATCCCAGTTTTACCCTATAAAAGTGGGGATCAAGTGTGTGTGTGTGTGTGTGTGTGTGTGTGGGGGGGGGGGGGGGGGGGGTAAGAATTATAAAGATGTTATTTTATGGTGGGATGCGCTTGGTATGTGAGTGCGTTTTTAGTTTTACGTCTCGACAACAGCTAAGGTCATACGGAGATGGGACCTGGGTTTAAAGACTCATCCGAAATTCTGGAGAAGCCGGGGTCGATCCTGCGATCCCTGGTTAATGAGGCGAGTAGCATAACCACTACACCACAGAGGCTTCCAGCGCTTGTTATGTTACATTGTAGCAGGTGCGGGTTTTCCACCTGCACTCCGGTATGAAAGAATTTGCTGCGCGTTGTGTTTTTCTCAAACAAGAGGGCCATGGTGGCCCTGGATCGCTCACCTGACCCATATGATAGAGTTACAAGTGGGCCTCTGGGAGGGCCATTATTGACCCTAGGGCTACAATGTGCATAATGTTGAGGGAGGTCTAAAAAGGTGAAGCTTCATACCAAATATCAACAAAGCCTATAATTTGAACAATCTTGGCAAAGGTCCACTAGATGAAGCTACACACCAAATATCAAAGACCTGGGCCTTGGGGTTTCAGAGACCATTTTTTTAAGATATTCCCTACATAGCCTATGTAAAACCAAATGGCCCCGTGGCGGGGACATTTTTGGCCTCAGAGCTATAATTTAAACAATCTTGATAGAGGTCCACTAGATGAAGCTTCACACCAAATATCAAAGACCTAGGTCTTGCTGTTTCAGAGAAGAAGATTTCCAAAGATTATCTCTATATATAAGTCTATGTAAAACCAAAGGGCCCCAGGGCAGGGGCTATAATTTGAACAATTTTGGTAGAGGTCCACTAGATGAAGCTTCATACCAAATATCAAAGACCTAGGCCTTGTGAATTCAGAGACAAAATTTTTCAAGATTTTCCCCATATAAGTCTGTGTAAAACCAAATGGCCCTGGAGCGGGAGCATTTTTGGCCCGTGGGCTATAATTTGAACAATCTTGATAGGGGTCCACTAGGTGAAGCTTCATACCAAATATCAAAGACCTGGGACATGTTGTTTCAGAGAAGAAGATTTTTTAAGATTTCCCTATATAAGCCTATGTAAAACCAAAGGGTCTCGGGCGTGTGCATATTTGGCCCAAGAACTATAATTTGAACAATCTTGGTAGGGGTCCACTAGGTATAGCTTCATACCAAATATCAAAGACCTGGGCCTTGCGGTTTCAGAGAAGAAGATTTTTAAAGATTTTCCCTATATATGCCCATGTAAAACCAAAAGGCCCCGGGGCGGGGGCATTTTTGGCCCCAGCAATATAATTTGAACAATCTTGGTAGGGGTCCACTAGATGAAGCTTCATACCAAATATCAAAAACATGGCCCTTACGGTTTCAGAGAAGAAAATTTTTAAAGATTTTCCCTATATAAGCCTATGAAAAATCAAAAGGTCCCGGGGCGGGGGCATTTTTGGCCCCAGCACTATAATTTGAACAATCTTCGTAGGGGTCCACAAGATGAAGCCTCATACCAAATATCAAAGACCTGGGCCTTGCGGTTTCAGAGAAGAAGATTTTTCAAGATTTTCCATATATAAGCCCATGTAAAACCAAAGGGCCCCCGAGCAGGGGCATTTTTGGCCCCAGGGCTATAATATGAACAATCTTGGTAGGGGTCCACTAGGTGAAGCTTCATACCAAATATCAAAGACCTAGGCCTTGCGGTTTCAGAGAAGAAGATTTTTAAAGATTTTTCCTATTTAAGCCCATGTAAAACCAAAGGGCCCCGGGGCGGGGGCATTTTTGGCCCCAGCACTATAATTTGAACAATCTTGGTAAGGGTCCCCTAGATGAAGCTTCATACCAAATATCAAAGAACTGGGCTTTGCGGTTTCAGAGAAGAAGATTTTTACAGATTTTCCCTATATAAGCCCATGTAAAACCAAAGGGCCCCAGAGCGGGGGCATTTTTGGCCCCATCACTATAATTTGGACAATCTTGGTAGGGGTCCACTAGATGAAGCTTCATACCAAATATCAAAGACCTGGGCCTTACGGTTTCAGAGAAGATTTTTAAAGATTTTCCCTATATAAGCCCATGTAAAACCAAAGGGCCCCGGAGCGTGGGCATTTTTGGTCCCAGCACTATAATTTGAACAATCTTGGTAGGGGTCCACTAGATGAAGCTTCATACCAAATATCAAAGACCTGGGCCTTGTGGTTTCAGAGAAGAAGATTTTTTAAGTTTTTGGTGAAAAAAAAATCTATTTTTGGCTCCTATGACCTAGATGTGCAACGGACCGGAACCATTTGAACAACTTTGAAAGGGGACCACCATTCCTGTGAAGTTTGGTCAAAATCCGATCAGTGGTTTAGGAGGAGATGTCGTTTGAAGAAATTGTTTACGGACGCACGGACGGACGCACGGACTGACGACGGACGACGGACGAAAAGTGATCCCAAAAGCTCACCTCGTCACTACGTGACGGTGAGCTAAAAAGTGGAAACCTTTGCGTTTTGTCACTTGAAGCCAAAAATCTAGTATAAAAAGTCAGATAGTTTTCTATTTTCTTATAAATTAATGAATGCATTTAACACAAACAGTTACGAACATCTATATAAACATGTGACAAAACAAACTGGGAATCAGACCCCCGGCCATCGGGGCTTGAAGAAATAGATGGGCTGCATGAACTGAAACCGACCCGCACACCAGTACTGGTAAACCGCTTAGAGGATCTAAGTCTACCGAGCCAAAGCGGTGCTTACAAACCCTATTGGTTTCATTGGGCGACAGGGCTTGGAGATGTCATTTCATCTCAGTGTCGGGTAAAAGTCCCACAAAAGTGGAAGCAACGTCTCCAAAATGATCTATACTGTGTTGAAGGTGACGTTAAACATCAAATCAAACAACAGAACTAAAATGCCTAGTTTTAGAATTCCGTTGGATATGCCCTAAATCCGAAATAAATGTTAGAGGGAACGTAAGTCGTTTCTCATCTGAAAGCATTTTCACAAAAGAGAGTTGTAACTATGTTTGCTTCAGGTGATCATAAAGGAGCAGTCTCACCAAGGTCTACACGACATTGGACAGGAGCCTCTCTGTGCCATATAAAATTATTATAAGTATTTACAACAAATTTATATTTTAGAGGTGCAATGGCCTGAACACATTTGCGATATATTTAGATAAAACTTGGACACAAAACAAACACAGCAAAGCTGATTCCTGGTCTGACATATAAAATAAAAATTATGTGTAAATGATTTTATCGGGAAGGGTGTAATGTCCCCAAATCATCCGTTTTATGCCAAAAATATAGTTCTCTCGTTTCTTTCACTCCTCCGTGTCACCAATACGCTTGCAGATTCTTTTTGGTATCTTCCGAATACAGGCGGACGTTTACGGAAAAACGATCACAGCGCCACTTAACGAGAATAATGAGAACTAGAAGAAGCAGAAGCGGAATATTTTGCACAATTGTAACTGAATATAGCATAACAGAATATCAAAATTGCATATTGCAATCTCAATGTTGCATAATTGAGTTTTTACCTAAATCCTGTTCCATAAATATAGCATAACAGAATATCAAAATTGCATATTGCAATCTCAATGTTGCATAATTGAGTTTTTACCTAAATACTGTTCCATAGACCCGCGTAGCCGTATTTTATTCCACCTTTCTGTCAGTAAAAGACAAGATACCTAAACATGGTTAATTATACTGGAAACTGCTCTTTCTGCAAAATGTGGATATCGACACGTTCTTGTACTTTTACGAAAGTAATCTTCTGAGCAAATATGTCAAAGAAACTGACTATCAGCCACGTTATGAGAAAATCTATTTTGGCCATTTCAGAACAACTAAGCATCACGTGATCAAGTCCGTGAAATGAATACCCCCCAAACCCCACTCTATATATAGATAACTGGCGATTACAAGGATAAACACTATTTTTGTTTTCATTTCTGCTCCAAGACATAGGTTGTGGGCACTCGTTAGAACCGCCTCAATGAGGCGGCTCTAACGAGTACCCATAACCTATATTTGCTGTATAAATAAGAAAAATTGCACAGATTTTCCTTAGAAAAGTAGCTATTTTGGAGATGTGAAAAAATGCACAATGCCGCACGGGTGTGTTAGCAGCCTGATCATCACCTTGTTATTCGCTGCTCTGAAAATACAATATTTCTAGTTTTTATATCTCGTTTTTGGGTCGACTGTTAAGCAATCGACCCAATGTTATAAAGCGCAGTAAACGTTTCATTGCTGAAGTCCACGTGACTATCACTGACATGCCTAAAATCTAGACTGGAATCGTAGTTTGGACTTGGCAAACAGTGTAGAACCAGGTCAGATGTCGCAGAATGCGGCGTCTGATCAGGTTCTACACTTTTTTGCTTAAAAACTGGAATTTAAGGGTTTGCTGAAAGACTGGAATTAAAGTGTTAAACGAAACAGTTTAACTCTCAGTCCAGGACTATTTTCCCAGCCTACACGCAGCGACAATCGACCCACCGGTGCACTCAGTCCTTTGGTTCAAATTTCAACATAGTATGTATAGCTGAGCAGGGTGGTTTGTATCTTACCGGGTGGCAAACCCTGAATATAGGTTTTCGCGTGAAGGGGCCCATGTTTTCGAACCCCATAACGAAAACACGCCTGTACAAATACAGTGAAATTCCACTATTAAGACCACCTAAAACTAAGACTAATTCTGCTTTAAAACACTTATTTAGAAGGGTGCAGTTACTCTTTCGGTTGCCCATAGCGGCTTGAAGAAATATATGGGCTGCATGATGCTTCCACGCAGAGCTGAATCCGGCCCGCACACTAGTACTGGTAAACCGCTTAGAGGATCTAAGCCTGTCCAGGAACCGCGGTGCGAGGCGGACCGTCCATGCTTATAAACCCTGTTGGTTTCATCGGGCGACAGGGCTTGAGAAGTCATTTCATCTCAATGTCGGATAAAAGTCCCACAAAATTGGAAGCAACGTCTCCAAAATGACCTTTACAGTGTTGACGGGGTCGTTAAACCTCAAATCAAACAAAACAAATAAATACTCTTTCGGTTAATTTCTTGCACACCATGTCCTCTGGTCAGGGACCAACTTTTGGACATTCCTAAATGTGGTCTTAATATAGGAATTTTTCAATGTAAATTGTACCCCCGAAAAAAAAAACCCGAAAGATTTCAGAAGAAAAATTGTGATATTTTTCTTATTTCTGCTCAAAATATAGATTGTGGATGCACGTTCGAACCGCCTCATCGAGGCGGTTCTAACGAGTACCCACAATCTATATTTTAGAGCGGAAAGAAGAAAAATACGGTTTACCCCTGTAAATATGTTCTATAAAAGGGTTATCCTTTGGAAGCAAGGAAAACACCACAGAACTCGAAAATATGAAGTGTACAATGTTTTCTGGGCCAGACTAGCTAGTTTCGGCCATTTAGGCCTCATCAGTGACCCTCAAATATTTTCTTAATCTCACAACGGAATAAATGATTCCAAAGGACAAGAAAATATAAATTACGCTATAATATAGGGCAGGGAGACAATTTACGGCCGCCACACAGTAAATCCCAGTTTTACCATACAAAAGTGGGGTTCAATGTGATCAGAATTATATACAGTCGAACTTCGATGGCTCGAACCCCTTTGGGACCATGACAATTTGTTCGAGACAGCGGTAAATCGAGCCACGGAAGGTTACTATTAGTGCCATACCATGAGGCATAATGGTAATAATTGTGGGGTATCTTTCCGGTGTTCTGTATTATAAATATATGTTGTGTGTACTCATTAGAATCGGTTCATCGAGGCGAAACTAATGAGTACACTTAGCATACATTTGCAAGAAAAAAGCGGCCTTGAAGAAAATCTCCCAAAATTAAACCTATGTCGTATTTGGAGAAATTCCCTGCGGACACGAGAACGGGTTCGACACTTCCATGGTAAACGAGCCATCGGGGTTCTAGCCATTGAAGTTCTACTGTAGGCGTTTTTTTTTTTCGTGATGCAAATGAATGTGAAACGCACTTCTTCCTCTACTCGTTAATCAATTCATTCTTCTTGAACATACTTTACATTTATTTATTATCGCGTAATCTAGAAAAATCAAACTCTACAGCAAAGTCTGCCATTGTTTTGCTTAACCCATATATGACAATGGAATCTTCCATCATATAAATTTGGAGTTGTCCATTTTCAATTATAGGGGTGTCAGATTTGTTTTGTTTAATGTAAGTTGTACAAAAATGTATGTTCTTTGAGCAAACAGTGTAGATCCAGATCAGACGCCGCGTTCTGCGGCGTCTGATCTGTATCTACACTGTTTGCCAATGTCCCAGAAAAGGGCCGCTAGGCATATATGGGTAAAATAAGCTAACTAGATGTCGACAAGCTGTCGAGTAAGCAAACAAACTTGTTTGCACGAATCAGATACTGCTCTAATATGACTACTACAGCTGGTGGATCTCTCGTGATTTATGTGAACGGTATAGACACTGATCACACGTCTTATGTAAGTCCGCGGTGCAAGTGGGTCCCGGTATTTACAGTTTGCTAATATCTGAATGGCCGTACCTCAGCAGATACTGCACCTTGAATCAACGTTAAAACAACGTTGACATTGTTGGTTCAACGTTGCATTACGCAAACACGCCTATACCAATACATTGCCACCTTTATCGCCGAAAAAATGAAAATTTTATGATGAAAAATTGTGATAGTTTTCTTATTTCTGTTCCAAATATAGATTGAGTACCCACAATCTATATTTTAGAGCAGAAATAAGAAAAATAAGGTGTACCCCCGGAAACCCCAGTTCTACTATATAAAAGTGGGGTTCAAGGAGATCAAAATTATATAGGCGTGTTTTCGTGATGGAGTCAACGGTATATATTTACATTTCCAGTGTAAAGCCTAATGTAGACGGGCCTCCGTGGCCTAATGGATAAGAGCGCTGACTCTTAGTCATTAGGTCTCTCACCGCCGTGGGTTCGAGCCTCGCTCGGGTCACGTGTGAGACGCCAAGTTCTGCAACGGAAGGTCAGGTGGTTTTTCTCCGGGTACTCCGGTTTTCGCCCACCTATGATTAACGATCGGCTCGATATGAGTGAAATAATCTTGAAAGGGCCGTAAAACCCAAACCAAAAAAAAAAAAAAAGCCTAATGTAAACCTATAGAACACAATGGAGTTCATGCTTCCATGAATGCATCCAGTCACATGATTTTCAGTGACGTCAGCCGCATCGAGCCACATGATTTTCAGTGACGTCAGGTGGCGCCAGTCGAAACCATGGTTCCCTACGGCCGTTGGTGACGTCAACGCTGTTACGCCCGTTGTAGAAAAACAGCGTGTTAATGTTTTTCAGCTTGAAAAGTTTGCTCTATAAGCATTTTTTCGCCCAGTGAAGAGGGGCAAAAAATGTAAATATAAAAAATAAACTTATTTTTTTTTTTTTGCTTTTCATGGAAGTATGAACGACAGCGGGGCTCTAGCAAAGTTTACATGAACCCCTTCGGAGTTCATTTACCTTGCACGCGACCCACTGCGTGCATACTTTTATGAACAGTGGAAGAATAAAATTCATTTCTTGCATGCAGCGCTTAAACTTGTGGGACCATGGAAGACTGAGCGGGTTTGGGTGATTCGAGTCACTGAAAAATGTGAGGAGGCATAATGTGAACGAAATAAGGGGAATGGGAACACCTGGCAGATTTGTCCGCCATTTTTCAAAGGGAGACAACTTTCGGGACCTCCTGTTCGCTTTTTAATAAGCTCAGCCCCACTGAAAAAGGGCTCTACTCCTAAAGAGTTCCTTTAAGAGTTGACCCCTATTGACATGGGAGGCGAAGATACTTTTGCAGGAGTTGCCTCCCCTCAAGGTGTAGCTATTCCCCTTAAGGGCTCCGAGCTTTACAAGGACAGTCTTGACATACAGATTTTAGACCCACATGTATATGTCAAAAGCGGTGTAGGTCTATAAACACTGCTATTTCTTAGTTTAATGACCAAAGCATTTAAAATGGACCAAAACATCTTAGACCTGTGGAACAGAACATGTCTACTTGCATTGTTTAGAACACATAGACATCAGACATCCCCTATGAGGTTAATGGTTTGTGTTTAAGTTCTTCTTGTTGGGTCGATTGTTTGACAATCGATCCAAAGTTACTAAGCAGAGAGGCTTTTTCGGGCTGATGTCCACGTGACTTTCACTGAATTCGGGTAACGGTTATTCATAGAACTAGAGCACCTGGAAAAATTATCCAGGCACTAGAGAACCTGGAAGAATAAGCCAACCAGACCTGGTCCCTTTGCAGGAGTTAACCCATTGTATACTTGTGGACTCTTTCACTGCTTTATGTTGGACAGGTCCATTTGTTATTTAAGGGGCGAGATGCCTATTGTTTCGTTTTTTATTTATTTTTTTATGGAAAATTCTGTTAGCAAATAGTGCAGGCCCTGATCAGACGCCGCATTCTGCGGCGTCTGGTCTGGACCTGCACTGTTTGCCAAGGTACCCTATAGGGGTTTCCCGCAAGCAATGCATGGCTTAATGGTCTGTTTAGGGGAAAAGGTAAGGTCATCCATTAATAAAAGAACCAATTGCCAGCAAAATATTACATTATTTCATCAAGGCTTAGATTCAAACACTCTGTGAGCCCTACCAAGCGATGGCCAATCTCTGAAACATTACTTCACCAGATCCCCACAATAGAGGTCAAAGGACTGACCGAGTATTTCTCGGCTGAGAAAATGGTCCCGAATGGAGAATTGTGCTGTTTTGTTATACCCTTTAATTCCCTTAAGAAAACAGTTAAGACCGAGATCGGCAGCTTCTGATCCTGGTCTAAACTGTTTGCCAATGTCTGGGGAAGAAAGAGTTCTTTAGGGCATCACTACAGGCCTGATACCTGCGATATTGACTGTTGTTAAATTCTGATGCCCTCGTTTGATGGGAATAAAGTTTTTATCTTCAGTCCGGAGTGTAAAACAAGGTTAAAGAGGACTCATCGCGACGGGCCTCCAGCGATGGCCATTCCAGCTCATCAAGCTCATCAAGCATAGCACCCACACTACTTTTGTTCCGCCATCGCAAGCAGGTCCATCGAGCATCCGTTCGCTGGACCTTCTCCGTTGAATCTGAGCTTAAACATGGGAGGGGGATGGGATGCCAAACGTGATGCATTCTCTAGTTGAGGTCGAAGCAATGTGTATGCCATCACGAAAACACGCCTATATAATTTTGACCCCCTCGATCCCCACTTTTATATTGTAAAATGGGGTTTACAGGGTTAAAACCTTATTTTTCTTATTTCTGCTCTAAAATATAGACTTCGGATACTCTTTAGAAGCGCCGCGATGAGGCGGTGCTAACGAGTACCCACAATCTATATTTAATTAAGTGTCCATTGTACAAAAAAGCGATACACTCTTGTATGAGAATTGTTAAATTAACATTCAGATATCAAGACTAGAGACTTTTACATATTTGTTTGTTTAAAGGGACTTTCATTTCAAAAGTATATGTAGAGACTTGGGCAAGTCTATCTATATTTTGACGGCCCCCGCGCATCAGGGCTTGAAGAAATAGATGGGCTGCATGATGCTTTCACGCAGAGCTGAAACCGACCTGCACACGAGTACTGGTAAACCACTTAGATCTGAGCCTGCCCAGGCAAAGCGGTGCGAGAGTCGGACCGTCCATGCTTATAAACCCTGTTGGTTTCATTGGGCGGCAGGGCTTGAGATGTCATTTCATCTAAATGTCGGGTAAAAGTCCCACAAAATTGGAAGCAACGTCTCCAAAATGACCTTTACAGTGTTGCTGGGGACGTTAAACCTAAAATCAAACAAAAAATATCTATATTTTGAGCGGAGGTTAAGTTTAAAAAGTATTTGTATAGTGGCCGCCTTTCTCTGCCTAGGTTATGTCTACGAAATCCTAATGACCACAATCGAGATCGTCCATCACGAAAACACGCCTTTATAATTTTGACTCCCTTGAAACCCTCTTTTATACAGTAAAACTGGGGTTTATAGGGGTAAACCTTATTTTTCTTATTCCGGCTCTAAAATATTGATTGTGGGTACTCGTTAGAACCGCCTCGATGAGGCGGTTCTAACGAGTACCCACAATCTATATTTTGAGCAGAAATAAGAACAACATCACAAATTTTCATCTTAAAATCTTCCTTTTTTCAGTGGTAAAGTTTGTATTGTATTTGTATAGGCGTGATTTCGTAATGAGTGATATCAAGCGGATTGAACCTGCTCCAGTGGATACTCGCGCAATGAGTAGTTGAATGTAATCTGCTTGTCTGGACGGTGCCGTGACATATTTGCATTACGAAAACACGTCTATACGAATATATTGTAAACTTTACTGCCGAAAAAAACGAAAAATTTAAGATGAAAAATTGCGGATTTTTTCTTATTTCTGCTCAAAATATAGATTGTGGGTACTCGTTAGAACCGCCTCATCGCGGCAGTTCTAACGAGTACCCACAATCTATATGTTAGAGCAGAAATAAGAAAAATAAGGTTTACCCCTGTAAACCCCAGTTTTACTATATAAAAGTGGGGTAAGAGGGGTCAAACTTATATAGGCGTGTTTTCGTGATGGCAACATTTAACTTCACCTGCCAATCGGCCTCCCAACGTGCTAGGCTATCTAGGTCGTCCTGTTAGATAAAGCAGTCTGGAGGGGTATATATATTCGCGATGCGGTTCTGACGACTCCTCATAATCTATGTTTTTGAATACAAAACTGAGGAAAGCAATGATTATACTTAAGTAACTTCAATTTTTAAAATAGTACTCTATAATAAAAATAAATATTTCAGAAAACATAATTCGGCCGGTCATTTTCTAGGTCATTTTGTCCTATTACTAGCAAATTTACCGCAAAATAACCACCCCCTTTAGGTGTGACGCGACACAAGGACCAGGTTTCCTGTTCGTTCTTTCGTTAGTTCAGCCATCAATCTAATGTTCAAGACAGATTTGGTCCCGAAGGCACGACATAGGCTTCGACGGAATTCTTGTGGTTCTATAACAAGCGATTATGGTTCTATAGGTTATCTGGCAGTTACAGCTGTACATCTAAACTCGAAACATCACGTGAACTGAACAAGTCCGTGAAATAAACATCCCCCAAACCCCGCTTTATATAGAGAAAACTGGGGTTTACGGGGTATTCATTATTTTTCTTATTTCTGCTCCAAGACATAGATTGTGGGTACTCGTTAGAACCGCCTCATTGTGGCGGTTCTAACGAGTACCCACAACCTATGTTATGAGCATTTATCTAAGAAAAATATCAAGGAGTTTCATCAGAAAGGTAATCATTTTGGACATGTGAAAATGCACTATATCGTGCGGGTGAGTAATCGTAATGTATCATCATAAAAAGAAATATTAAGATACAGGAGTATTAAATATGTTTATGATTGGAACTACATTTCGGTAGGATGGATCACTGAACTCAAATTTAATTCCGAAAGATTGTTTTACACATTGAGGATCTTACTCAGAGTTAGACCAGTCATCTGTAAGACTGCTTAAAGGCATTTATTCTCGTTTATTGAGGACCACCATTGCATTACATAATATTATTATAGCCCTCAGTGCTGACTGAAGAGAAGTGCACTGTCTTCATTAGGTAAGGGGCCTCTTGGGGAAAAATCAATAGTTTACTAACTGTTGACTAGAGTGTACCTTATTGATTTTCCCTTAAGTGCCTCAGTCAGGGATTCAACAAGAGCTACTAATCACCATAATAGGGGATGCCTTTGATCTGCTACAGAGAGTATATCACAGGGGCAATAAAACAATAATGGGCACACGGTGTGTCCTACCTTACAAGAATAAATGCCTTTAAGGCTTGTCCTAAATTAGCTTAAAGGCACTTATTCTTAGACAGTAGGACACACCGTGTGTTCATATTTGTTTTATTGCCCCCTGTGATATACAGTATATAGCAGATCAAAAGCGGCCTTTATTAGGGTGATTAGGAGCTCCTGTTGCATCTCCTGACTGAGGCACTAAAGGGGAAAATCAATAAGGTACACTCTAGTTGACAGTTAGTCAATTATTGATTTTCCCCAAGGAGGCCCCTTACCTGTTGCAGACAGAGGACTTCTCTACAGTCAGCACTGAGGGCTACATAATATTATGTAATGAAATGATGGTCCTCAATTATCAAGAATAAATGCCTTTAACCTTTCAGCCCTGGACAGCGATTCAAATAACTATACACAAACTGCACGCATTCCGAGTCTCATCGGGATCTACACCTTTTGCCCTATCGTTGATGATTTTGACCAAACCCACTTTAAGCAAGAATAAACAAAATATGGGAAATCCATTTCAGACATTCAGGGTTGACATCCGGGTTACAAGTCCGTGAAATGAACACCCACATAAACCCCACTTTATATACATAAAACTGGGCTTTGCGGGGGTATACATTATTTTTCTTATTATTTCTGCATATCAGGGGTGGTTGGATGAGGCAAAGGTGACGTGTCACTAAAATACTAAAATCCGTATATTTTCCGCCATTTAGGTCAACTAAAATTGAAACCCAATGCTTCTTTAAAAATCATATTCAAAAGACTCCTTTCAGTTTTTCTTGCTTTCTTTTTCTTACACCTAGTGCCTTCTCTTTTGGACTGTGGGTCCAAACGAGATCTATACAAAACGGCCACCTATCGTGATCTCTTTCTTTCCAAGCATGATTCACACATCCGATTCAAATTATTGTAGAAGTTCGTATTTAACAAGAATGTTCATTTTCCAGCCACTGCTGACTTTGATGTATCTTACTACATAGTTCTGTTTCATTTTAATTAATTACGTAACAAGAAAAGCATCTAAAGTTCCAAGACAGGTGCTTATTTTTCCTTCTGAGCGCACTTTGATACCACGAGGTGAGATCCTTTGGGGAAAGAGCAAGTAGGAAATGTTTTCCATTATTTTTCTGTCTGTTTCTTGATGTAGCTGCCAATTATTAGAAATACGTACTAATGAGTGCATGTCTTGTACTCGATTATGTTGCAACTACTACGTCATAATTACAAAGACTTTACGTAGAAACCCTGAGTAATATTTCGATATTACCTAGAATTAATAGATATGAGCAGAAAGTAAATTTAGCTTCAGTTAAGGCGGAGTAACAATGGTAACTAATTAAGATATATTTTCCTTATGCCTTGATAGTAAAGTATGGTGTGAGTACTTGTTAGAATCGCCTCTTCGAGGCGATTCTAGCAAGTACTCACACCATATATTTTGATGGAGAAATAAGCCAAAATATCCGTAAAGTATCATCTTTTGCATCTGGAGCTATGGGAAAGTTTTACATAATTTACAAAATGAGTTCTTAAGCAGGCATGAGTGTTTGTTTTATCATCTTTATTCGTGTACTTGCACTAATAATGTACCAGGAGTTTTGTAATAAACAACGTCCCATGAGTAAAATCACATTCCAAAAGTGAAATAGCAAAAATAGTCTACATTCCGGTTTGTTTTCACCATGTCAGAGGTACTGAAACCATTCTGTCTTTACGAGTAATTGCTTCTTAAGATAGTTAGTAATTTACAAACAAATTCTATAGTTTATTACAATTTTCTGATAGATTTATGTTGACCTCAGATTCGAGTTGTAGCCGAACATAAGTCTTTTGTTATTTTTTTTAATTCTACTACTACTACTAATAATAATAATAATATTAATAATGATAATAATAATAATCATAATTTATTATGGAGATGATGATGATGATAATAATAATAATAATAATAATAATAATAATAATAATAATAATGTAATTATAATAATAATAATGTAATAATAATAATAATAATAATAATAATATAATAATAATCAATTGTAATGATAATACACCAGAATAAACAGCTGTTAGTGCTAGCAGTATTTTATGATCTCATGACGAATACACGCCTATACAAATACATTCTAAACATAACAGCCGAAAAAAAACGAAAATTTTCAGATAAAAATTTGTGATACTTCTCTTATGTCGGCTCAAAATATAGATTGTGGGTACTCGTTAGAACCTTACTCGTTAGAACGCCTCATCGAGGCGGTTCTAACAAGTAACCTCAATCTATATTTTGGTGAGATATAAGAAAAATAGGGTATACCCCTGTAAAACCCAGTTTTACTACAAAAAAATGGGTCTAAGGGGTCAAATTTTATAGGTGTGTTTTCGTGATATGCATTGGTAGACATTTAATCACACACTATGGCAATCTGTTGGTTATCTTACTTAAATTACATGCTTTGAAGAAACTGGTGAAAAAATGATTGAAATTTATCCAGATAAATACCAGTGATAAACATGAAAAAAATGAACTTACCGATAAACTTTTGCACAGAAAGTCTTCCGCGGTCCTCACTAGATCACTTTTCTATATTGTACGATATAATTTCCCTGGCCAATTTCTGATTCAAGCAAAAGAACTTTTTATCCCATACTACCGTACTGTTCAATGAGAATCAATTCAGCCGAGGCTCAGCGAGTCCTAGCAATATGTGCAACCAGCAAACACTCTTATCAGCCTACGCATCTGGATAGTATGACCAGTATTTGAATTCTTACTTTTGAAGGGTCGAGGATACAAAATTCTTAAGTTGACAGCCAAGACTCAGATCAGACTGCGCACATGCGCAGTCTGATCTGAGTCGTGGCTGTACGTACTGAAAATAATTTAGGTTTTGCAATTTCCACATTCAAATTTAGAGAATAATACAGATATATTCCAGATGTATTTCTCGGTGGCGAAACCCGTTTATTTACTTAAATATTGATGTCCATCGCAGGCTTCTGTGCTTGTCCGATACGTAACTCAATCATGCACGGAAGTTGTTGCATAGATTTTCAATCGGGACACTGAACCGTCTTTCTACTACGACGTTTTACTACGGAACCTGGGTAGGGACATGACTTTTTTTATAAGTTGTGCGCACACTGACAAGATATTATCTTGTTCGCACAACATATTAACTTGTGCACACAAGATATTAAGTTGAGCGAACAAGATATTATCTTGCTCGCAAAAGATTATATCTTGGCCGAACAACATAGATCTTGTGCGGACAAGATAATATCTTGTGCACAAGATATTATCTTGTTCGAACAACTTTTAAAACATTTTGTGCGCACAAGATTTTATCTTGTGCGCACAATATAATATGTTGTCCGCACAAGATAAGTTATGTTGTCCGCCCGCACAAGATAATATCTTGTGCGCACAACGTTTTATCTTGTGCGTACAAGATAATATCTTGTTCGCACAACATATTAAAACAAGTCATGTCCCTTCCCGAGTTCCGTATTCATTTTTTTTCTTTTTTGTCACGCTTGTATATTTTTAAAAAATTTCCTGTAAAATAGTTTTCTGTGTTTTCCATTAATCATGCATGCACAGTAAAACCTGTCTTGCCACCTCTATTAAACGATCACCTGTATGAAAGGGCCAGTTGTTTCGGATGCCTACAATAGTACATGTAGATATAGCAAATACTGTATTCAACCCAAAAAGAGCACAGTACGCTTATAAATTCCATTTCAGTCATGAGAACAAGCCATAGAAATTCCTTCCATTCAGCGCACGGCCAAGTGCAAGGGTAGGCTCCTTATATGTGTCCAAAGCTGGCATAGGCAGCTTCTAAAACACTTAAGTTATTTAGCAAACTCAAGTCGGCACTTTGTCCCACTGTATCAAAAAGGCCAAATTAACTAGCCCATTTAATAAGTTATTTAATGCAATTATTTGACCAGGAAAGTCAAACGATTTCATTTTCTATTTGACCTTAAAAGCAACATCCTGTGTTTCTTGTCCTAGACCACAGTGAAATGGCAATAAATGGCCCGCTACAGGTGAAAATATGACATTGAAAATGTGCTCAAAGCAAACACCGAGATCATCTCAGAAGGCACACGTCGTTTGGGTAACGTCAAATCAACGTCGGTGCAACGTCATTACGTTGCACCGACGTAGATGTAACGATGTATCATCGTCATGACGTTGTACCGACGTTGATGTGACGTCACAATTACGTCATGTGCTTGCTGGGTTCCTGCATACCCATTACGATAACACATCCGTGCTACATTTTGCATTTCTTTCTTTGACATCGGTGCTATAAGGCATGATGCTTCACTAACGAACTTGAGTGCTGGTAAACCGCCCAGAAGGTGTAAGTTATGGTGAAAGATAATCCTTTAGAAGCAAGGACAAGAACTGCGCGACATAAACCCTAGCGGTTTCGTTGGGCGGTAAAGCATGAGATGTCATTTCATCTTAATGTCGGGTAAATGTCTCACAAAATAGGAAGCAACGTCTCCAAAATGACCTAAATAGTGTTGACAGGAACGTAAAACCTCAGCAAAACCAAAGAAACAAACAATAAAAAAATACTTCAAGTAAGACAGCTCATGAGAAAGGGGTACATATCGAGCATGCGATTAGCCAAGGCTCCAGCTAGCCTGCGTTTAAGGTGAATCGATATACCTACAGATTTTCCGCCATTTTTAAAGGGAGACAACTTTAGGAATTTCCTGTTTGCTTATATATAAACACTATCCCATTTAAAGAGGAGTCTACTCTTAAAGAAAAGAATTTGCTCCTCCGGAGCAAATTCTTTCCTTTAGGAGTTGACCCCTATTGAGATGGAAGAAAAAAATACGTTCGTAGGAGTTGCCTCCCTTGAAGGTGTATCCTTTCCCCTTATGCACAGTCTCGCCAGAGCCTTTGTTGTTAGCAGATATCCATTGGAGCCCTTGATGCAGCTTTAGGCGAGACGTTATGCGTCTAGTCCCCTTTCTTGTCCGCGCATGCGTATTTGAAATTGAATAATGTTAAATCCATTTCTCGTGTTTCGACTCATTTACAAATACCCAAAACGCAATGCTTTGTTCTGTTTACATATACTGTACTTTCTTTCGGAAAAAAACTGAAAGCTATTACTGCTGTACAAATACAGAAATAACAAGGACTTTGTAAGCAGCTGTTTAGCTCAAACCTTCCAAAATGTTGTCCATAAGGCGGCACTAACGAGCACAAATAATCTGTTTGAATTAGAAATATTGGACATTTAAAATAATTGATCATATGACGTCGTTCAAGAGTGGATAACGTCGTGTAATAAAAATCGTATGACCACAGGTGTAATAACACTTTGGCGGGATTAAGTAACGTCATGACGACGTCCATGTCAAGCGTGAATTTTTGTGGACATTTTGTCAAATTTAAAGGCGATGAAATCCAAATTAAAGTGGCCATATGATAAACAGAATCTTACACTCGTGGTCATTTCATATGAAATTTATGAAACTCGCCGAAGGCTCGTTTCATAAATTTCATATGAAATGACCACTCATGTTAGATTCTCTATTTCATCAGACAATGACATCAAAGAAAGCATTTCAGTCTTGCGTACCAGATAAGAAAAGACCGCTTTTCAACTGTATATAGAAATTCGTGTCACAGCCTCTTTATCTTATCCTACTGATCCATTATCCTAACCTGCTGTGCACTATTTACAAGTTGTACCGGTAGAGAGAGAGAGAGAGAGAGAGAGAGAGAGAGAGAGAGAGAGAGAGAGAGAGAGAGAGAGAGAGAGAGAGAGGACAAAGCAGCAATAGCAAATTTGCATTTCATGCCTTTGAAGCACTATATTTTATAACTGTATTCAAAATTGCCATTGGTGGTGATGGTGTGCGTGTATGGGGTGGGTGGGGTAGGGGGATAAAATCGGCAGATTTACGGTCGGAAATTTCGTTTTACGGCTCCGCTAACGCATCAACGTAAAACGGAATTCGCGACCGTAAAACCGACGATTTACCTTCCCCAAATGACAATTTATAATACAGTTATCACCTTTCTAATGTACTTATTCAACTGTTTTGTTATCAGTTGTACTATTTTGCTCAATGCGACAAGGGTTTTGCTGAATGCGACAAGCTGCGAGCTGCGGCAAACCAGATTCTACCCAATGAAAAGCTACGTAATATCATGACGTCGAGTTTCCAATCGCAAGATATACTGTCGCAAATTTGTGATGATATCCAACCAAACGTCCCGTCACATACGCAAGTCCATTAGAATTTCGGTTTATCAGGACTTCTGCGTTTTACTTTATTTTCACGAAACACTATTTATAGCACGTTCTTGCATAAATACCTATGCCCATAGCTGTTTGAAGCCATTATCAAATGGACCGAAAGCCGTGCTCAAACAGCAAAAACCATGTTCAAATCATGAAATTCGCGTGCTGTTTGAACATGGATTTTGAGCTTTTGATAACACAAGACGGGCCTTACTTTGATTACGTTACGTTGGGCGGCGTAATGGTATCGCTCTGAACGTAGCGTTTTAGGGTTCTATGATGACGCCAGAGGGTTACTGCATGACAACGTCATTGTAAACAACATTCTGAACCGGTCGCCATTTTGGTTTGCCTGTCGCATTTGAAGAGTTTATATGGAATTTATATGGAGCTTTTTGGCGTTTTCGTCAAAATTTGGTGTCAGAGTCGTAAGTTATGCAAGAACAACGATCATCCATGGTTATTTCATTGCATTAACATTTGCCGGATCCCTCGGAAGATATTTGAACATTCGGCCTAGCGCCTCATGTTCAAATAGCTTCCTCGGGACCCGGCGAATGTTAATGCATGAAAAACCATGGTTGATCCCTACACTAACATTACGTTTTTAGCACTGGTAACGTAACAAGAAATGCGCGAGTGGTGATCCGGATCGCCGAAAGATATAACCTGGAAGATAATGTTTAAAATCGAAAATAAAAAGATTTGGTTTGCGCGAAGAAGAACGTTTTATTTGCACTTATTCGATTTAGTCGTTTCCAACTCTCGGGAATTCCTGGGCCATTAAAAAAACACGCCTGTACAAATATATTGAAAATTTTACAACCCAAATAGTCTGAAATTATAGTTTTTACTATTCCTTCATAAAACATAATGTATGTTTTTGAGCAGAAATAAGAACAAGAGGACCACGAGGTTCTGATCGCTCTCTGGGGCCTCGAGTATTTGTTTGGCCATTTTTTCCTCATATGAATTATTATGATTTTTGGTACTGATAAATAGGTCAAGATCAACCTCGGCTCATTATATATAAAATATTGGAGTTCTCAGTAACCCAAAGCTGCACACGAAGTTACAAGAAAACAGCCCAGAGGTCCCGGACAAGAAGATTTTAATAAAGCTTATACGGCGGGGGCAAGGATTTTAAGGGCGAGGATTGTGGCCACGTAAAATCGATTTAAGCCCCTCAGTGGAATTCGTGTCACTGATATGACCGTTCCAAGGCGGTTCTTTTGTCGCGGTTTATTTTCGTTATGGTTTGTCTTTGAGTGTTTGTATCGCTTAATATATTATTTTGTTTTGGATCGCACATTGGCCATTTTGTGGGAAAGTGACTGTCTTTTTGGCTTTCCGCTGTTGATGTTTCCATTAGGGTCTGTTGTTTCATGTTTGTGTTTCTTTCCCTTTGGTGTCTCTGATGGGAGCTGTGGGTTAATTGTATCGATTCCTGACCATTGCCTTCACTTCTATTTAATAAAGCTTTTAGACCGCCATGGGAGCCATTTGAACAAACTTATATTAGTCCATTGCCAACGCTGCTGCATGTAAAATTAAAGTTGAAAAGTTGATGGACACCTGCGGCCCAGCTCCGCTAAATGACCTAGACATACAACAGCATTCGCAGACATTCCATCACGTGAACAAGTCTGTGAAATGAAGACCCCCTATACCCCACTTTGTATAGAGAAAACTGGGGTTTACGGGTGTATACAATATTTTTCTTATTTTTGCTCAATGACATAGGTTATGGGTACTCGTTAGAACCGCCTCAATGAGGCGGTTCTAACGAGCACCCACAACCTATGTTTGAAGTATTTATAACAAAAATATCAAGTATTTTCATCATAAAAATGGCCATCTTAGAGATGTGAAAAATGCACTTTGTCGCACGGTCGTTTTATCGTAATGATACAGTACCTACTCTCATTTCATGATCAAAACAGTTTTCGAAAATACATTTTAACCTCTTTCCCATTCAAAAGCCCGAGGGACCAAATCTGACCTCATCCAAAGATAGGTTAAGGTCAACCTAGGCTCATCAATGGAACAGATTTGGTTGTACTCAGTAGCCTGAAGTTACATACTAAGCTTCAAGGCAATTGGTCAAGAGGTTCTGGAGAAGAAGATTTTAAGATGTTTTACCATAGGCCACCTTTGTCATTTGACCTGAACCATTCGAATAAATTTTCATTTTGCCATTGTCAGGAAGCTACATATACTACATATAAAACTGAAATTGGCTCTGCAGTTTTAGAGAAAATGTTGTTTTAAAAGTCAATGCACCACCGAACCAAAATAACTGGAGCAAAGGCCATCGAATGACCATGGCCTTTGACATTCATACGCATTCACAATGCATCTACTCTTTTGTCATAAAGCACAATAGTTTTCGAAGAATCCATTGTTCTACCATTTTCTCATTCAAAAGCCTAAGGAACCAAATTCAAGGTCAACCATAGGGATATATATAGATTATGCTCCAACGGCGATATACCTCACTTTCGTTCGTTATATCGCCGATTGGAGCATAATCTATATATATATTATACCACAATTTTCCGACGGCGATACAAACTATATCGCCGACTTGAGCATAAAAAAATTAAATTATCGCCCTCTCAATAACACCTGAATCATCCTCAACACTCTATCATACTCAATCTTGCAATTTCCTGCTTAAAAGGTTTTATAGAGTTAAAATATCTCTGTTTTTCTCTAAAATTCTTTCCACCACACTTATCACAGATTTGATATTTTGCTGTAGTACCTTTACCACATTGCAAACATTTCACTACTTTACTTTTGTTATGTTTTATAATAAAATTATGAGCCTTGCAGTATATAGAATGCTTTACTGATTTGTTTTTACATGGTTTATTTGAACCTAACGGCAACATAGCACATATATTTTGCATCTTTGCTTTTTCTATATCCATTTTTATTATTATATTTAAAAAATTTTTTTTTATAGTTTAAAAGAAAACAAAAAATGAGTTCTGTAGAGAGACTGATACAATTGCATAGTGAAGGAAGAATTAGTGATGAGGCTTTAGACAAGGGTCTTAAATCCTTAGATATTGAGAAACAGAAGAGTGATGCACCACAACAAACTTCTGCATTAGATAATCTGCGTAAAAGACGTAGAAATAAAAAGAAAAGAAAACAAGCCGTCAATGCAGAAGTAATAAATGATGATATAAAATTAGTTGATAATCCATTATGCAATTACTTCAAAGCGTATGAAATAGATGCTCATAAATATAAAGACCCAAATATTTTGTTTAATGATAAAAAATCTGTCATTATAGATAAAATTAATGAAAACATTAAAGAATACAATGGTATTAAATTTTCAATTGGGTTATCTATAAAGTTTTTTAAAGATGAACTTAATGGTGAAAGAAAAGAAGTTATCGGTGCATCACACGGAGAACAATGTGCAGTTCTTAATGAAAATAATTTAGATGAAAACTATAACAAACAAACAACTTATATACAAACATGGATTGAAAAATTCACAAATACCGCAACAGGTTTAGAAATTGACCATTGTATCAAACTCTATGTTAACATAGCAAAATATGAACCACTCAAAGGTTCTTCATATATTCCTCTTCCAAAAGTAATAGCAAACAAACAAGCAATAATTAATATGAAAAACAATGATAATTGATGTTTAGAATGGGCATTAAAATCTGCCTTATATCCAGCAAAGAATAACTTGAATAATGTATATAGTTATAAAAAATGTCCTAATCTGAATATGGAAGGAATTGACTTTCCCACATCAATCTCACAAATACCAAAAGTTGAGAAACAAAACAATATAGCAATCAATGTTTATGGATATACAATCACAAAAAAGACAGAGAAACTTACTGTATTTCCATATCATATTTCAAGTCAATCAAATGATAAAGAAAGAATTAATCTGCTTTTGATAACAGAAGATGCAAAAGTTGAAGAGGAAATTGATGATAATGAAGAAGGAGAAATAGATGAAAATTATAATCCTGATGATTATCCAGATGAAAAACTACAAAAGGAAACAAAATATCACTACTGTTGGATTAAAAGCCTAAATAGATTACTTCGTAATCAGAATAACAAACACGGAGCTACTTACTTTTGTGAAAGATGTCTTCACGGTTTTTCAAGAGAAGACCTACTAATCAAACACAAAGAAGACTGTGAAGGCATAAATAAATCTCCAATGCGAATAGAAATGCCATCAAAAGGTCTTATCAAGTTTAAAAACCATCAAAATCAAATGCCCGTTCCATATGTTATCTATGCTGACTTTGAAAGCACAATCAAACCCAAATCACAACAAAAAGGAGACAAATCAGAAATAACAAGCGAACACGAAGCGTGTGGATTCGGTTATCAAGTTGTTAGATATGATGGTAAAGCTGAAGAACCGGTAATCTACAGAGGTGAAGATACAGCTGAAGTTTTTTTAAATCACTTAGAATGCGAAGTAGAAAATATTAACAACGTTTTCAAGCATCCTGAAAAAATAATAATGACAGAACAGAACATACAAGATTATGAAGAGGCTACTCATTGCTGGATATGTGAAAATCCAATTGACAATGAAAAAAATCCAAAAGTAAAAGACCACTGTCATTTCACTGGAGAATACAGAGGACCAGCACATAAATCTTGTAATCTCAAACTTGCAATCAAACCAAATAAAACCAAAATTCCAGTTATCTTCCACAACTTAAAAGGTTATGATAGTCATCTAATAATGCAGAAAATACACAAAACAAGTGGAAACATTACTTGTATTGCAAATAATTCAGAGAAATTCATCTCATTCAACATTGGACAGCTAAAATTCTTAGACAGTTTTCAATTTATGGCTTCCTCTCTTGAAAAGTTAGTAGATGGAGCAATTGGTGTAAGTACAGAATGTGAAAAATGTAAAGATACAGAAGAAATAAACATCAATGAAAATTGGTTATTAACAGCAAAATGTAAAAAATGCCACAATACAAGATATGAACAACTCAACAAATCAGACTTACCATTAACTGTAAAACATACAACTAACTCACATCTTCTTTCTCGTAAAGGTATCTATCCATACGAATATATTGACAGTCAAGAAAGATTCAATGAAACTGAACTACCACCAATAGACAAATTCTACAGTTCTCTAACAGATAAAAGTATCAAACAAAAAGACTATGAACACGCTCAAAAAGTATGGAAACAATTTAACTGTAAAACACTTGGTGATTATCATGATTTATATCTCAAAACAGATGTTCTCTTACTTGCAGATGTTTTTCAAAAGTTTAGAGAAACCTGTATGAATAACTATAAACTTGACCCTCTACATTACTACACTGCACCTGGTCTATCTTGGGATGCTCTTCTAAAATACACAAAAATAGAATTACAACTTCTATCAGATTTGGATATGCATCTTTTCATTGAAAAAAGGAATGAGAGGTGGAATAAGTATGGTTTCTAAAAGACACGCAAAAGCAAACAATAAATATGTCGCAGATTATAATCCAGATGAAGAAGACAATTACATAATGTATTTAGATGCAAATAATTTATATGGTCATTCAATGAGCCAACCACTTCCATATGGTGGTTTCAAATGGATAACTAATAAAGATTTAATAGATGGAGAACTTCAACCACTAAAAAAAGGTAGAGGAAGAATATATGAAGTAAATTTTGAATATCCCAAACATTTACATAAACTACATAACGACTATCCACTTGCACCTGAAAAATTAGCAATTAAAAAAGAATGGTTATCCGACTATCAAAATGAACTAATTGAAAATAGTATGTTAAAAACAGAAAAACTTGTCCCCAATCTAATGGATAAGAAGAAATATGTAGTACATTACAAGAACTTGAGACTATACAAACAACTTGGTATGAAAATAACAAAAATACACAGAATATTAGAATTTGATGAGAAACCTTGGATGGAACCTTACATACGTCTGAATACAGAATTACGTAAAAAAGCAAAGACTACATTTGAAAAAGATTTCTTTAAACTTATGAACAACTCAGTATTTGGCAAAACAATGGAAAACATACGTAAAAGAGTTGATATTAAATTAGTCAAAACAGATGGCAGTGAAAATGAAAAAATCCGCAAGATAATAGCCAAACCAAACTTCAATCGTAGAGTAAAGTTCTCTGATGAGTTATCTGCCATTCAAGTGAATAAAACAAGATTAACTCTAAATAAACCAATATATGTTGGCTTCTGTGTTTTAGATTTATCAAAACATCTTATGTATGATTGGTATTATAATACATTGAAAAAGAAGTATGGTGATAACTGCACCTTGTTATACACCGATACTGATAGTTTATTAGTAGCCATTAAAACTGAAGATGCTTACAAAGATATGTCTGAAATGAAAGATGAATACGATTTCTCTGATTATCCAAAAGAACATCCACTATACGATGAAACAAACAAGAAGGTCATAGGTAAGATGAAGGATGAATGTGCTGGTGTTTCAATATCAGAATATATTGGTCTTCGTCCTAAATTATATTCAGTATTAAGAGCAGATGAACAAGTCATCAAAAAAGCGAAAGGAACAAAAAATATGTAACCAAAAAACAAATCAATTTTGAAAACTACAGATATGCATTATTCAACAAAAAGAAATACACACACTCAATGAACATGCTACGCTCAATGCATCACAACATATATGGATTAAAAGTAAATAAGACTACACTTTCTCCTTTAGACACAAAAAGATACATAGCACCAGATGGAATCACGACATACGCGTATGGGTATCAGCCGGAACAATAAGTAATTCCTCTTTGACAAACCCTCTCTTAGGTGCAGGAGATTTCAAATAATAAACTCTTATTCCCTGCGTTATAATATGATAGTCAATCTTATGAATATCAACAGACCATACTGGGTCAGTAGCCCTTCTCTTTCCACCACCTTCTAATTCTCCAGGTTGATACAAATATCTAACATTTGCATAAGGACAAATTTCAGCATCAACTTTTCTTGTTATAATTGGAGGAGGTTTTTTCGTCTCCTTATTTAATGCTTTAATAACATCAGATAATCTCTTAACCCATTCTCTGTTTCTTTTTTTTAGTATCAATCTCTTTAGCATACTGATAACCAAACAATCTTTCTGCTAAGGTTCTATTCAATCTTTCTACTATTCCTTGGTCTCTGTGTATTTCTTTTCTACCTCTTCTTATTTTGGTATTATGCTTTTCCATCAAAGTTGAAACGGAACTCATAAATTCTCTACCAGAATCAACTTGCAATAGTTTAGGATACTTCAAATGTCTTTTATAAATCTTCTCAAAAGCATTTGCAACTTCTTTACTATCTTTCGACGTCAAAGGTTCGGCTTCTTTATATCTTGTTCCAATATCAACCACTGTTAATGCATACTTGTATGTTTTTCTACCAATAGTATCGTGAGGTAAAAACAACAAATCAGCCTGATGAACTTCATTCTCTGCAGACACATCAAATTTTGGTCTTATTATTCTCTTAGGTGCAGGTAAATATATTTGCCAAATTGCTTGTTTCTTTAAGAACTCTAATGCTTGTTTCTGACTAACCTTTGCTTCTTTTGCTAATTTACTAACTGCTGAGTGTCCTTTCCAGAAACCTTTTGGACTATAGTATATCTTCTCCATTTATTTATATTTAAGAAAATTTTATAAACATAAAAAATGTCAAACAACAATATTCAAAATATCTCAACTGATGAATTTGAAGCGTTGTTAAAAGAACAAAGTCAATTTAGCACAAAGAAATGGACTGATTTAGAAATCAACAACATTTATACAATCACTGACTACAGAACAATTGACACAGACAATGGTGTGAGTGTAATTTTAACTCTCAAAGACAATGGTGAAGTATGGAGTCCTGCACATCTCACAAAGAAGATAGAAGGTAAAGAACCACCATTTTATGTAAGACCACTTGGTTTGAAACCATGTAAGAATAATAAAAAAAATAAATATCATGCTCCAGCATTTCAGTGGTTTCTTGCTGTCGAGTCCTCACCGTTGTCTCACCTCTGTGGTTCTTTGATTTTTGTGTTCACGGAGATGTTGCACTGATGAGTTAGGAGGCCTTCATGCGGACTGAACAAATTATTTGTCTAAATCGCGACGGAAGTAAGGGCGAGGATTGTGGCCACGTAAAATCGATTTAAGCCCCCCAGTGGAAATCTTCCATTGACCGTTCCAAGGCGGATCTTCTGTGGCGATTTATTTATGTTGTTGTTTGTTACTTAGTGTGTGTATCACTTGTGTCTTTTAATTTTGGATGGCCATATGGCCATTTTGTGGGAAAGTAATTGTCCTTATGGCCTTCTTTTGTTTAGGTTTCCATTATGGTCTGGTCGCTTAATGTTTGTATTTCTTTCCCTTTGGTGTCTTTTATGGGTGGAGTAAGTTAATTGTATCAATTCCTGATCTTTGTTTTACTTCTACTTATGATTTAGTTTTTCCAAAGAAAGAATTACATGCATAAAGATTATGTCAAAAAATATTTTTTTTTTACCTACATCAACTTCCAAGCAACAAATCCTGTCAATGCCATACCACCAACAACAAATGCAATCTCTCTATTTTTCTGGTCTTCTGATGGAGTGTAAAAATCACTTAATGTAGGTTTTGGTGTGGATAAATTATCTGGTAATTGTTTTCCTGTAATATAGTAATACTGTTTCATAGCAGTATCAACATCACTGAACTCATTCAAAGCATGATGTTCCTTTTTTAACTGTTCATTAATAAAATCCAATCTTTCTGTTCTCTTCTCATTCCACGCAGTTGTTGCTGCTTCTAACTGTTCCATCGCTTTATCATGTCGTTTTCTCTCTTCATCACTATTACTACCCATATGTGAAAATAAATAATTACTACCTGAAAAGGCTAAGGCGTTTGTAATTGCTCCTCCAACCATTAATGGTACTGCACTTGCCATTTTTATATAATGGAAAAAAATATATAATTAACCAAATAATGAAACTGGTAGAATACCTTTACATTGCACCAGTTATAGAACCAGCAATATAAAAGAAATCATTGAAATCATATTTTATTGTTTGACGTTTCCTTAATTTTGTAAATATAGTCATGTATCCAATTGATATTGCAGATACTACCGCTCCTTCATATACTAATTGCAATGTCTTATTTGTTGTGCTCATTTTTTTAGATGAATAAAAAAAAATATTAAAATTACTTCATAATATCTGCAGGAATATTACCTTGCTTAACAAGCATATCCTTTGTTGCCATTGCAAGTAATATATCAATGGACAACATACCAATATCTGTCATATTAAAATCTACTTTTGGTGCTGGTCTTTTCAATAGTTTTCTACCTAATTCTGAATATCCAACAGTTAATACAGTTTCCACTCCAGCATGATATAACATGTTTGCAATTTGTTTTCCGTCTATTGAGGTTGTCATTTTTTTTAATGAGAATATTATTTTTTTAAATTAATTAAATTCAAATGGGTCAATTTCTTTTTGTTGTATAATAGGTGCAGGTTGTTGCATCATAGGTTGTTTTGGTACAACTTGTTTAGACTTGTACATATACAATCCTATTCCAACAACTCCAACTGTTATGCATAATGGTATATAATTTTTGTATATATTTATATTCTGTGAATTTGGAGAGCCGACTTCATCATCTTTTGTTATAGATTTTAATTCCATGTTTTCTTTCTTTATAGTATCAGTCTCCTTTCTTCTTAATTCTGCATTTCTTTTTTTTGCTTCTGCACCTTTCTTACCAGCAACTACTCGTCTTGGGTCTTTTGTTTTAACTTCACTATCACTCATTATCTTTTTCTAAGGGGATATTTTCTTTTTTATTAAAATCAATATGTCTTGCTGTTGTTAGCATTGCAGTTAATGGAGCAAGATACATTCCATATCTATAATACAATTCACAACACGAACTTGTCAAAGCGTGATTGATAAAAGGGTCTTCCTCTAAGTCTTGTATCAGTTTAGGTGGATTAACAACATTGAAATACTTTGATACACCCATAACGTATAAGCTAATGAAAGAATTACCCAATGTCTTAGTCATACTTGCTCCCAATCTTGCTTCATATCTGCAGTAAAGTTTGTTTATTTGTTCTGCTGTCATTGTATCAATGTCTGATAGTTGTAAGTCTTTACCAAGATACTGCTTACTACCACCACCAGCAACAATGGCTGATAATCGCTCACGTTTTGTTTCTTGTTCATTATTTTCTACATAAGTGCTTTCACATTCAATGTCTTGTAATAATTCTTCAGCATTCATTTTTATTTTATGTAATTTATTTTTTATTTTTAAAAAATAAAACATCGCATATCCGACTATTGATAAGATTGCAGTGTTTGTTATGATTATTGATAAGATTGCAGTGATTGATAATATTTCTAACAGCATTGTTTTTTAGTATTGCTATTTTACTTAAAACATTGCATAAGCATTACTTAAGATTTGCTACAGCATTGTATAAGCATTACTTAATCATTGCATAAACATTACTTAATCATTGCTAAAAAAATAATCAATCAACCAACCAATAGCCAGTAGGCTGGTCAGTCTTCAAAATTAACTTACGATGCTTCTTTTTTTTCAGTTCTTCTTTTATTCTCTGTCGTTCTTCCAAAGTAGGAATAACATCATTCTCTCTTAAACAATTTTCAAAACTATCTCTATCTTTTGTGTAGAACATGCATAGCCATTTTGTTTGTTCTCTTAAATCTTTTAACACAGAATCATATCTCTGCGAAATAACCCACACTGATTGTTCTGCATGCCTACCAGAAAATGCTAATTCTGATAACATATCTTTTTTCTTTGTTAGTTCTTTCGTTGCACTGCAATCATCAATAATGTAGAGAGTAGAATGACCAGCATATTTATTAAAGAACATTCTTAGTAGTTCTTGTAATTTCTCTTCATCATTAATAATAGGATTAACAATTATAAGATTCTTTGTTTTAGGTTTCCTGACATCACCAATCCACTCACGATTTTTATAAGCCTTGTTCCATTGAATGGTTGGGCAAAGTATAACAATATGTTTAAATACTTGACGATATTCCTCTTCCAAAAGGTCAAGGACAAACTCTGTTTTCCCGCATCCAGTTTGACCACATATAATAGCACAATGAGGATATTTTGGTAGTTCCATTTTTATTTGTAAAAAAAAAAAATATTAATAACTGACTTCTTTAAATCTACCATCTTCAAAGTTGATTTGTGCATCTTGTATAACAAACAAATAAAGATTGATTGGTTCATCTGCTCCTGCTTCTTTCGTTATTTGTATTGTGATACCTTCTGATGCATTTTCAATTCTTCTTCCAGAACCATGAAGTGTATTATCATCAGTTGAACGTAAATCCAACCATAAAGCATACCTGTTCGTTAGATATTTTTCTATTGTTGTATCAGTAAAATATAAATCTTTAACGACCATACTTGTTTCTTTGTTTCTTTTTGAATTCAAAGCAAAGAATTTATTTATTTCGTCCCAGTGTTGGTGGGACTTCATTCCTTGACTATACAATTGATTCGGAATCCCTTCTATTGTCATTTCCACTTTTGTAATTTCTGGATTATAATATTCTTCTGTGCTGGCCCTTTCAGGTTCTTCGAATAGCATAAGAATTCCTTTCATACTTCTTGCAGGAACATTTAGATTGATATTCCATAGTGTATCAGATTTGTTATTAGTTATTTTTCTGTGTCTTAGTATTCTGTCATACAAAATAACCATTTTACCATCAACTTGCTGTCTTATTTGTCTTGCTAATTCAGTATCAGAAACAATATCAAATTCCAAACAAATATTTTTGATTGTATAAGATGAAGTTGCATCGCCTGATTTAATTACTTTATTATAATCATTGAATGTAAGTTCATATTCAAGTCTATCTCCTAATCCAGCTTGATAAAATGGCATATGGGTTTCCAATAATTCAAAATCAAGTGGGATGCAAAACCTGTTTCCATATGCTTTTGCGATGGCTTTATCTTCTTTATCTTCTGCTGCGTTTTCTGCACCCACTCTATGTTTCAACATGTTCTCTTTGCCAATGCCTTGGTATGCCATATTTACGCGTTCTGTAATAGACTTCCATAAATCAATATAACAATGATAGATGTCACTATCGTCAATGGACATAACTTCATTTCCACTAATTCTAATTGTTGTTTTCTTAATTATTGCTCTTCCTATGTTTTGAAATATAGTTGCATTTACATCTCTAGAGGTTAGTTCAATTTCAAATGCTAATCTGACTGTTCCGGGAACAATAACATCATTACCACTTAGATTAGGAAATCTCACTAACAATTGTTGATTTTGGTCAATAGTTGATGGATTATTGGTTATCACTACACTTTGACGGATACCTCTCACACCTCGTGGTTCTCTTAATTTTCTGTAAGGGTTTAGTTTATCTCCGTAATGTTTTTATTAAAAGATAAAAAATATTTTTAAATAATAAATAAATAATGGCTGAATATGAAAATCCTGAGTATGATAAGGATGATTATGATAAAGAAGCAGAAACATCTTTTACAGATGAAGAAGAGTTTCAGAGAACATTAAATAGTCAGTTTGCTGGTTTGAATGATTTAACCGGTGATGATAGGAAAACTCTGCTTAATAGCATAGGTCAAAAAATGATAGATAGATTTTACGAAAGGAATGAAGAACCTAAACGTAAAATCAAAGGTTTGTCTCTCAAGAAAGATGATATAGGGAGACCAATGTTATATGTAAAGGATAGTGATGGTAATAATGTTGCATTAACATATTATCGTTCCAATGCACCAGATGAAATAGCAACATTTTTATCATTTAATACTTTGCAAAGGAAATATGGTGTTGATTTTGTTAGGAATGTATTAGATGTAGATGATTTTAAACCATCTGCTACAAGACTTAAAGAAGGTACAACTTTAATAGAAAACCAGTTGAAAGACACACAATCCATATTATTATCAAGAGAACTTCAATCAAATCTTGATACTGATGTATCATCACAACAAGAAGCACAAGAACTATTAGAAACCACAAATAATGTAGAAACATCTGTGAAAACATTAGAAACATCATTCACTGAAAATGTTAATAGTGAAGCAGGAACACAAACAGATTGGACAAAAAGAGAGATTGATGGAATAGCAAATGCAATGACAACAGTCAAAGAAGAGATAGCAAATGAATTGGCAAAACTGAGTGAAACAAATAAAGACTTAGCAAAAGAAAATACAAAATTAGAACAAGCCAAAGCAGACAATGATGAATTTCAAATAGAGAGGATAAGTAGTCGAATCAAAGAGTTAGAAAGTGAGAGAAGTGCAAGATTGGAAGTTATTAATGTTAATAAAGAAAAACTACGTAGTCAGGTAAATAGAATCAAAGAGACTATAAACAAAGTATTAAAAGAAGACACTACATTGGGTGAAAGAATTAGAACATTATTCAGAGAACAAGGCATTACAATTGTTAGTGTTTTAACTGCTTTTGGAATGATTATTGGTGTTATTGTTGAGGCTGTTATTCCTACTGCTGGTGGTGGACCTATAACCCCTAAACCACCGTCAAAAGATGGTATAGAAAATTGGATAAAAAAACAATTAAGTAATCTTGGTAAACTATTAGCCAATCTTGCAGGAAAAGCAGCAGCAGCGCTACCGGGTATTATTGGTGCCATTGCGTCTTGGTTGTTATCTACTACTGGAAAAGTTATTGGTTGGTTTGGCGAACATCTCTGGGCATTGGTTATCCTTGTTGTTGGGTTATTGTTTACTGCTGCAAGAGAGTATATTAGTAAATCTCATAAATAGTTAGTGCAACAATACCTATTACTATACTTCCTACTATTATTGCTGTTTTAGTTTCTTCGTGTTGTGTTGATTCTTTCGTGGGTTGAACAGTTTGATGTTTAACAGGTTCTGGTAGAGATTTCTTTGTTTTTGTTTCCTGATGTTTTGGTTCTGGTAGAGATTTCTTTGTTGGTGTACCTTGTATAGTTGCAGGTTGTGTAGTAGGTGCAACAGGTTTAACATTTACATCACTATTGAAACCAAGTGTTTGATTTTCTGTTGCAATTACAATTTTATTATTATATCCAGCGATAGTGCCAATTTGTAAAATCATATCACTGGGAGACATATAGAGACCAAGTCCATATTTGTAATCAACTTTACTTCTTGCGTATTTCAATACATTTTGATATTTTGATATTTGAGTAGGCAAATCGATTGGACTGTTAATTGCATCTTGAACATTTGCTAAGAATTGTTTTTGAGCATCAAATCCTGTGCCTATTTTTAGTATTTCTACACGTGTTTGAGATTGTGCTCCTAATAGTGCCCATACGGATATCCTAATACTTTCGTTAATTCGTTCAATACCTGTTTTAGTGAAGCCTTCTGATTTGTCTAATATAAACATTGTCCAGGCGTCACTTATATCTACTGTATGTTCTATTTTATCATTTGGATTAAAGAATGGACCTTCACTTCGATGTTCTTGTCTATATTTTCCACTTGGTTTAAAATATTGTGTGTAACTCCCTAGACCACTGCATTTAGAACTACTTTCTAATTTTTGACGCCAATCTGTATTAGATTCAACATTGAATTCATTGCATAACTTTTGATAGGCTGCTTTGTCGTATGGGTTTTTGTAATAACAAAATGATTCATCTGTTGGTAAAGGTGTTTCAAGTTCTTTCAAAATACGAGCAATGCAATAATAAACATGAAATGTATATACTGTTTTAGTTAGTCCTGAAGTGTTTTGCAAATGGTCTTGATAACTTACACCACATCCTGCAGTGGCACACCAAACAGCAAAATTTAATTGACATTGCCACCAGTCAAATGATGAATGAAGCCATGTATTCCACGGTTCATTGGTATGTAATGTTGGATTTTGATAGTTTTGAAATAAGTTTGGAAAAGATGTTTTGAAGTTCTTATTGTCAGATGTGATTGCTATGTTTTGATTTATGATATCTATTTGTTTTGATTTAAATGTGCTACTGTGAGGGTAATGAGCGTCATCATTGTATTTAAATTCTTTGGTTATCATTTTTATTATTGATTATATATAAAAAATAAAAATGTATCATACAATTTCGAATATTGACAAGACAATAAACTTGCAACAATACATTGATAACAGAGATGGGAATAAACGTATTGGTTTGAAATCTATAACATATGGTGTTGGATGGTATAATGTTGTTGATGAATATTTGCAGAAGACTGGAGAGAGACCTCATAAGATTGTAGATGGTTATTATAGTTTCCAACAAATAGCAGATTTATTTCAAAGTAATAATATTACATTATCTGTAAATGAAACAAATGGAATTGCTTCTTTAATTACACCGGATGAATTGAAGATAAGCAAGGGCTTAAAACAAATGTTGGGGTTTGGAAATAAGCGAAAGTTTGCTGTTAATGAAACTCATTATGGTGAGACTGTAGATTTTGCTGTTTATAAATCATTGTATGTTCATTTGGAACAGATTAATACTTCAAATAATTATTTAGATGGTATGCCGAGTACTGTGTTGGCTGTTGTTCCAGTGGAAAATAAAGAGTTTGGAGAGATAACAACAGTGAGATTTGAGCATCCAGAATATAAGTGTTTGGTGAATGATGCTATAGCAGAATTGAAATTAGAAATCAGGGATAAAAATAACAACAAGGTAATTAATCATCTACCAATTAATTGCGTTTTGGAAATTATATAATTATAATAAAAAAAATGAGTATATTTGGTGCTAAGAGAAAACACGTAGATGCATTGGGGCTGAAACAAGAAATATTTAATATGAGAAGTCAAGCATTTACACAAATAAATACATTGAATGATAGACATACAGGACTTCAAGATAGATTTCGGGATATGTATCTCAATCATCGATTATTATATAATAAGGTTGATAATATGTCAGACAGAAAATTGATAAGCATTTGTGCGGAGAGTAAAGGTTCCTTACAGAAGAATGAAGTGTTTGGCTTTGGAAATGGTGGTAGAGAAGTAGGTGTTGGATATGTGATGAACTTTCCTGGCCAGATAATAGGTGTTGGACTGTCGAGTAAAAGAACAAAAGGCGATGTGTCTGTGGCGATTGCAATTAATGGAAATCCACAAGCAGGATATGATATATCATTGAATAATATTTTAAGAAAACACGATAACTTTGCTACACCGTTAAAGGTTGAGGCTGGTGATGCAATTGATTTTGTTTGTCAGACTAATAATGCTACATGTGTTAATACTGTGGCTTCGATGATAATTGAATTATTTATTGAATAAAAAAAATATATGTTATCAAGAAAAAAATGAAACAACCTAATGCACCGCTATATCCAGAGTTGCCTATTGAAGATGGGCAAAATTATAGATTACAGAAGATATCTGAGATAGAGAAGACGTTAATTAATGAGAGAGATGTGAGAAAAGCATTATACAAAAAATACAAACGTGGAATAAATATTACTGATGGAGTTGATACTGGTTTGATATCAATAAGTGTTATTTTGGCAGGTGTTGGATTAACTGTTCCAATTATGTTGCCTTTAGAGATTGGTGCTGTTGTGTGTGGGAGTTTGGGTGTGTGTGTTAAACTAATTAGGCGTAAAATGACTTCAAAAGCACAGAAACATTATGAGATTAAAACTATTGCTGATAGTAAGTTGAATAGTATAAAGGATTTGATTTCTAAGGCTTTGACAGACGGACAGATATCTGAGAATGAATTTAAACTTGTGTTGGATGAGTTGGACAAATATAATAAACTCAAAGACAATATACATTCAAAACAAACAGGATTGAGTGAAAGTGAGAGAAAGAAACTTATTGAGGAAGGCAAGGCTCAAGCAAAGAATGAAATGAAAAAAAAGATAGAAAATGCTTGATTTTATTCAATAAAATTACAATAGTAAATGACCCACCACCAAAATATGAAAGTTAATATTTTTTTTGCTTCACTTCCGACCTACAATGTTGAAATTTTATAAGAATGTGCATTTTTGTATGTTGAAACATATGTACAAAGTTTGGTGGTAATTAGTTGAACCAATGTTATTTTACAACAATTCAAAGACTTGCAGGAAATTCCAAAATGATGCTAGAACTTTGAAATTTTGTGATAATATGTATATATGCAACCCAAATACATATGCAAAATCTGAGACTAATCGGTTGATGGGATTCCACTTTTAGGAAGACTCAAAGACTTTCAGAAATTCCAAAAGTTGTCATAGGAACTTGGAATTTTAATATGTTATACAGCCTTAAAGTCTTGTTATATGTGCAAAATCTGGTGGTCATTGGATTATGTAAAGGCACTTTCAGGAGGGGTTAAAGTTTTTACCCCAAAGTGGAATTTTCAAAATTCTTTTTAATATGTTTCTATATAGTGTCTATCCGCGACTTTTGTCGGAGCAGATTTTTAATATCACCTCTAATTATTATTATCTGAACACTGACTGAGACGCATCACACCTTGTGATAAGGGTTTATCAGTTGTTGACCTATGCGATATCATCTGAATGATACAAAGTGCACATGATACGCCCCTTTTTGTGATGGCGGAAAAAAGAGACAATTGTGTTAAAGAATTGTGCGATTATCTGGATAAAGTACTTCCTAAGGACGAATTTATAGAAAAGTGGAAACAAAATTATGAAAGTGAATTCTTCAAAAAGCGACCCATCTTGAAGAGAACCCGCAGTGTTATAAAAAGTGAACTAAAAGACCGCTTGTTAGAATCATACTCCGAAAATTATGAAGGAATACGTGGTGAATTACCGGGAGTAGATTCCGTCGATAATTGTGTAAAAAGTATAAAAGTCTTAGAAAATTGGATTATTGGCAATAAAAGAAACATCCTTTACTTCTCGGCTTTGCAAGGTCAGGCAATTGACACCTTAAAACGATACAAGAGGAACAATATCGGTGTCTATTTAATTGAACACGGAATAAAATTTTCACCGAGCCACTGCAATGCCCTTGTTAGAGTATTCAAACTACAACAAGAGTTTCCAAAACTACAACATTGTTCGATAGAAGTGGGAACTGTTATAAAACATATGAAAACCATAAAAGAAATTTGCAAAGAATTAGGATGGAATCAATAAATTCGGTAAGTAATTGCTTGCATAATCATTAACATATAGCAATACTTTATTGGCGATTATACGATAATCATCAACAAATTATTGTCATACTACAATATATTTGTAAATTAAATGCACCATTAACCGGGTCAAAGATAATTATGCTGTAAGCAATTTGACCTATATATCAGTGATTGTTTATAGCAATACTTTATTGGTGATTATACTATCATCATCAACAAATTATTGTCATATTAAACCTTATAAGGAAGAGATAAAGAGATTGAATATGATAGAGTGTTGAGGATGATTCAGGTGTTATTGAGAGGACGATAATTTAATTTTTTTATGCTCAAGTCGGCGATATAGTTTGTATCGCCGTCGGAAAATTGTGGTATAATATATATATAGATTATGCTCCAATCGGCGATATAACGAACGAAAGTGAGGTATATCGCCGTTGGAGCATAATCTATATATATTAGGGTCATTTGTTTTTTAACAAATCTGGTAATACTAATTCACCAATTGCTATATTAAAAGTTTCAAAAGAATTTTTTCAGCACTTCTTTTAAAAGCAGATCTTTTACAGGTGTGTACAGTTGTTGGGCATGGAGGTCATCTTGGTCACGTGACCATGACCATTCAATCAAGATTTCATTCCCAAGTTGTCACAGGTGGCATATGAAATGAAACTGAAATTGGCCCAGCTGTTTAAAGGTCAATTATCACGGTATTGAAACCATTAAGAACTAAACGCAAAATGCTCTAGGAAAGTGAAATCTGAAAACCGGATAAAATTATCTTTATTAGTTTCTGAGACATTGCAATTAGAATTCTGAAATATTTCAAACGGACAGAACAGCTTCAAAATAATAACCCTTTCGTAGAACATAGTCAAACTGCCTCATTACTATTCATTAAGTATTCTACGAAGTCAATAAACAATTAACAATAAATATAACTGGTGTTTTATAATCACCAGAAATTAGTCAGCCACCTGATAATATTAATGGAAACGATCTCAGTCAAAACTAAAAACAATTTCTTCTAATTTTAGACCTAAGGTCTATAAATTAAAATTCAAATAATATATTTAAATGATTTAAATTTCAGATTACATGTCTGTATGCAGATCAAATAACATACAGTGGTAGTTATGTGTTTAGAACACATTTAATAAGCTTTTTATTAACTTAACTAAAGAATTTATAAATAAACTGTTTGTGTTACACAGTTTAAAATTTCATTTAAATCTTAAATATTTGTTTTGGATAGATAATTGGCCATTTTGTGCGAAAGTAACTGTCCTTTTGGCTTTCCGCTATTTATGTTTCCATTAGGGTCTAGTTATTTAATGTTTGTGGTACCTCTGCTGGGTGGTGTGGGTTAATTGTATCGATTCCTAATCATTACCTTCATTTCTTTTCATGATCTATGATTCTATCCGTTCCCTGTCACTTTTAGGATATTGCAGTTTTCTCTTGGTATTGCCCACAGCCAGTGTTCATTAGCATTCTGTAGATGAAAATTAATTGCTTTAGTCAAGTGCGTTTACAGGTTCTTGGCCAGCGTCTTGACAAAAACTACAAAGAAGACAATTAAACAAAATCAAATGGCATATTAGAAATCTGTGATATCATTCAAAATACTCCTATCCATCACTCATTAGTTAACGCAGTCAAAAGCATGCCAAAATGTCTTGATAAAATATGTAATTTTAATTGGGCCCCGTCAAGCGATTTTGGTACTTATCGCCTATGCGAGCAGCGAAGGTTCAGGCGAGCCTGCGCATCCGCGCAGTCTCGCTAGAACCTTCGCTGCTCGCTAATACAAGCAGTGAATCAAGAGGAACCTTCAGACAGAAAGCCATATCCCTGGCCCCTCTGAATGGCTGGGCATGCGCAGTTAAAACTTGTCATGACGGAATGCTCGATGACACAAATTCGCTTGGCGGGGCTCAATTAATCCATCTGTTCAAGTAATACAAATTTCACATTTGTACATAACACTACAATATTTTACAAAAGAGCTAACAAAACATGTTTAGTGCATTCGGGAAAAAAACAAACAAATTAATGAACCTGTACACTTTAATGAATCTTTAATATGTCCGTGAGATAAGAAAAACATTACGGTGGTTCATGGAAGATGTATATGTTATGGCATACTTAATAATCATGCAATTGGAAAATGTTCTTCCAAAAGGATGCATGCATTACAGTACAAGTTTCACTACTAGGCACCTTTCGTTTACAGCCATATCACTTCAGTAGCCTCAAGCGATAACCACTAACACTTCATTGGCATCTACTGGGTAGCCACTCGGTCAGCATCCGATTTTCTATGTCTACATGTCATTAATTAAACAGATTTAACTCAAAGTAAATCAAAAGGAACAAAATAAATTATATAAACTAAACACTCAGAATCGACTTCAGCGGGAACAAGTTCTGGGAGAAGAACCATCAGTAAAAAAGATAAAGATAAAGATAAAGAAGCTTTATTTCACGTCACATGTCCGAAACAAATAACATAAGCTCTGTCCAGGAGCTTTTATTGCATCAAATAAAGTATCCTTTAAAAATACTAACCTGCCTTCATTTATCTTCCTAGGGCTATCCCTGATAATGCGAGCGTCAGTCAAGGGAGCTCCTAGTACCATTTTTCACGCCTTTGGTATGGCGCGGCCGGGGATCGAACCCGCAACCTCCCATTCCCGAAGCGGACGCTCTACCACAGAGCTATCAGGGCCGGTGCTTCCGTTCTAATCCTAATTGAATCTTCACTTGTTACATGTTGTAAGATGTTACTGCTATGGTAATGTTACTGCTATAGTAATAAAATATGTTTAAACCAAACAAACCACCAACAATAAGAACAAAATGGCATATGCATAAAAACAGGATTGGTTTTGGAGAAAGGGAATAATTCATGTCACACGTCCCAGTACACGTTATAAAAGGTCTTATTACATTATCCATCAAATCTGAAATATCTTCTGTGTTTAAATATGCATATGTTGTAATTATAATACTTTCAGGGTGGCGATAATCTGTAAATGGACTAAAAAACAATCAGAGCTGTAATCAAATATCTTCTTTATCATAGAAAAGAAATGATCACCAAGGAAATCAATGATGACATGCTCCAAAATAAAAGTGAAGGCAATGATCAGGAATCGATGCAATTAACCCACAGCTCCGATCAGTGACGCCAAAAGGAAAGACATACAAAGACACTAAAGGGAAAGAAGCACAAACATGAATCAACTAGACCCTAATGGAAACATCAATAGAGGAAAGCCAAAAGGACAGTTACTTTCTCACAAAATAACCTTAGTAGGATTATCCTACCTATTCCACTGTTAAATAGTGGCTTTATGATTTCAAGCGAGACAATGAGATCACTGTTGATGCTCAAGACTGGGTCGCCCAAAATCTGTGACCATTCACCAGGGTCGAGTTGTTCAAAACTAACCATTACGAAAACACGCCTATACAAATATATTGTAAACTTTACCGCTGAAAAAACAACGATTCTAAGATGAAAAATTGAGATATTTTTCTAATTTCTGCTCAACATATAGATTAATCGTACTTGTTAGAACCGCCTCAATCAGGCGGTTATAACGAGTTCACACAATCTATATTTTAGAGCAGAAATAAGAAAAATAAGGTATACTCCTGAAAACCCCAGTTGTACTATATAAAAAGTAGAAGTAAAACAAAGATCAGGAATTGATACAATTAACTTACTCCATCCATAAAAGACACCAAAGGGAAAGAAATACAAACATTAAGCGACCAGACCATAATGGAAACCTAAACAAAGGAAGGCCATATGGACAGTTACTTTCCCACAAAATGGCCATATGGCCATCCAAAATTAAAAGACACAAGTGATACACACAGTAAGTGGGGTTCAAGGGGGTCAATATTATACAGGTGTGTTTACGTGATGGACATCGTTAGTTAATGACTCATTAAAACTGGCAATTAAATATGGCAAATATACTTATCATTTTGCTGAAGAAATGTGAGTTGCTTTTTCATATACAAAAGCTACTCACATTTTTTCGGGAAAATACCAGAATTTTAAATATTGTACTTGATAGATAAGCTAACAATGTGACCACTAATGAGCTCTGCTTTGAACATCTACCCAAGATTTAGGCAATTCAGCACACGATGGTAAATGACCTGGCAGACATGAAACAGCCTAACATATTGAAGACACTGTGGGTGTCGGTGCTGGCTCTGGTCCTACTGCTTTGACCGACAACCTGGAGACGATCAAACTGCCAGTAAGATGGGTTCCCCCAAATGCTGAAAAGACTGAATTTTTCAAGAACACTTTAAGGTCGTTTTCAGGCAGACACAGCTAAATTCTTCAAGACATTTTGATCCTGGATGAAACATGGTCACCATTTGGAAAATAGAAGTGACGGCAATGAACAGGAATCGATACAATTAACCCACAGCTCCGATCTGTGACACCAAAAGGTAAGAAATGCAAACATAAAATAACTAGACTCTAATGGAAACATCAATAGCGGAAAGCAAAAAGGACAATACATGTACTTTCCCACGAAATAGCCAATTGGCTATCCAAAACAAAATAATATAAGCGATACACACACTCAAAAAACAAACCATAACAAAAATAAACCGCGACAGAAGAACCGCCTTGGAATGGCCAGTGAAACGAAATCTACAGGGGGGCTTAAATCAATTTTATGCAGCTGCAATCCTCGCCCTTACTTCCGTCGCGATTTAGACAAAAAATTTGTTCAGTCCGCATGAAGGCCTCCTAACCCATCAGTGCAACATCTCCGAGAACACAAAAATCAGCCAACCTCTTAAATGCTGCAAAAGAAAGCCAACAGTTAGACTCCGATGTGCTGGGCTAGATTCTGAATCGTAGTCCCAAAGTAAAAGTTGGGAAATTCTCGGGACTCTCCTTCCAAAATGTTTAGAAAAGTTGCATATGTTGGCAAGGTGATATTCTCTGTTTCCTGGTCTGTGACGGAATGCCCATTATTGACGTTTTTGAAAAGAAAAAATAAATATTGGGGTCTTATTGCAACAGATGAAAGATGTAGGCAAAACAAAGAGAAGAAGAGAAAAGCTTCGACCAGGAATTCAGTTACTGTGGGATAATGCTGAAGTCCGTACAGCACAAATAACAACGACAGAAGCTGAAAGATTTTGGTTTGAGCTGGTGCCCAATGCCATTTGCTGATCATACTTCCAACATTAACTGAAATTCCACATGCGTGATCTCCAGGTCACCACTTCAAAGTGATGCTGACACCATTGACGCTTTATCAGCGTATCTCATCATGAAAACATGCCTGTACAATTCTGACTCCATTTAACCAAAATTTTATTCAAAAACTAGGGTTTGCAGGGGTATACATTATTTCTGCTCTAAAATATAGATTGTGGGTGCTGGTTAGAGCCGCCTCGATGAGGCGATCGATGAGGAGGTTCTAACCTGTACCCACTATCTTTATTTTAGAGCAGAAGTAAGAAAACCCTCCAAATGTTTCATCTTTAATTTTTCGTGTTTTTTATGTTTACTATTTATTTATTTTTGTTTGTGGTAAAATTTACAATGTATTTGTAGTGGCGTATTTTCGTAATGTTGAAGCTGAAGATGCAGTTTTTTTCCAAGACTTGAACATTGATTGGATAATCGAATAAAAGTTAATGAAGACTATCAAGAAATCAAAGCACTGAGAGTAATGATGGGGGGGGGGGGGGCGAATTTGAAACTTCAGCTTGGCAATACCCACATCGCAAATAGAACAAGAAAAGATATGACACAAAGTGCCATATCAGGTGACTCGATTTTGATTACATTTATCCATTTCGGAAAGAGAAAGGCAATGATATCTCATTATTAAAGTCGTTTAGTTATAAACTTATAACCAGAATTACATGATCAGTAATTTTGCAGTATCAAATGCCGGTTGTGCATTTTTGTTGTTTTTGTTGAATTCCATAGATTGAATGTTTAAATTGACGTATAATTATATAAGCTTATCTCACTGACATGTTAAATATTCATTAAAGGGTACAGGTTCATTATTTTGTTTGGTTTTCTTTCCCGAATGCACTAAACATGTTTTGTAAGCTCTTTTGTAAGTTATTGTAGTGTAATGTAAAACTGTAAAATTTGTATTACTTGAACAGATGGATTAATGCAAATTACATATTTTATCAAGATTATTACCATCGTTTTGATTATCATTATTATTATTAATGTACTGATTTGTAGTAGTGGGAGTATTAGTAAGGATATAATTACTATTGTCATCGTTTTTATTTTTAAATTAATTGTTTTCGTTATTATAAGTAGTATCATCAGTAGTAGTGGTTTGTTTGTTGGTACATGTATTGAGATTTTATTTCCCCGACAACATTATTAAGGTCATTTTGGAGACGCTGCTCCCAATTTGTGAGACTTTAACCCGACATTGAAATAAAATGTCATCTCAAACCCTGCCGCCCAAACAAACCAAACGGGTTTATATACAGGGATGGTCCCACCCAGATCACTTTGCCTAGGCAAGGTAAGACCTCCTAAGCTGTTTACCTGTACTCACGTGCGGTCAGTTTCAGGTCTGCGTGGAAGCATCTTGCAGCCCAATTTATTTCTTCAAGCCCCTATCGGCGGGGGCCCAATGATAGTAACAGTTGTCGAAAAAGTATTAACATAGTAAATACATGGTTTGTGTCTTTAATAATAAAATATAATCGGTGAGCGTGAGACAATTTTATAGGGGCGAGCCTTTAGCGAGCCCCTATAAAATTGTCGCGGCGAACCGATTATATTTTATTATTAAAGACACTATCCATGTATTTAGTTTATACCGCAATCCAAATCAATCAATGGGTTTTGCAATAATTTAGCAAATTTAAGCAAAAAATACAGCAGACAGTGTGGCATGTTAAACGACATTCAGTGCCATGGCGCGCACACGTAGTATAACGTGACGTCAACGAGTGCAACGTTTCTGAAGTCACCACGCCACAGAGACGTTGGAAACAACATGGACGCTCGAATAAATGTTTCTCAGCGCTTTACTTTCTGTATGAAAATCTGCAAATAAATAGTTTATTTTAGCTTCAGAAACTATTTTCGAGACCGAGACGTAACTGCAGTTATAGTGCGCAATTATTCCAACGAGCCATTCAAACTAGGAAGAGCCGAGAAGGTAAGAATTTAACTGAAATTTCCGAAAATCTGTTTAAATAAACATTGCCAAGCTTTTAAATTGCAGTTTCGTTGTTTTCCCATGTATGAAAGGTTGGATGTTATTGTTTATACTTGTAAAATAGGGACCTGGCAAGTAGACCCGGCCTATAAACGGTCACTAGACGTATTGTAGGTCAGTAGAAGGTATTTTAGGTCACTACCGATCATAGCATGCAGTTATTCGACCCCCTTTATTAGGTTACTAGAATGCCTGGTTGCGGTATAAATTATAATATTTAGCATCATTTTATTATTAAAATTGTTATCAATTGTAGTAGTAGTAGTAGTAGAAGTAGCAGTAGTAGTAGTTATAGCATTATTATAATTATTATTATTATTTATGTAGGGAATATACACAGGAAATACACAGTTCAACTAATAGATCGTGTAAGCAAATCGTGTTAGAATTTATGTGTTGAAGCATTGAAAAAACAATATTAGTGACTATAAAGAGTTAGGTAGTCAACAGCCCGAGTCACAAAAATGAGTTCTCGTGGACATTCGTTTGTATATTATTTTTGTGTTTGCGCTGCGTGTCATCGCTCTAACTTGACTTATTGTAACTTTCATGATCAGCTGGTTTTTGTGATGAGTTTCGATATTTATGCTGGACCAGTCAGGTTTTATTAGGTCGGCGGTAATGCAACAAGCAGCGCATTAGTGTATGTTTGATTTGAGGTTTAACATCCCTGTCAACACTGTATAGGTCATTTGGAGACGCTGCTTCCAATTTTGTGGGACTTTTACCCGACATTGAGTTGATATGAGATCTCTAGATCTGCCACCCAGTTAAATCACTAGGGTTTATGGGCATGGACGGTCCAACTCGCACCACATTTCTAGTGCATGTATTACGTACTACTGAGAGCGCACAAAACACTTTTGAAAATAATGAGGAACGCCGGTTATGAAAACAATTGTTTAATTTGTATTTTTCTGTATTTAAGCAAGTTCGCCAATATGTAAAATAATAAACAAACACAATGTTCACAATATTAATGTGAAAAATGTCCAAACTGGTTATCCAGTCAATATGTTAGAAGGCTGATCCTTTCTTGAATAAATGTCCTTTAACTAGTTACACGGCAAAGTCCAGAGTACATAAAATATACACTTTAAACACTGGTAATTCCAGAAATTGAGACGGCAAAAACCAGTCTAACATGCATAAAGTCACTATAATATGATTGTGTCCTATAACCAAAACGCCTTTTTATTGACACTTTGTTGTCACTATATGGCTTCGATATTTCCTGCTCATAAGGAGATTATGATTAAGTATGTTTTAGCAGTTCCTGTATGATCCTTGATGACCAGGTGCTTAACAAAACCAGAGACTGTAATCTGGCTTAATTAACAAACAATATGTTTTTACCCAAGAATTCCCTTTGACTTACAGGTAAAATTAATGAACCCTTATTTATTTTTTAATTATATTGCAAAATTAATTAATTAAGAAACAGATGTTTAAAACATCAGTTGTATGCAAAATTTGCAGCATAAAAGCTCTCATCTACTTTGAAGATTTTGGTCCCCAAAATTTAGGTAGGCAATTAAAAGAAGGTTAGTACATTTTGCAAAAAAAATTCATGATGCACTGACAGTAATATATGCACTTTGACAATTATATAGATAAATGATTGAATTTGAATCACAAAGTTGAAACTTTGTCATAATAAAAATACTTAGTCAAATTATTTTAGTCATTTCCGCTCAAAAGCATAGATTGCGGTTACTAGGGAGAAACGCCCCAATAAGCAATCACAATCTATGTTGAAAGCAGAAATAAGAAAAAAGTTACAATATTTACCTCTTATTTGTAAATGTAAATTTCTCACCATGTTAGTCGGCATTATGACACAGGGACATATTTTCCTAATTTCAGAAATATACATGTAGTGAAGAAAATGTTATTTTACACTTTTCATGTTTATCATCATTTATTCTAAAAACCTTCTTTGTCATACCGCCTTTCTAAACACACATGTTCAAGATGCCCCCTGACATTACAGTATGCACAGTTCATTTCCCGTGCAACACAGTCCTCTGGCTTGTGATACAGGCGGCCTTTTACACCACAACCTTTGCATATATGCAAACAACTTAGTGAGTGATGTCCCCGTTTTGAACAATTTTCACACACAAAGTTCCTTGCAGGACAGTGGTTAGGCTGATGGAATGAATATAGGCTTGTACATCTGCGGCAAGGTTTGTTATGCATTGTAACATCAGAAGGCATACTTTGCTGAACATTTACGGCTGACTTGTGAAGACTGTTTACAGCACCCTCAATCCTATCAGTTTTATGGAGTGGTTCACTGCAGTTTGAACTGTTTCTAAACTCATTACTTTTTCTGCCTAGTGAGACACTAGCAGTTATAAATGGCTTTCTCATGCTGTTTATTTCCGATTTAAGTTCAGTTATTTCCGCAGAATATTTACTTCGTATCCTTTCATTATTGTCTATAGGTTTAAAGTTTCAATTTCCGAAGTTCTCAGTTTGTCTTCTTGATGTGAAATGTAATTCTTTAATTTAGCAATTTCACCTTCCGATTATTTGAGGGTCAAATAAGCGTTAGTAACATCCCTTTTCAAAATAGTATTTGCTGAATTCAAGTCCAAAATATCTTGATTAAGTTTATTCACTTTGGTTAAATCCGAATTTTGACCAGAAACATGTTTTGGCATCAGTGTCAAAATTTCATCATTTTCCACAGAATGAAATGGAAATAATGTGCAGATAGACTTCCGCACCTTGAAGGCTTCCAGTCTATCCTGATCCCGCTGTCTCTGCTTCTGTGTCTTCCTCCTTTTCTCAGTGATGAATGATGAGAGAGGATAGGCTTTTGTTGGAATTGTTAGATACAGGATCACTGGAAGCACATGATTAGTCTGCATTCCACTGTAGAAGTTTTTGTTAAAACGACGTTCCATAGTTTACACTAATTTGGGGAATTCTCGCTTAGCTAGTTTATGAGAGGTACTTAAAGTTCACGTACCCCTGTGTTCTCCGCCAGATATTACGTACTAAAAGATGGGGCGCAAGTACTCATGAATATAATGAGGAAAGCCGGTTATAAAAACAGTATTTAATGAGTACCAAGTAGTCTAATTAAGCAATTTTGCAAGAACAAAATGTAAGGTAGAAGTCAAACAAAGATCAGGAATCGATACAATTAACTTACTCCACCCATCAAAGACACCAAAGGGAAAGAAATGCAAACATTAAGCGACCAGACCATAATGGAAACCTAAACAAAGAAAGGCCATAAGGACAGTCACTTTCCCACAAAATGGCCATATGGCCATCCAAAATTAAAAGACACAAGTGATACACACAGTAAGCAACAAACAACAACATAAATAAATCGCCACAGACCTTCCAAAAAATAAAATGTTAACATAAAACAGTTCTAACTGGTTTTCCAATTCAATGTGAAGGCTGATCCTTTCTTAAAAATGTCCTTTAACAATACACACGGCAAAGTAGAAGTAAAACAAATATCAGGAATTGATACAATTAACTTACTCCATCCATAAAAGACACCAAAGGGAAAGAAATACAAACATTAAGCGACCAGACCATAATGGAAACCTAAACAAAGGAAGGCCATATGGACAGTTACTTTCCCACAAAATGGCCATATGGCCATCCAAAATTAAAAGACACAAGTGACACACACAGCAAGTAACAAACAACAACATAAATAAATCGCCACAGAAGAGCCGCCTTGGAACGGTCAGTGGAAGATTTCCACTGGGGGGCCCAAATCGATTTTACGTGGCCACAATCCTCGCCCTTACTTCCGTCGCGATTTAAACAAATAATTTGTTCAGTCCGCATGAAGGCCTCCTAACTCATCAGTGCAACATCTCCGTGAACACAGAAATCAAAAAACCACAGAGGTGAGACAACGGTGAGGACTCGACAGCAAGAAACCACTGAAATGCTGGAGCAAAAGAAAACCAACAGTAAGACTCCGATGAGCCCGACCAGAGACAGAGCATCAGGCACCAACCAACATTATCTCTTTAATTTTCAATAAGCCTTTACGTTGGAGCCGTCATAGAATCTGAGGCCTGACCCACCGGCGTGCAATTAAAGAGGGAAGCAAAGTTGCCAACCGTGATTGGGTTAACTACCATGCATGCAGTCTGTCGTATAATATCCATGTTGTACCCAATCTTTTTATATCGAAGAATGATTTTACGAAATTGGGTGCTGAAGTCATTGCGGTTATATATTTTTCTGAATTTATATACTAAGTCGCCATAAAATTCGGGTTCCGATAGACCTTGTTGCAGAAGAGATTTAAGTCCAATATTGAATTTTGAAATTAAATCAGAATGGCGTCTATAAAATTTTGAAAAGGCTTTGCGTAGTTTATGGTACCGATAACCCTGATTAAGAAGTTTAGCCGTTAATAATTTATTACGAGTGTTGAAGTCAGTTACATGACTACACACTCTAGCAAATCGAATTAATTGCGAAATATAAACGCCATAGGATGTCCGATGTAACAGAAAATGTCCACTTCAAACACTCGTAATTCCAGAATTAGACGGCAAAATCCAGTCTATCATAACTAAAGTCACTATAATATAATTGTGAAAAATTGTGTGTAATAACCTAAAATACTCCCTTTTTATTAACATGTTGTTATGTACTTTTCAAAACATTGCTCAAGAGGAAAGCTACCTGTTTAGGCATTTATTCCCTCCCAAGCCATGGTCATCAAGGATAACAATAAGAACAGATTTGTGTTTAACAACAAAATATCCATATCAATTATAATCTGTCTCAGTGTTTGATTCTAGACATTTGTTGTCACAATATGGTTTCGATATTTCCTTCTCATGAGGAGATTATGATTAAATATGTTTTAGCAGTTATTTTATGATCCTTGATAACCAGGTGCCTAAGAAAAAAACCGAAATTGTAATTTGGCGTAATAAAGCAAACAATATGGTTTTATCCAAATTCCAAGTGTCTCACAGATTTGTGAAAAAAGTTAATTATAAGAAATATTTATCATTTATTTATTTTTATAATTTTGCTAGATTTTAAAAAAAGTTTAGCAAATATGATTTAAAGTGTCAAGTCAAGTTTATGCGAAATTTACAGCATAATACATGCTTACAACCTCTAACAAACAAACTAATGCCGATGATAGTTCTGACCTATTTGTAACGCGCAGCGATGCAGCCGTTTTTAGTTAATTTGGAAATAAGGTCACCTGAAATGATGGAATACATTTGGTGGGCTATGGTCCCCACCCCCCACCCCCCAACTCCAAAAAAAAAAAGTATTGCAAAAATGATTACCTTGCCGCATCCCTATCGAGGACGACACGTTAGTTTATAGTAATTTACGCGCTAACCACTGCACTATCGAGGCCGACACGTTGTGAAGTGCTCTCGTATCATAACATCTAAAGTAATGGAAAATTATCTTTAGACCGCAGACTAATTTATTGCATAAATTAAGATATTTTTGATTACGTTTTCCGAAAGACATGACGTCCTATCAGAAGTGAATAAAATAATGCACCATATTCAAAATGTATTATCTGTATTTGCACCTATTGCACACAAAGCAAAGCTCAAGCACAACCTATTGTGTTTGCCGAGAATTTAAACGGCTTATTGGCTGCGTTCTTGACAAAGCTGCAAGAAAAATATTAAACAAAGCATAAAGACAATGCAACAGACACAAAAAACTCTGAACAGCAATATATCTATTATCATTTTGGAAAAGGATATAGGTAATGTTACGAATGCATGCCAACGTGTCTTGAAAAATAATGCGATTTTAATACATGCATCTGGGCAAACAATGCAATCTTTGACAAACGCCGCTATAAATTAAATCCGGGCTATGATAAATCTCTTCTAGAAGACATGTTCAGATCAGAAAGTTCATCTATCCTCTCAGGAACACTTGACTGCTTATCGTCCGTTGTATAGCCCTAGACTATAGACGTCTCTCGTGATCGGCGAAGACTCAGATCAACATGCGCCGATGGTCTGAGTCTTCGTTTATCGAATAGATTTTATTTAGGATTTGTTATGTCGTGGCTCAATAACGAACACGGTGGCCGTTGCTGCAAAGTTTGGCTGCAGATCGTAGAAAAAAGTAGTATCGTTTTGTGTTATGCAAGTTTGGATTTTCTTTTTCACCCCATGCTCCTTTGAAATCAGTTTGTCAGACAGGTTTATCATCCATTTTCCGACTGAAAGAAGATGTTCACGGAACAAATATTATAATAAATGCTATGGTGAATGTCGATAAATCATTTATTTCACGAAGAATAATCACTGATTTAGACGATATAGTTAGAGGAATTCTTTACAATTATTTGATGAGCATATTTCATATAAAGGATAAGCGATTTTAGATTTATGCTAACACGAACAAAACATAATGAAAACTTCAGCACCATAAAAAGAGTCTTATAACTAAGGGAAAAATGACTGACACCGCAACCTAACGCTTGGATGCAAAAGGCATAGAGGTTCTGTGCCTCATGACAATTGTTAGAAAATAACAGTCGGAAAGAATAAATAAATAATTCTAACACAGCGCGCCTATATAGGCAATGGATAATAACTGTGTTTTATTCTACAACAAATCACGACAAGGAAGAGCGTGACGAGTGACGTCATTAAAACTGCACATTTATGACGTCACTAGTCGATTTCCTTGACGTTAGACGGTGTAACGTTATATTTTCGCATCGAAAACGTTAGAAAAGGATATAAATGAATGTGTTTCAGTCGATAATTTTAGCGGGATTTCTTCTAACAATGGCGCAAAGATGTGAGATTTTGAAGGAAACAACAACATTATTGCCGATTTTCAGCGTGTTAGAATCGAAATAGATCAGCTCTAGCCTGTGTTTGTTGAGCAATAAATCACAGTTTGCCGGTCAGTTGTAAGTTGACAAATCACGCGCGCTACGCGCTTGTGATTTGTCTGCTTTACAACTGACCTCCAAACTGTGATTTATTACTCAACAAATCACAGTTAGAGCCGATCTATTTCTTAAATAACAGTCGGAGAGAATAAATAAATAAATAAATAAATAAATAAACTAGAATGCAGTCAACGACACGCCCCCTTTCTCCACAGGGGCTAAGAACCAAATAATAACATGTACATATATTTGCAATTGAATTTGACTGACATGTGACCATGGACCCCCAGGTCCAGAATCTGACCCAGGGTGAAAAGCTTACTTGAATTATATTCCACTAAAATTATCTCCGTTTTGAACAACTTAAATTTTGACCTTTGGACCCCTCACCCAGGGCACCATTCTAACCCCAGGGTCAAACTTTTACTTGTTTTATATTCTACTAATTATCCCCTTTGATTTGATATGCCACATGACTATGTTAAAATAACTTAAATTTTGACCTCCTGACCCCCACAAGTTTGACCCCAGGGTCATGACCAAGGGGCTGCAGCCAAAATCCCAGTCAGTATGTTTAATAACTGTTATGACTTTTGATATAGTTTATCAACGACTTTTGAGAGTTCAACGTCCACGCGTGGCAAGACTATTCCATGTTTAAGGGGAAGCAGGTTTCGGATTTCTTTTTTCACAGAATTATAAAATTATAAACAAGTTTTTTTGATAATATCATTATGTAGAAGTCGTGGCCAAGTCGTTAGTATGATGCAGTACGAATCACAGTAAAAATATATCTCCCAATGTAAAATCCCAACTGAAGGCGCTTTACCTAAAACACGGACTAGCCAAACATTAAAAGTGCAGTCACGTCTGACTGCGTTTTGAAAAACTAAAGTTTCTCGAGCTCTATATTCGGTATATAAACTGTGGTATGAACATCGACGCTCACGTATTTCAGGTCGACCATTCCCAGTTTATTTCGGTGGCATGAGAATGCTATGTTCCTTGTTCGTGGCCTTTTGGACGATTGTTCAATAATGCTGAAGTCCACATGACTGTCACTGACTTGTCGAAATTCCCTGTAACGGTTAGTTATAGATAATAGCCACGCTATTCTTATCGCTGTGAGACCAGGCCCAGAGGTTATAAAACTTTTTTCATGCTCAACTCACTTGAGCATGAAATTTGTCCTGCTCACAAATGATAAAATGCCAACAATTGTTGGCATTTTAAAATTTGTGAGCAGGACAAATGACATTCTCTGCTATCTGAGAAAGAAAAATCGCTCATTTTCTCAGTATTTTAATTTTTATGAGCACCAAAAGTTTCATGCTCAGCCGAGATGAGCATGAAAAAAGTTTTATAACCTCGGGGCCAGGGTGTTGCGAAAGAGGGCAATCTATAGAATTTGGATTGGGATCATGTGTTGGGTTTGACAAACAGTCTAGATCAAATGGCTTGCATGATGCTTCCACGCAGAGCTGAAACAGACCGCAAATGAGTACTGATAAACCACTTAGAGGATCAGCGCCTGTCCAGACACAGACCTACATGTTAGCAATTTTGGTCTGTTTAGGCGGCAGAGTTTGAGGAGTCAATTCATCTAAATGTTGGGTAAAAGTTCCATACAATTAGACGCAACGACTCCAAAATGATCTAAATGATGTTGACGGGACGTAAAACCTCGTTGTAAACAAACACACAGTACAGAAATTTAACGCTTCAACAGAATAGTCCGATCAGGACATCACGAAAACACGCCTATATAATTTTGATCTCCTTGAAGCCCCCCCCCCCCCCCTTTTATAATGTAAAACTGGGGTTTACAGGGGTAAATCGTATTTTTCTCATTTCTGCTCGATGCGATGGTTCTAACGAGTACCGACAATCTATATTTTGAGCAGACATAAGAAAAAAAAATCACAATTTTTCATCTTAAAATTTTCATTTTTTTCGGCGATAAAGGTGACAATGTATTTGTATAGGCGTGTTTTTCGTAATGACGATTTTTCCGGCCTACACTCAGAGACAATCGAACCACCAGTGCTGTAACTTGTAGGGCTGACTAATCGGAGCTGAAAAGATAATCGATTATCAGTCCTGTCCTTGCGATCGATAATCGATTAGTAATCGTTAAGGTTTTTGTCATTATTTTACCTGTCTGGCTTTCTGTCTGAGCATGACTCTTACCATATGTTGCACTTAACCATATGTATATTTGAACAAACAGGTCTGAGCAAACAGTGTAGACCCAGATGAGACGCCGCAAAATGCGGCGTCTCATCAGGGTCTGCACTGTTTGCCACTCATCCAGCTATTTTAGGCATAACTTTGGGTAGTGAATTGTACCTATCAAGTAATCGATTAAAATCAAATCAGAAATGATAATCATTTTTGTGGAATTTATCGATCGATTAATCGATTATACGATTAATCGTGTCAGCCTTAGCTGTAAGTGCTTTGATTGATTTCTAATTTTGACACAATTTTGGGTTTATATGCATTTATTCTTGTAACAGTAGCACACACCGTGTGTTTTAAAATTGTTTTATTGCCCATTGTGATATGCTGTCTATACGGCCTTTAATAGGGTGTTTAGTAGTATTTGTTGAATCCCCTGACTGAGGCACTTAAGGGGAAATCAATTTTGTACACTGTAGTCCGCAGTTAGTAAACTGTTGATTTTCCAAAGGAGGCACCCTACCTGTTGAAGACAGAGGACTTCTCTTCAATCAGCACTGAGGGCTACATAATATTATGTAATGAAATGATAGCCCCCAATAATCAAGAATAAATCCCTTCAAATACTCTAGAGAAAGACGCAATTTTGTGTAGTTTTATTCAGGTATAGTATGTTGTAAAGCCATTTTTCTTTTTTCCTTTTTTTTTTTTTTTTTGTCAATTCTTTCTTCCGTCTTTTTGTCTGTTTCTCCATTATTTCCTTCCCAACAAGTTTTGTAAAAAGGGTGGTTACACTATATATTAACTCTAATACTAAACAAAAATAATCTCGATATCGGTTAATTGGCATTATAGTAAACTAAAAACATAAATACGCGCTATCATGGTTACCTCATTTACTAAGATTGCCTTGCAATTTGTTCCAAAACTGAACCATTATTACTATGATTTATACGAAACAGCTTTCAACGATGTAATAATATTTGGCTCCTAGACTACAGGAGCGGAGATTTGGTGTTCGTTTTTGTTTGTTTATGTGTTCTCAGGTATGAATGAAATAACTGCAGGATTTGTTTTATTTCAATTTCTCTTTTTTTTACGAATCCAAGTGTCTACTTCGACTGTTCCACCTATACACCGTCAGCATTTCAATAGGAGGCCAGTGGTAAATTGATGGCTCTAAAGGCTTTAATTAAGATGATTTATGACAGGATTTGAAATGCTATCAGATTTTGATTGAGTTACTACCTCCGCGATCACCGCTATGTAACATTGATACTGATAACTCAAACATGTGAAGAAATGATTAACGTCTTGTTACAGCCTGACAATAAACAGAACCTGATAGTGTCTGATAGAAGTTCGTATCTTTGTTCTTCTTCCGTGTTTTTTTCTAATGTTCTTTTTTATTTGAAATATTTTTGCGTATCTTTATACTACACATATACAATAGCAATACACCTGCTTTAATATAGAACCGTGCCGTTATTTTCAGAATTGGTTTTGGTCTTTGATTCTACACCTAAATCATTCAACTCTAATCAGCGCTACAGGCTATGCACCCAGTGTATATCCAGATCCCATCAGGATCTATACTGCTAAGTGAGTGCTAACCCAGCTTATGCCTCGGTCACAAATTCGGCGCACCCGGCCGAGCTATTCTAGACGTGGTGGTCAGCAGAGAAGAGGTTGGAAGCCGGTGTCTGGCTCGGTCTTGACAAAAAGTTTGCCGTGCGGCGCCTGGAAGGACATCCGCCGGGAATCGGGCGGAGTCTGCCAGGTTGTTGCGGGGAAGCATCGGCATATTCCGGGTGGGAATCGGCCGGTGTACTGCAGGTTACCGGCCGTACGGCGGCCGTATACCTGGCGTTGTTACTAGTCGGCCGAGCATCGGCCGATATTCCGCAGATGTCCGCCCAGTTTCCGACCGGGCCTGGTCCGTCGCCGGACGAAGGACGGGTTTACACCCACCGGGAATGGTCCAGTTCTCCAGGGGTATATAAACTGCAGCTTCTCCTGTCTGCACAACAAATGCGTCAGCTCAGTTGGTGGGTGAACGAACTTCAATTTGTTGACGTCTTGTTTGCTTGATTTGAGATTTAACGTCCCCGTCAACACTGTTAAGGTCATTTTGGAGACGTTGCTTCCAATTTTGTGGGACTTTTTCCCGGCATTAAGATGAAATGACATCTCAAGCTCTGTCGCCCAATGAAACCAATAGGGTTTATAAGCATTGACGGGCCGACTCGCACCGCTTTGCCTGGGCAGGCTTAGATCCTCTAAGCGGTTCTAAGCGGTTAACCAGTACTCGTGTGCAGGTCGGTTTCAGCTCTGCGCGGAAGCATCATGCAACCCATCTATTTCTTCAAGCCCCGATGGACGGGGGCGGAAAATTGTTGACGTCGAAGAAACCTTTCTTCGAAGAAAAGCGATTCAAGATGCCTCTTATCTCTACTGGTCTGCTAAAACTAAAAACTCGCACGCATCGGAGATCGGGCCCTTACATAGTCGAGCGTCAATCAGTAGGACGCCGGCAGGAAACCGGACGGCGATCGAGCGTAGACAGCCGAAAACAGGATTCGTCGAGCGGATTCCGCTTGATAACCTGTCGGGCGTCGGCCGATTACTGCCCGATTATATGATTGGTCGGGGTCCGCTCTATACGACCACCGGATGCCAGCCGATGCCATCGACATCGTCCCGACGTCAGTACGAGATCCGTTTTTAATTCGACCTAGACGCCATTGAGAACTCGTGGGAGAATTTTAAGTGCGAGTTAAAATTTCACCGGGCCCCTTCCGACCACCACCGATGCCTCAACATCTGGCGGGACGCCGGCCGGACTCCAGCCCGATTTCACCCCAAATCAGTCGCCAACTAATCGGGTGGGGCTCGAATAGTGATTTGTGACCGTGGCATTAATGGTTTACACTAAACCCCCATATACAATGAATGGACTTGTCCACATTAAGAATTCATGTCAGAAACACAGGAGTGAAAGAGATAACCAATTGTATACTGGTGGACCTCGCCATTCTTATATCGTGGACAGGTCAATTCATCATTAAAGGAATGTCCGTCTATTATTTATTTATTCGTTTGTACTGTTTACCTATACTCCTTTCATGGGTTTCAGGTAAGAAAACTGGTGAGAAAAGGTCACTCAGGAAATGCCACAATCAAAGAATGCAGCCACCTCAAGTCACCTTAAGTACTAAGCGACATGGAGGCATGCAACACAAAAACAACAGATGAAACATGAACCATGATGATGATGATACTTTCGTGTTTAACGACGCGTCAACCCTCTTTGTGGGTCATAAGCGTCAAGCTAAACATGAACCAACGGCACAAATCCAATTTACAAATAAGACACTGCGAAAGAACGACCTCGAGCTATCGGGCAGCCTCGATAGCTCAGTGGTTAGCGCGTTCGACTTATGATCGAGAGGTTGTGGGTTCGAATCCAACCACCGGAAGCGAGGTGTGTCCATGGGCAAAGCACGTAATACCACTGCGCCACTCCATCCAGGTGTAAATTGTAAGCAGTGGTGTAAAAGTCACTGCCTCTCTCTCGAGCGTGTTATAACATCTGGAATGAGTGTTCAAGGGCGATTCAAATAAGCTTGAAGCTGTCATCGTAATCGAACTAAAATACATTTGTATTAACTTAAAGAACTTTAACTTTAACTGCAATTCTTTAGGATAAATTCTACCAGCCATTAGTTCATAATAAACATTGTCAATATTTAAACGTCCTAATAACATCGGTTTATTTAGTTTCGAAAAAGGACATGAAGTCTTTTTCATAACAAAACAGAAACACATCTGCAACAAGAGGAGCACAGTTTATACCCATCGGAATACCAACTACTTGTCGATATAATCTAGATCCAAACCTTATATAAATATTATACAATAAAAAGGAAAAATACTCTAATGTTTATAACAACTGTTGCCGTCTCAAGGCACAAATAAGCATTTCTATCATTGCAAGCCAAATACAGACACTTTTCCGAAAGAAAAATTGTTTCAATTAAAGTAAATAACTTTTCTTGAATCAGATTATGGGGTAAAGTTGTGTAAAGAGTAGACAAATCGTATGTTGACAAACCGGATTCACAAAAAACCTAGCTTTCAGTTTATTCAAAACTTCACTTGAATTTCTATAGACCAAAACACGTAAGTCTTTTCACAGTACCTATAAACATGATTTTTAATACCCGTTAAACACGATGTACATGAAAGTAATTTAGAAAGTTGGGTTGTCGTACGTGACTTTTAAGTTGTTTTCGCCTTCGCTTTATTACAGGGAATGGTTTGGTGAGACAAAGGTAACATGTATCTTACGTCACTGGGGCGTCCATCTGAAATTTGCTTATAGTTGATCAATGTCTGCTGTCCTTACAGCAGGTCAAGGTAGAGGGGTGATGTTATTATTTCTTCTGTTTCTACACGTCTATTCATTTTCCTCTTTCTCCTCTGTCCCTCACTTTCATCTCATCTACCATTTCTATCTCTTTTCTCCCTTTCTGGGGGAGACGACAAAAATAACCCACAAGGGTAGACGTGTCGTTAAACCCAAAACAATCAATCAGTCTTTGTGTTACAGCAAGTTCTCACTATCACCGAATTGTGTTCAGGTTTTGGAAGTGCATACGAGCTGAACGAGTGTGTGGTACAAGTTTTGATTCCAGTCTGAACGGGTTGTTTTACTGTAAATTGCAACGCATATACCAACGCATCATCACGAAAACACGCCTATATAATTTCTATACCCTTGAACCCCACTTTTATATAGTAAAACTGGGGTTTCCGGGGGTATACCTTATTTTTCTTATTTCTGCTCTAAAATATAGAATTTGGGTACTCGTTAGAACCGCCTCGATGAGGCGGTTCTAACGAGTGCCCACAATCTATATTTTGAGCAGAAACAAGAAAAATTTCACAATTTTTCATAATAAAATTTTCATATTTTCGGCGATAAAGGTGGCAATGTATTTGCATAGGCGTGTTTGCGTAATGTTTCATGATCGCTTCCTCAATAATTGATTTGTTTATAAATGTTATTGAAAGTATATATACCCGATAAAATCCCACGGTAAAAATTAATAAGGTTTCACACAAATAAATGTCAAAGATTCATCGATAATTTGGAATTCATCGGCATAACTTCCGAGATTCTCGCATTTTTCACAATCTGCTCACACCAGTATAAGTGATGTAGCAGAAAAAAACGCCTTTCTTTTCAACATGTTTGGTGCGTTCAAGTATGTCTTGCTGTACATCAGGACTTGACAAAATAAATTGGCCTGCATGATGCTTCCACGCAGAGCTAGAACCGACCGCACACGAGTACGGGTAACCCGCTTAGAAGGTCTACGCCTGCCCTGACAAGGTGGTGCGAGTCGGCCCGTCCATGCATATAAACCCTATCGGTTTCTTTGGGTAGCAGGGACTGAGATATCATTTCATCTCAATGTCCGGTACAAGTCCCACAGACTTGGAAGCAACGTCTCCAAAATGAGTTAAATAGTGTTGACTGTGACGTTAAACCTCAAATCCAACAAACGTTGTGCTGTTGTATGAGTGCTGCTCGTCACGAAAACACGCCTATATAATTTTGACCCCCTTGAACCTCACTTTTATATAGTAAAACTGGGGTTTCCGGGGGTACACCTTATTTTTCTGCTCATAAATACAGGTTGTGGGTACTCGTTAGAACCGCCTCGATGAGGCGGTTCTAACGAGTGCCCACAATCTATATTTTGAGCAGAAATAAGAAAAAATATCACAATTTTTCATCATAAAATTTTCATTTTTCCGGCTATAAAGGTGGCAATGTTATTTGTATTTGCGTGTTTGCGTAATGTGTATGACACTTTTCCCATTACGATGACACGCATAGTGCATTTATCACATCCCCAAAATGAATACTTTTCTGATGAAAATCTGTGATATTTTACTTATTCTTACTGCAAACATAGATTTTGGGTGCTGTTTAGAACCGCCTCATAGAGGCGGTTCTAACGAGTACCCACAACCTATGTCTTGGAGCAGAAATACGAAAATTAAAGTATACCCCCGTAAACCCCAGTTTTTCTATATAAATGGGGGGTTTAGGTGGGTACCCATTTCACGGACCTGTTCACGTGATGGGCTTTTTCGATGATATCATGTTAATGTACACCCCTCTAAACACCACTTTATATAGAGAAACGTATGGTTTATAGGGGTATTCATCACGAAAACATGCCTATATAATTTTGATCCCCTTAAACACCACTTTTATATAGTAATATAGTTTTATATAGTAAAACTGGGGTTCAATGGGATAAACTTTATTTCTGTTCTAAAACATAGATTGTGAGTACTCGTTAGAACCGCCTCAGTGAGGCGGTTCTAACGAGTACTCACAATCTATATTTTGAGCAGAAATAAGAAAAACATCATTATTTTTCAGCTTAAACTTTTCCTTTTTTACGCCGGTTAAATTTACAATGTATTTGTATAGGTGTGTTTTCGTAATGCATTATTTTCCTTATTTCTGCTCTAAGACATAGGCTATGGGTACTCGTTATGTCTGGATAGAGTATATGTTACAAATTTTCGCCAGGATGCATCATGTCACATGACTATGTTATCGTAATGCCTTGAAACGGTTGCTTTCAGTACTATTTGTTTTTTCCACAATGGTCTTGTCTGAACCAAACCAAAGTACTGACAGCACTGGCAGGTCGATTTTCTCTGAGTATAGGCTGGGGAAATGGTCCTGAATGTGGATAACTCCCACATTTGGAAACAGTGTAGATCCAGATCAGATGGCTTCTGGAGAAGCCATCTGATCAAGATCTACACTGTTTGGCATTCAGTGTGTGAATTGAAATACATGTACATTATATCAAGTAATATGATTGGCTGACAGTCAGAAATTGCTGTGACAAAACTATTTTTATTCAGTAGAACAATGGCTGAAATCCACATATATAAATGTTGTCAACTGAAAAGGAATGCGACTCGAAACGATGTCCCGTGTGAGTAATGAACGTACCGTAATCAGCCAATGCTGTGTTTGGGACTGACTAAGGCACTGCTTGAGAACTACACAATGTAGCATGTCGTAAAAGTTGCAATGCGGGTACTTTGCCCTGAGAAAGACAGAGAAGTGAAGGCAAAGATCAGGAATCGATCCAATTAAGCCATACCTCCCATCAGAGACACCAAAGGGGAAAAAAACACAAACATGAAATAACTAGACCCTAATGGAAACGTCAAAAGCGGAAAGGCAAAAGGACAGTTACTTTCCCACAAAATGGCCAATTGTCTATCCAAAACAAAAAGATTTGAGCGATACACCCATTCAAAGACAAACGATAGCAAAATAAACTGCGACAGAAGAACCGCATTGGAACAGGCTTCTGAAGAAGCCATCTGATCAAGATCTACACTGTTTGTCATTCAGTGTGTGAATTGGAATACATTATTTCAAGTAATCTGATTGGCTGACAGTCAGATATGGGTGTGACAAAACTATTTTTATTAAGCAGAACAATGGCTGAAATCAACATATATAAATATTGTCAAATGAAAAGGAATGCGACTCGAAACGATGTCCCGTGTGAGTAATGAACGTACCGTGATCAGACAATGCTGTGTTTGGGACTGACTAAGGCACTGCATGAGAACTAGCATGTCGTAAAGGTTGTAATGCGGGTACTTTACCCTGAGAAAGAAAGAGAAGTGGAGGCAAAGACCAGGAATCGATCCAATTAAGCCATACCTCCCATCAGAGACACCAAAGGGAAAAAACACAAACAGGAAATAACTAGACCCTAATGGGAACGCCAATAGCGGAAAGGCAAAAGGACAGTTACTTTACCACAAACTGGCCAATTGTAAATTCAAAACAAAAAGATATAAGCCATACGCACATTCAGAGACAAACTATAACAAAAAATAAACTGCGACAGAAGATCCGCCTTGGAACAGTCAATGAAAAGTACAGTAAAATTCCTCTATTAAGACCACCTAAAATTAGGACTAATTCTGCTATGAAAACCTTATTTAGAAGGTTGCAGTTATTCTTTCTTTGTGCTTTCTACACACTGTGTCTTCTTGTCAGGGACCACCTTTTGGACTGTTCAAAAGTGGTCTTAAAGACCACTTTTGAACAGTCCCAAAGGTGGTCTTAATATAAGAATTTCACTGAATTTCACTAGGAGGCTTAAATCGGTTTTACGCGGCCACTATCCTCGCACTTACTTCCGTCGCGATTTAGACACATAATTTGTTCAGTCCGCATGAAGGTTTCCTAACTCATCAGTGCAACATCTCCGAGAACACAAAAATCAAACAACCCCGTAGATGAAACTCAACGGCAAGAAACCGATGAAACGCTGGTGCACACCCCCCCCACCCCCCAGCCCCCCACCCCCCACACACACACACTAAAAAAAACAAAACAAAAAAACAGTTAGTCACAAATGTCTGCCTGAATAGCTGTAGGCGTTAGTCACCTATGGCGACATAACCTGTCGATGGGAGACATAATACGATCAGCTGCTATTATATATCGATTGCAAAAGCCTATGGCAGTATGGCAGTGTTTTTAAAGCCCTTTCAAGATTAGGATACCGAGAAAAACATGACCTTCCGTTGCAAAATATGGCGTCTCACATGTGACCCAAGCGAGGCTCGAACCACAGCGGTGAGAGACCTAATGATTAAGAGTCAGCTCTCTTACCCACTAGGCCTCGGAGGCCCGTCCTATGGCGGTCTGATAAGCTGTTGTTTGGATGGTCACCTATGTTGGTTGAATATGCTTTCAACCGGAGTCACCTATGGCAGTCTGATAAGTAGTGGACGAAAAAAAAAACATAAAGAAGGTCTAACAGGCTGTCCATCACGAATACAAGCCTATATAATTTTGACCCCTTGAACCCCACTTTTATATAGTAAAACTGTGGTTTCTGGGGGTATACCTTATTTTTCTTATTTCTGCTCTTTGAGCAGAAATAAGAAAAATATCACAATTTTTCATCATAAAATTTTCATTTTTTGGCGATAAAGGAGGCAATGTATTTGTATAGGTGTGTTTGCGTAATGCGACGGGCGTAAGCTAACTTAAAGACTGTCTGATAAGCTGCCGTCGGGAGTCACCTATGGTGGCCGAATAAGCTGTCGACGAGAGTCAGCTATGTCGGTCAGATAAGCTGTCGGCGGGATTCATCATGCCGGTCTGATAAGCTCTCAACGGAATTCAGCTATGGGGTCTGAAAAACTGCCGAAAAGAGTCAGCTACGGCCGTCTGATAGCTGTTGACGCGATTCACCTATGGCTGTCTGATTAGCGATCGACAAGAGTCAGCTATGGCGGCATGATAAGCTGTCGACGGGATTCACCTATTGCGGTCTAATAAACTGTGGGTTGGAATCTCCAATGGCGGTCTGATAAACTGTCGACGGGAGTCATCTATGGCGGTCTAATAAGCTGCCAGCGATAGTCAGCTGTCGACGCGAATCATCTATGGCAGTCTAATAAGCTGTGGACTGGGTTCACCTTAGCTGTCGTCGTAAATCATCTATTGCGGTCTGCCAAGCTGTTATTGAGATTCACATTTGGCGGACTGCTAAGCTGCTGTTGGGAGACGGCTGAGCTGTCGAAAGGAATCATCTATGGCGGTCTGCTAAGCTATTATTGGGATCCACCTTTGGCGGTCTGCTAAGCTGTTGTTGGGAGTCCGCCTAGGTGTCGACAGGAATCATCTATGGCGGTCTGCTAAGCTGTTGTTGGGAGTCTGCTGAGGTGTCGACAGGAATCATCTATGGCGGTCTGCTAAGCTGTTATTGGGACCCACCTATGGCGGTCTGCTAAGCTGCTGTTGGGTCACCTATGGCGGTCAGCTAATAAGCTGTTGGGATTCTCCTATGGCGGTCTGTTAAGCTGTTAGTGCGATTCACCTTTGACGGTTTGCTAAGCTGTTGTTGGGTCACCTATGGCGGTATGCTAAGCTGCTGTTGAGATTCACCAATTGCGGTCTACTAAGCTGTTGTTGGGAGTCACCTATGGCGGTCTGCTAAGCTGCTGTTGAGATTCACCTATGGCGGTCTGCTAAGCTGGTGTTGGGTCACCAATGGCGGTCTGTTAAGCTGCTGTTGAGATTGACCTACGGCGGTCTGCTAAGCTGTTGTTGGGTCACCCATGGCGGTCTGCTAAGCTGCTGTTGAGATTCACCTATGGCGGTCTGCTAAGCTGTTGTTGGGTCACCAATGGCGGTCTGTTAAGCTGCTGTTGAGATTCACCTACGGCGGTATGCTAAGCTGTTGTTGCGTCATCTATGGCGGTCTGCTAAGCTGCTGTTGAGATTCACCAATGGCGGTCTGTTAAGCTGCTGTTGAGATTCACCGATGGTGGTCTTCTAAGCTGTAATTGCGATTCACCTATGGCGGGCTGCTAAGCTGCTGTTGAGATTCACCTATGGCGGTCTGCTAAGCTGTTGTTGGGTCACCAATGGCGGTCTGTTAAGCTGCTGTTGAGATTCACCTACGGCGGTATGCTAAGCTGTTGTTGGGTCACCTATGGCGGTCTGCTAAGCTGCTGTTGAGATTCACCAATGGCGGTCTGTTAAGGTGCTGTTGAGATTCACCAATGGCGGTCTTCTAAGCTGTTATTGCGATTCACCTATGGCGGTCTGCTAAGCTGCTGTTGAGATTCACAAATGGCGGTCTGCTAAGCTGCTGTTGAGATTCACCAATGGCGGTCTGCTACGCTGTTATTGCGATTCACCTATGGCGGTCTGCTAAGCTGTTATTGGGTCACCTATGGCGGTCTGCTGAGCTGTTGTTGGGTCACCTATGGCGGTCTGCTTAGCTGCTGTTGAGATTCACCAATGGCGGTCTGTTAAGCTGTTGTTGGGAGTCACATATGGCCGCATGCTAAGCTATTGACAGGAATTATCTGTTGCAGTCTGTTATGATGTGGGAAAAAATGGCTTGTCGTGATCTGTACTGTAGGCACTTTCCATAAATCGCTATTAATATAACAAAGAAACTGCAAAAAAATCCACTGTTGGCACCTCTTCGTATGACATCGTGAAACATCGCCTTAAATTTATTGCGTGATTCCACGAAATCATTCCGATTCAATTCATATTCTATTTGCTGTTTAAGAAAAATAAAGAAGATATCCTGTGTATCTTTAAGAACATTTTGATTCTATTTCATCGTGCTTTACAATATCTATCTTAAAGCGTTTTAAACAATGATCAGGAGAGATTTCTGAGAAGTTGCATTTCTTAGAATGGCACACTTGAAACCGGAGCGTTGTTGATTGGAACATCTGAAAAAAATAAAATGAACCGTGAACAGAGAAAAAAATATTGTTAGATTACACTTTTTACAGAATTACTGTTTTTTCTGATTAATTCGGAAATGTTTTGAATCGAAACGAACGTTCAATGTTTGTTTTGCGGCTTAATTCAGAAACAGTATTAGCAAAGATTCGATTTTGTTGTAAAATCTGCACAAAACATTATATTGAACGTTGCATCATGAAAACACGCCTATCCTTAAACCACACATTTAAATAGTAAAACTGGATATTACAGGGGTATACGTTTTTACTTATTTCTGCTCAAAAACATAGCGTGTGTACTCGAAAGAGGCGATTCTAACAGGTTTTCAAGTTCAAACATAGATTCTGGTGCACACAATCTATGTTTTGGAGCAATAAACTATGCTTATTCCTGTGAACCAATGTGAACCCGACTTTTCCCTGTGTAACGTGGGGTTTAGAGGTGTGTTCATCACACGGGGCTGTTAAACCCCATTAATGCCTAGTGTACTTTTTGGGACGTAGACAAACAGTGTAGACCCTGATCAGACGCCGCAAAACGCGGCGTCTGATCTTGGTCTACACTGTTTGGTCAAAGAACATACATTTTGGTACAACTTACATTAAACAAAACATCGACCCCCGCCCATAGGGGCTTGTAGAAATATATGGGCTGCATGGTGCTTCCACGCAGAGCTGAATCCGGCCCGCACACTAGTACTGGTAAACCGCTTGAAGGATCTAAGCCTGTCCAGGAACCGCGGTGCGAGGCGAACCGTCCATGCTAATAAACCCTATTGGTTTCATTGGGCGACAGGGCTTGAGATGTCATTTCGTCTCAATGTCGGGTAAAAGTCCCACAAAATTGGAAGCAACGTCTCCAAAATTACCTTTACAGTGTTGACGGGGACGTTAAACCTCAAATCAAACAAACAAATAAACAAAACAGACCTGACATCCCTATAACAGGAAATGGACCACTCCAAACCTATTAGGTGGGAGATTCCATTGCCATATATGGGTTAATCTGATATGTGTGAAGCCATATTTTACTTGCCGCGGTCCAATTTTGAAATTAAAAAAAATCTGAAGAAGAAATCACCTTATCAACAATACATTAATTATCGAACCGACCACCGGTATCGAGGTGTGTCCTTGGGCAAGACACGCAATGACACTGCTCCACTCCACCCAGGTGTAAATGGGTAGCAGTGGTGTAAAAGCCACTGCCTCTCTCTCGCGTGCGTGAAAACACCCGGAATGAGTGTTCGAGAGCGATTCAATAAGCTTGAAGCTTTCATCGCAATCGAACTAAAATAAATTAGTATAAACTAAAACTAAACATAAATTAACCCTTTTTGTACCAAATGGAATCTTCCTCCTTATATAAACCAGGAGTCCATTTCAAAATTTATTTGGAAAATGGATTAACTCGCAAACAGTGTGGGCCCTGATCAGACGCCGCGTTCTGCGGCGTCTGATCTGGGCCTACACTGTTTGCCAGGGTACCCGTTTTGGGGTTTCCGGTACAAAATGGGTTAAGATGAAGGACTAGTAAAAGATAATCCTAAGAGTTTAAAGAATTTATAATACATTTATTGCTACAGATGTTAAGATAGAAAAAAATGTTGAAATGTTTGTCCGTTTATCTTATTAACCTGGATGCTACCCAGATCTGAAAAATCAAAAACTCAGGCCCGATCTAAACTTCACGTGTTGTATGTAATGAGAATTATTTATGAATCTACCAATTTAACAGCATGATAATATTTAATTCGCACCGTGATGCTTTGCGTTCTAAATCAAGATTATCTAATTGGCTGCTTGAGATTTCATACATCTATATTTTATGGATCATATTCTACAACGTACCCAAATATGCCTAGCGGCTTTTTTTTTTTTGGGGGGTGGGGGTGGGGAGGGGCATTGGCAAACAGTATAGACCCAGATCAGACGCCGCGGAACTTGTCTATATTGTTGGCTTGGAGAACGTACACTTTTGTAAAACTTACAACACACAAAACAAACCTGACCCCCCTATAATTGGAACGGGGCCAATAAAAACTCGTTAGGTTTTGTTTGAATTGAGGTTTAACGTCCCCGTCAACACTATTTACACATTCTTTCGTGGAGATTGATCATGAAATCTTTTCTAGGGTCATTCTCTCCCTTCCGCTGATTCAAGAAGGGCAGTTGTCAGTTTCTGGCGAAAGAATGTGCACTGTCTGGTTAAACGCTTACGTATAAGCCTGCCCAAGCAAAGTGTGGATAGGTAAACTGACCGGCTCAAAAATGACGTAAAATAGTGTTGACTGGGCCGTTAAACTACAATACATACACACGTACGTACATTTAGGAAGATATGTACATACGTACATTTTGGAAGATATGGCATGCTGTATGTACTCGTTAATACGTACATACGTATCATTTAGGAAGATATGGTATGTTGTATGTACTCATTAGAATCGCCTCGATGAGGCGATTCTAATAAGTCCACACAACATTCCTTTACTTTACTTTACTTAAGCATTATGCCTCCTGACATGACCCTATCAATTAGCCTCAGTGGCTCGAACTACCCCTGTCTCGAACAAAATTAATTTTCACGGTCCCAAAGGTGTTTGAGCCATCGAAGTTTACAAAAATAATGTTCTTTAAGTAAACAGTGCAAACAGTGTAGACCCAGATCAGACGCCGCGTTCTGCGGCGTCTGATCTGGGTCTACACTGTTTGCCAATGTCCCCCCAAAAGGACCGCAAGGCATATATGGGTTAAAGCTTGGTCCTTTTTCCCTACAAAAAAATCCTTTGCAAAAGACTCTCAGAAAACTGATAACACATTTTTCTTCCATTAAGAGCAATCTTCCGGAAACTGAACATTAAAGAAGAAAGAAAAGGTGTGAGTGTCTTAATCAACGGTTATCACCTAACACTTTTTTGTTGAGAATAATTGGGGCTAATGACAAACTAATTTTAAATCAATGATTCTGTAAAATGCTTCCAGTGTTAAGAAACACTTCTGTTAATTATGTATCCTCGTTTAATTTCTGAAAGGCAACATTTTGTCGTTAACGCTGCAACTTTCTTCGGATAACGTCCGTATCTAACAAATGCAGTCTTTCTGGATATGCTTAAAGAAACAAAAGCATTTTTGTCTATGAAATGTTCTATTTATATTCCAATGAGATTGGTCTCGGTCGCTTTGCTTTTGGCTGGGCCTATTTGTCCGTAAAACAAGCGGTAAGACCTAAGTTTCGGCATCATATATTGGATTTGGTTTGTTGCACGGATCAGTTATCGTAATGCATAACCAGATGATGGCTGCTGAATTCTTGCTTTGGTACAGGAATTATGGAGTGAGAAAATTTGGATGAAAAAATTACAGAGATTGGGATGATTAATTACTAGTCGTTATATGCTCACAAAATTGCATCACTGTCTTCAATTATGACATTTTATGTCTCATCTTACCCTACGATATCATTTCGTGATGAATTTCTGATTTGATTTGTTGAAATAATTATCGAAAGCGCAATATTTCACACCAGAATGAATGCATTTTAATTGCAAAGATTACCCTTGCTTGTAATTTAAGCGAACTATGCCATCGCACCAATTGGGCAGCTGTGAATATATAAATTTGCGCTGCGCCATCGCGCTACTATTATTTCACTTTTCTTCGCAATGACATAGAAATACAATCGGTTACTGTAAAAAGAGGTTCCATTGCTTAACTGAGCTAGGGAGATCACAATGCAAGCCAATGGTATCTTCGACTCTTTTGCGTATGTACACATCACGGGGGTAATACCATTTTCTATACCTGTGTTGTCGACCGAGCCGGTACTGTGTAAAGCTGCTGTCGACCGAGAAATACGGCTTTCGACCGAGCAGTACGGATGTCGACAGAGGAGGGTCTTCGATTTTGATGCACTTGGAGAGGCGAAAACGTTAGTTTAAACATTTACAAACGATGTCGGTGTTTTAAAGAGACAAGTTGTTAATTGTCTGTTTACTTATGGAGAGTCGTGAGTCTGAAAAACACTATAAAATACCGGTTCTTTCGAAAAAAGATCAGTTTTCACAGAATATCATTAATCTAATGCTTTAGGAAAAGTACGAAAGCAATAGAACACCATATATATTTTATCTACCATTTACGCTTCGACAACAACGTGGGTTTGACATAATTCATGCGCTCTGGGAGTTTTTATAGACCTTCGAAAAATGTCGGGATACGGATGTCGATTATTAGAAATACGACCGTCGATGGTATCCTAGTCTGATTGATACGACTGTCGACGAAATATAAAAACTACATTTCATGTACTGCTGTTAAAATACATGATTTATTCTATGATTATTACTGAAATATACACTATTAGGCAGATATTACTGGGAGCCATGAAGAAAAATGTATGTTTTGTGCGAACTGGTGTCTTAAAGTAGGAAAAAAACCAAGAATAACTTCATCCTTAACTCTCCCATATTTAGTTTACACAACAGGCTACAAGGCTGGTCACTGATGTAAACACTTGAACATGTAAATGCCAAATCAGACTGAAATGAAACTGCAAAAAAAAATGTTGTAAACCTTTGCAAATGCTCTTGAAGAATAATGTCGGAAAGATCACAGGCGCTTGAAGTTTAAATGCTTAAACATTTCAAATTTGTTTGAAAGGGCCATAACGAAATTGAATATTGACCACGTCAATATTAACATTCATGTTTAGGTGTTTTTTTTTTTTTTTTTTTTTTTTTTTTGGGGGGGGGGGGGGGGGGGGGAGGTTACGGCCCTTTCAAGATTATTTCACTCATATCGAGCCGATCGTTAATCAGAGGTGGGCGAAAACCGGAGTACCCGGAGAAAAACCACCTGACCTTCCGTTGCAGAACTTGGCGTCTCACATGTGACCCGAGCGAGGCTCGAACCACAGCGGTGAGAGACCTAATGATCAAGAGTCAGCGCTCTTAACCACTAGGCCACGGAGGCCCGTTGTTTAGGTTTTGAGCTAAGAACTTCAAGCGCATGTGCAGAGACGAATATTTCTCAACAAATGCCATGACAAACAGTAGGGTTGATCAACAGACTTTACGAAAACATGCCTATTAAAATAAATTGAAAACTGCACGAGCCGCAGAAAAAGCGACCGACTGAAGTCGGTTAATTTTCTAAGAGTGCCCTAAAATCACCGTGTCATTCTGTCAGTCTGTCTGTCCGTCCGTAACCCGTTTGTGAAAATTGGTGATAGTGACTTAATTAACCGCTTGGAATATTTAAACAAATTTTGGCATACTGATAGATATCAATGAGATCTAACCAATGAACTTGGAAATATTACATTCCATTTAGTATAGCCTCGCCGAGGCGAAAAATGTGAAAATTTTCTAACTGCTTCTCCTCGGAAACCGTTGGACCGATTGAAGTCAAATTTCATATGGAGCCTCTATGGGATGGGGGAAACCACAATTTGCTCATGGGGTCCAGGTCACATGACCAAAATGGCCGCCAAGCCATATATGGTCTGTCTGTCTGTCCGTCCGTAACCCATTTGTGAAAATTGGTGATATTGACTTAACCGCTTAGAATATTTAAGCAATTTTTTGCATACTGATAGATATCAATGAGATCTAACCAATGAACTTGCGAAATATTACATTCCATTTAGTACAGCCTCGCCGAGGCGAAAAGTGTGAAAATTTTCGAACTGCTTCTCATCGGAAACCGTTGGGCCGATTGAAGTCAAATTTCATATGTAGCCTCTATGGAATGGGGGAAACCAAAATTTGCTCATGGGGTCCAGGTCACTTGACCAAAATGGCCGCCAAGCCATATATGGTAAAAACCCTTCAAAAATAGTCTTCTCCAGAACCACTAGGCAGATTTCCACGAAACTTGATAAATAGCATTAATTGCTAAAATGGTGACCCTGGGTTGACCTTGACCTTCTTTGTGCCTAGGTCAAACTTTGACACATGTGCTTTTGTATTGGAAAAGTGAGAATGCATTTTATCCTGCAAACGATTCAGAATACAGTACTAAAGTATAAGATATATTTTTGCTCCTTACGATAAGGCGCATTTATTGGGGGAACCGTTTTAGGTCCAGGTCACATGACCAAAATGGCCGCCATACCCATATATGGTAACACTCATAAAACTAAAAGCATCCGGCGGGTCGTGCACTTCAGCTGAAGCACTGGTTTTACCCTAAAAGCAATCAAAGCACTGAGAGTACTGGTGGGTCGATAGTCTCAGGGTGTAGTTAGGAAAAATGGGACTGAGCGTGGACTGTTTCGTTTAACCCTTAAACTCCTTTACTGAAAGCAAACCGTGTAGACCATGATCAGACGCTGCGTTTTTCGGCGCCTGACCCTTAAATTCCTATAATCTAAGCAAACAGTGAACACCCTGATCATACGCCGCGTTCTGCGGCGTCTGATCTTGGTCTACACTGTTTGCCTAGCCCTACCCATGATTCCAGCCCAGATTTTACAGTTAACCTTTTCACGTAAACACGCTGGCCTCACTGCGATTAAATTCTATAAAGAACTAGGCACAAAGAACGCCAAGGTCAACCCAGGGTCACCATTTGAGCACTTTATGATGGGCCTACGTCACAGATGCTATTTATCAAGTTTCGTGGAAATCTGCCCAGTGGTTCTGGAGAAGACTATTTTTGAAGGGTTTTTACCATATATGGCTTGGCGGCCATTTTGGTCATGTGACCTGGACCCCATGAGCAAATTTTGGTTTTACCCATCCCATAGAGGCTCCATATGAAATTTGACTTCAATCGGCCCAACGGTTGACGAGGAGAGGCAGTTTGAAAATTTCACATTTTTCGCCTCGGCGAGGCTATACTAAATGGAATGTAATATTTGGCAAGTTCATTGGTTAGATCTCATTGACATCTATCAGTATGCTAAAATTATTTAAATATTCCAATCGGTTAAGTCACTATCACCAATTTTCACAAACGGGATTCGGACGGACAGACAGACTTACAGAATGACACGGTGATTTTAGGGGACTCTTAGAAAATCAACCGACTTCAGTCGGTCGCTTTTTCTGCGGGTCGTGCAATCTGCGTGGATTCCTACAAATCAGTGATAGTCACGTGGACTCCAGCACTAATAGAAGTTTTGTCCTTTATACCTTTGGGTCGATTGATAAACAATCGACCAAAAAATGAAAAATTTCAGAAAAAAAATATCTGATACCTTTTATATTTCTGCTCAAAAATAGATTGTGTGAACGCGCGGTTCTAACAAGTACCCAGAATCTATGTATATGGGCAGAAATATGAAAAAAATAAGGTTTACCCCTGTAAACCCCAGTTTCACTATATAAAAGTGGGGTTCAAGGGGGTCAAAATTATATAGGCGTGTTTTCGTGATGAGCTCCTTTTCCGACTACCCTAAATTCCTAAGCAGAAAAGCTCTTCAGTCCACGTGACTATCAAAGACTTGTCCGAATTACTTTTTTTTATAGAAAACAGCCGCAGTGACTGAGGTCAGAGTGTTGTGTAAGAGGGTTATCTTGGAATAATAGGTTGGGCTTGGCAGACAGTGAATACCCAGACCAGACGCCACAGAATGCGGTGTCTGATCAACATCTACACTATATACTTAAAAATCGGATTTCAAGGGTAAATTAAGCAGTTTAAATCACAGTCCAGGACTTTTTCCGACCTATAGTCAGCGACAATCGACCCACCAGTACTCTTAGTGCTTTGATTTTGCGTTTGTTATGTGTGCGCAAGTGCATATTTAAGTAAAGGAGGTTTAAATGGTTAACGCTGAGCAGAAATCGACCGTACATGAGTAGTGGTAAACCGCTTAGTGGATCTTAGCCTGCCCAGGCAAAGTGGTGCGAGTTGGACCGTCCGTGCATATAATGACATTTTATCTCAATGTCGGGTAAAAGTCCCACAATATTGAAAGCAGCGTCTCCAAAATGACCCAAATAGTGTTGACGGGAAAGTTAAACCTCCCTCAAACAAACAAACATAACCACATAACTGTACCGACATGTTAGTTGTCTATGTTGATATTAGAACAGACTTTTTGTCATTCCTAACGGGGATTCACTGGGCAATGTCTTGACATGCCCCGTGCTTAGCTGTATTTGAAACAAAAGTCACCTATCAGCGGTAATATGGTTTCTAATAAGTTGTTTGGAATTGTGGGTATACAAATGCTCACGGTTGGTCAATGTCAGTATGGTCGTCGTGATTTCCTCACCAGATGCAGTTTTGCAGCCAGTGTCGGACCCTGGATAACACAACGCAGAACTGTTCAAGACCGCTGTATCCTATAACTTGTCTACGGAAGGCTTTCTAAGATTTTTTAAAAAGCTAGACGTGTATATTTAAACGAAATTTAGTAATCGGCATAATATGATTTAATAGAGAAGAAGAAGAAGAAGAAGAAGAAGAAGAAGAAGAAGAAGAAGAAAAAGAAGAAAAGAAGAAGAAGAAGAAGACCGTATACCTTGCCACACACCTGCGTCACTGTCACCACCAACACTTCCAATATGTCTAGGGATGGCTTTGTTGAACCGTAAATTTCTCATTTCGTAAATTTCACACCCAAATTTACATATGGTCAATTTCGAAAAAAATTGATGTCTGAATTTTCTGACGTATAAAGAATTGGTAAGTATTCGTCACACCTGTGAAAAACTAGTGTGACTTTTTATAGGGTGTGAAGAATTGGTATCAATTCCTCACACATGTGAAGATTTCGTTGACAATGTCTGACGTGTAAAGAAATGTTTATGGGGTGTGGAGAATTGTACCAATTACTATTACACCTGTCTTACATGTAAAGAACTGGTACCGATTCCTCACACATGAGAAGAATTGGTACCAAATTCTCACACAAGAGTGTATTTGATACCAATACTTCACACATGTGAGGAATCGGTACCAAAACCACACAGAAGCCTCCTTGGTGTAGTGGTTACGCTACTCGCCTTGTAAACTAGGGGTCGCAAGATCGATCCCTGGCTTCTCCGGACATTCGGATGAGTCTTTAAACCGAGGTGCCGTCTCCATTATGACCTTAGTTGTTGGTGGGACGAAAAACTCAAACACTCACTCACCAAATCCACACACATATGAAGAATCTCAATTAGTTGCCTACCAACTTTCACTGGCTGTAATAGTTTCTGAAAAATTAATTATTTTAATTTTTCCTATAGAAAAGGACAGGTTGTAAAATTTGACCGTGTCTGGAGATAAGTTCGGGGTAATCCTAAGATCATCATTTTAACAAATTATGATGTGCTGGAGTCCTATCTGTTACATACAAAGTTTCTTGACTAGTCCTAGAGAAGCTTTTTAATGGTTTAACCATATATGGGTGTGGTAGCCATCTTGGTCATGTGACCCAGATGTCGTGAACAAACTGGCGTTCCCCCTACCCAAAGAGGTTCAAAACATGTTGGCTTTGATTGGCCAATCGGTTTTCAGACATTACGAAAACACGTATTGGGCACCGTTTTACTATTTAATCCGTATTTATAGATATCCATAAATCGAATTATGGATATCCATAATTCGATTTATGGATATCCATAAATCAGCGGAATAATGGATATCCATAATTCGATTTATGGATATCCATAATTCAGATCGATTTATGGATATCCATAATTCGAATTATGGATATCCATAAATCACCGCTAAAGCTTTTGGTTTAATGATTTCTTCCTAAAACACGTGATTGATTATTGTAAAAATCTTCAAAATCTTCAAGGCCTTCATCATCGCTGGAAGATGATGGCCGGTCAAAGGGACCTATCTGCCGTGCAGCTTTTTCAGCCCGTAAGGCTTCCAAATCAACGGACGGCATACGCTGAACGCCCGCCATGTGTGCAGTTAAATATCGGAACCAGCCGTAATATCTGGAAATTCCGGTCAACGCATCCGGTCCCTCTGGAATCACATCTATGAGGACTGCGCACCTAATCGGACGAAAGATTATAATGATCCAAACAGGCTATCCGCGCATGCTTTCTGGAGAAAAATGCACACGGTCGTTATATATAGTATTAACATATATCCATATAACACTCTATTTGACGGCCCCTGCCCATCGGGGCTTGAAGAAATAGATGGGCTGCATGATGCTTCCACGCAGAGCTGAAACCGACCCGCACACGAGTACTGGTAAACCGCTTAGAGGATCTTAGCCTGCCCAGGCAAAGCGGTACGAGTCGGTCCGTCCATGTTAATAAACCCTATTGGTTCATTTGGGCGGCAGGGCTTGAGATGTCATTTCATCTCAAGGTCGGGTAAAAGTCCCACAAAATTGGGAGCAACGTCTCCAAAATGACCTTTACAGAGTTGACGGGGACGTTAAACCTCAAATCAAACAAACAAATACTCTACGTGAGATGTATGGAGTACCAAGCAGATTCAGGCTTGGAGAAATAGTTTTGGCTGCATGAGCTGAGAGTACTGGTAAATCGTTTAGAAGGTCTAAGTCTGTCCAATGGGCGACAGGGATTGCGATGTTTGTTTGTTTGTTTGTATTTGAATTTAACGGCACAGTCAACAATAATTTAGGTCATTTTTGAGCCGGTCAGTTTACCTATCTACACTTTTCCTGGACAGGCTTATACGTAAGCAGTTAACCAGTACAGTGCACATCATTTCGCCAGAAACTGACAACTGCCCTGCTTGAATCAGCGGAAGGGAGAGAATGACTGTAGAAAATATTTCATGATCAATCTCCACGAAAGAATGTTGCCGACCCAGCCAGGTATCGAACCCGCTTCTTCCTGATCACCAGTCAGACGCGCATCCGACTGAGCTACCGAAGCCGGCGGGATTGAGATGTCATTTAATCTCAATGAAGGCTTAATGACCAACATAACTGGAAGCAACGTCTCCAAAATGCCCTAAATAACATTGAAGGGGACGTTAAACCTCAAATCAAACAAAACATATCTCTCCCACACCATAGGCCACCACTTAGCCTACCCGACATTATCTCCACCTCCATGCCGGCTTTTATTACACACCTAAATCGGAAATCTGACGCGAATAGTCGAGTTTTTTTTTGTTTTGTTTTTTTTGCAAAGGGAGCAGTCATTATTCATTAGGTTTATTTGCAGAGGAGAATTATGGATATCCATAATTCGATTTATGGATATCCATAAATCAGCCGAATAATGGATATCCATAATTATAATTAAGGATATCCATAATTCGATTAATGTATATTCATATTTCGATCTAAATTAATGATATCCATAAAACGATTCATGGATATCCATAATTCGATTTATGGATATCCATAATTTGATTTATGGATATCCATAAATCAGCCGAATAATGGATATCCATTATTCGATTTATGTATATCATTAATTCACATCGATTTATGGATATCCATAATTCGAATTATGGATATCCATAATTCGAATTATGGATATCCATAAATAATTATGGATATCCATAAATACGGAATAAATAGTGAAACGGCGCCCCATATACACGCCTCTCAATATGAAACTTTTCGCACTGAATTTTGCTTATTTCTGCTCTAAACATAGATTGAGGGCACTCGTTAAAATAGCCTCGACGAGGCGGTTCTAACGAATACCCACAATCTGTTTTTGCTGAAATTAGAAAAATTATATATACGCCTGTAATCCCCAGTTTTACTATATAAAAGTGGGGTTTACGGGGGTCAATATTACATAGGCGTGTTTTCGTGATGGATGAGATGTTTGCAGAATGTGAACGGACGTCGACGGATGCCGGGGCATGAGTATACTCACTTGCTGAGCTTGCGGCTAGGGTGAGCTAAAAACCTAATGACCAATCTCATTGGTGACGGGCCTCCGTGGCCTAGTGGTTAAGAGCGCTGACTCTTGGTCATTAGGTCTCTCACCGCTGTGGGTCGAGCCTCGCTCGGGTCATAGGTGAGATGCCAAATTCTGCAACGGAAGGTCAGGTGGTTTTTCTCCGGGTACTCATGTTTTCGCCCACAAAATTGGAAGTAACCTCTTCAAAATGACCTTTACAGTGTTGGCGGGGACGTTAAACCTCAAATCAAACAAAGCAACGATAGTTTATTATCAATCAGCCATTTCAAACAAACAAACAAAGCCTGACGAAGAATGCAAAAGTATTTTATTGTTTAACTGGGGTTAATTTCCAGTAAATCTTTCCCTTGCACTCTCGTTCAATCATCGACATTCGTACCCAGTAACGTCGACAACTGGACCCCGCAAACTTTCACTTCATCGACAGCCGTATCGATGAAACTATAAACAGTTCCACAGATGCAAATAAAGACATGTTGACACACAAATAAAAGGTTATCGCGTATGTTAATGATGTATCTGCATCATTTCGTCCTCGATATTCCATGACACTGAATAAGAGCCACGCATTTCCCCGGAAGTACTTATTTTATATATTTTCCCGTTTAATTCCGCTCAGCGTCAAAACAGGCTATTAGTCAGACTTCCAAAACACTTGAAACCACAGCGAACTATTTCACAAACGATTTGACACCACAAAAATGGACAGACACACACAAAAATAACACATTTACAGCGAATTTATCGACTACCCTCCTCTGTCGACATCCGTACTGCTCGGTCGACAACCGTATTTCTCGGTCGACAGCAGCTTTACACAGTACCGGCTCGGTCGACAACACAGTATAGAAAATGGTATTACCCCCGTGACATTGGCGATGTGGTCCTATGGATGAACCAGTTTGTAAAAGCATCAATGCATGTCCACACTATATATATATACAGGTCCGTCAAGCACATTGCATCAGTATAGAATTGCTACTTCTTCTTCTTCTTCTTCTTCTTCTTCTTCTTCTTCTTCTTCTTCTTCTTCTTCAGAGGTTTCAAATAAGTTTATCACTGCACTATTTTTGACATTACAATTACAATGTATCTACACACTTAGTAAGTCTGATCAATGCATGTCCACACTATATTTTTTTTTTTTTTTTTTTTTTTTTTTTGGTTTGGGTTTTACGGCCCTTTCAAGATTGTTTCACTCATATCGAGCCGATCGTTAATCAGAGGTGGGCGAAAACCGGAGTACCCGGAGAAAAACCACCTGACCTTCCGTTGCAGAACTTGGCGTCTCACACGCCCACACTATATATGCAGGTCCATCACGCACATGACATGAGTATAGAACTGCTTCTTCTTCTTCTTCTTCTTCTTCTTCTTCTTCTTCTTCTTCTTCTTCTCTGGTTTGGAACACAAACACCATAGACTGGGTACATTACGAAAGCACGCCTATTCAAATACACTGTAAATTTCACCGCCGTAAAAATGAAAATTTAAGATGAAGAAATGTGATATTTTTCTTATTTCTGCTCCAAATGTTGATTGTGTTTACATCCTCGATGAGGCGGTTCTAACGTGTACCCGCAATCTATATTTGGAGCAGAAATACGAAAACTCGAGGCGGTTCTAACGTGTACACACAATATATTTTCGCCCCCGCCCATAGGGGCTTGAAGAAATATATGGGCTGCATGATGCTTACACGCAGAGCTGAATCCGGCCCGCACACTAGTAATGGTAAACCACTTAGAGGATCTAAGCCTGTCCAGGAACCCTGGTGCGAGGCGGACCGTCCATGCTAATAAACCCTATTGGTTTCATTGGGCGACAGGGCTTGAGATGTCGTTTCATCTCAATGTCGGCTAAAAGTCCCGCAAAATTGGAAGCAACGTCTCCAATCTATATTTTGAGCATAAAAAAGAAAAATAAGGCTTGCCCCTGTAAACCCCAGTTTTACTGTATAAAAGTGGGGTTGAAGGGAGTCAAAACCATTTAGGCATGGTTGCGTGTTGAATTTCCATTCTTTTTTTCCACGAGGTTTCAAAAAGGTTTATCACTATGCTGTTCTTGACATAGTCTGCACAATTAATTAGTCTGGATGCATAATCTTTGCTATCAACCGTGATATAACATACTAAAAAGCTAGGTATGAACGTGTTTAGCTCCTTATAATCCATCAGATCTCTTTAAAAATTCTATCAGCAATATGCGTAGCTCATCATCATTAACAATAATTATGCGACGCATTAAAGTACGTTTGTTCTCAATTATTATCCAAAACTGTGCCCATAGGTCTTGCATCGTACATTGATATCGTACGGCTTTTGTTACCCATAATACAGAGCTAATTCTTTGTCTTATGGCGCAGAAAAAATCATTTTTGCACACCAGATAAGGATATCCTGGGCCTAAACCCGATAATGTATATAAGAATATTATATGGGTGTGAGGGGTGGATTGAAAAATCCGTCCCGAGGGTCGCTGTCCGGCATCACGAGGCTTGCCGAGTGATGCCGGACAGCGATCCCGAGGGACGGATTTTTCTATCCACCCCACACACCCATATTGGATTCTTTTTCTTGCATACCTTCCATTTCTATTGAGAATTTTTAATGCTGCTGTCACTTCGATTACCGACGTCCGCCATTTTGTGATGACACAACAGGAATGTTTAGTGACGTCACGTATGACGACGCCGCACATGAGGTTGTAATCAACCAGTTCATTTACCAAACACGCTATTATATTCGATTTGGGGTCGGAACACCAGGGTCAGAACATTAATTTCTATCCCAGGGTAAAATCACGGATTTCCTTGTCTGGTGTGCAAGAAATAAGAATCTTATATGGGTGTGAGGGGTGGATGGAAAAATCCATCCCAAGGGTCACTGTCCGGCATCACGAGGCTTGCCGAGTGATGCCGGACAGTGATCCCGAGGGACGGGCTTATCTATTCGCCCCTCACACCCATATAGGATTCTTTTTCTTGCATACCTTCCATTTCTTAGCGATGATTTTTTAATGCTGCAGTCACTTCGAGTACCGACGTCCGCCATATTGGGTTGAAAGTAGGCCATCAGGAATGTTTAGTGACGTCACGTAAACTGCTGTGACGTTAACCTTAACGAGGTCGTAATCAACCAGGGTATTTATCAAACACGCGATTATATTCGATTTCGAGTCGGAACACCAAGGTCAGAACATAAATTTCTATCCCAGAGTAAAATCACGGATTTGCTTGTCTGGTATGCAAGAAATGATTTTCTTGCACACCAGACAAGGAAATCCGTGATTTTACCCTGGGATAGAAAATTATGTTCAGACCCTGGTGTTCCGACCCAATATCGAATATTCCCGCGTGTTTGATAAATGCACTGGTTGAATACGACCTCCTATGCGCCGTCGTTAAGATTGATGTCATGCACGTTACGTGACGTCACTAAACATTCCTGTAGTGGCATCACAATATGGCGGACGTCGGTAACCGAATTGGCTGCAGCATTAAAAATCCGCGCTAAAAATGGAAGGTATGCAAGAAAAAGAATCCTATATGGGTGTGAGGGGCGGATAGAAAAATCCGACCCGAGGGATCACTGTCCGGCATCACTCGGCAAGCCTCGGGATGCCGGACAGTGACGCTCGGGACGGATTTTTCCATCCACCCCTCACACCCTTTAAAGATTTTTAAAATCTTACCGAGGGATGGGATGAAATTCGAGAAGTTACGTGTTTGATGTACACTGGTTGAATGTCACGCACGACATTGTTAAGTTTGGAGTCACTGCACACGCCACACTATTGGCATCACAATATGGTGGTCGTTTTGTGGGAAAGTAACTGTCCTTTTGGCTTTCCGCTGTTGATGTTTCCATTAGGGTCTGTTGTTTCATGTTTGTGTGTCTTTCCCTTTGGTGTCTCTGATAGGAGCTGTGGGTTTATTGTATCGATTCCTGATCATTGCCTCCACTTCTATTTTAAATAAACATCTACCTACTTTGTTCGTGACCCGACGTTGTTCATACTTCAATGAACGTTAAAATTATACTTAAGCAAAGTTTAATGGGAATGGGAGCACCTGGCAGATGTTTTCGCCATTTTTTCAAAGGGAGACAACTTTCGGAACTTTCTGTTTGCTTTTCTGTAAGCCCTGTCCCACTGAAAAAGGGGTCTACTCTTAAAGGAAAAAATTTGCTCCTCATGAGCAAATTCTTTCTTTTAAAAGTTGACCCCTATTGACATATGAGACAAAAATACTTTTGCAGGAGTTGCCTCCCCTGAAGGTGTTCCCATTCCCCTTAAGCGAACCCCCTTTGAAGGTGCACTTACTTTGGTCATGATCCGACGTTATTCATACCTCAATGAACGATAACAAAATCATTCATGTTGTTTTTCCTTAATAAACCCTACTGCCCTTTTGTTCCAATATTACATGAGAAGACCTACGATACTGGATTGTTAATTGCATCAACCTCAAAAAGTTGTTTGTAGTAAGCTATGAGCCAACTAGAACCTTTGATTAGTGGCTGTGTTTATATATTTTTGCACATTAATCTTTCTTATTTTGACAGGACGGTATCTTTACATCAGCAATCATCGAACATATTGCCAGAAATATCACTTGATATTAGCTGCAGAAGCAAATATAAACATACAAAACGCGAGAATAAAAACAGAACGTGCATCCGCTCAGTATGAATGCGAATAACTATATCATAATTATAATGAAAGTACAACAGCAATGTCTATGGTCGGGGTCTCGTAAGAATGACAATTCAGACCAATAAAATAGAAGCTAAGGCAATGATCGGGAATCGATACAATTTAACCACACTTCTCATCAGAGACACCAAAGGGAAAGAAACACAGACATTAAATGGAAATACAAATAGCGGAACGCCAAAAGGACAGTTACTTTCCCACAAAATGGCCAGTTGGCTATCCTAAACAAATCGATATATGCGAAACACACACTCAAAAACAAACCATAACAAAAAATAAACCGCGACAGAAGAACTGTCAGTGATAAGAGTTTCACTTTCGTGTGTGTGTGTGTGGGGGGGGGGGGGGGGGGGGCTTAAATCGAATTAACGCGGCCCCAGTCCTCGCCCCTACTGGCTTCCGCCGCGATTTAGACAAATAATTTGATCAGCCCGCATGAAGGTTTCCTAACTCATCAGTGCAACATCTCCGATAACACAAAAGTCAAACAACCAAGAGATGAAACAATAGTGAGGACTCGACAGCAAGAAACCACTGAAATGCTGGAGCAAAAGAAAACCAAGAGTTAGACTCCGATGGGCCCAACCAAAGATAGAGCACCAGGCACCAACCAACATTACATAAAATTAAATTCTAATTCTCAGTAAGCCTTTACGCTGGAACCGTCATAGAATCTGAGACCTGTCCCACCGGCGTTCAATACAAGACAACTACAATTAATAGAAGACAGCAATGGCCGGTCGATTATCTCTGAGTGCAAGCTGAGGCAATGAGCTGTTGCTTTTAACCGTTGAATTTCCGTACTTTGGCAACGCGTTATATGGCGTCTGATCAGGATCTACACTGTTTGCCAAACCCCTACACATGAGTCCAGTTCAAACTCTCTTTTTACAACAATCTGACCCCAAAATTAAATATAGCGCGGTTATAAAAGTTAATTACAGTCGAATTTCAATGGCTCGAACACCTTTGGGACCATGAAAATCTGTTCAAGACAGGGGTAGTGCGAGCCACTGAGGGTTACTGCCAGGAGGCATAACGAGATACTTTTGGACATCTTTTCGGTGCTCTATAATGAAACCGTATGGTGTGTGTTCTCATTAGAATCGACTCAATTAGGCGATTCTAATGAGAACACACAGCATATGGCCTCCGCCCATCGGGGCTTGAAGAAATTAATGGGCTGCATGATGCTTCCACGCAGAGATGAAACCGACCCGCACACGAGTACTGGTAAACAGCTTAGCCAAGGCAAAGCGGTGCGAGTCGGCCCGTCCATGCTTATAAAACCTATTGGTTTCATTTGGCGACAGGGCTTGAGATGTCATTTCATCTCAATGTCGGGTAAAAGTCCCACAAAATTGGAAGCAACGTATCCAAAATGACCTTTACAGTGTTGACGGGGACGTTAAACCTCAAATCAAACAAAACAAACACACAGCATACATTTGCAAGATAAAAGACGAAAATCTCCTAAATTATTTGCACTATTTCTTATGTAGAGGAATTTCCTAGGGACTCAAAAACGGGTTCCACTCAGCCATGGTATACGAGCTATCGGTGTTCGAGCCATCGAAGTTCTACTGTGCCTGGATTTCGTACAAATCAGTGTGCAACAGCATATAGCAACTGTGCTTGGTAACAGTCTGGAACAAAAAGCAGTACACAGTCGAGCTATGGTAATAATAGAGGATCTTACATGCTGAGTGCTCATGTATTATTGAATTTATTCAACGAGTTGAGGAAAAGGTATAAAATGCGAGGCTTGCAAGCCTCGCATTTTATACCTTTTCCTCAACTCGTTTAATAAATCCAATTATACATGTGCACGAATGCAAGATTCTATTTATCATATGACATTTATAACGCATTTGTTTACAAAAATATCAATTTTCCGCCATTAGTAAACACGACGTCGTTATGGACGTCGTACATGTGACGTTACGGGACGTATCTACCTTATTTGAATATTTAATCCACAAGAGGATTACTGAAAATATTACATGGCGTTATTACACTCTCGAATGATAAATAATAATAATAATAATCGACCTTATTTATAGGGGGGTAACAAATTTAGTACTAGTACTAATCTTCCATGTGGCCCTCTTTTCCCGGGAAGGAACCAGTACTAAGCAATGTGAATAAAGTTTCTTGCTCAAGGAAACAACAGGTGGCGCTTGCGAGGATCGAACCGGCTACCTCTCGATCTCAAATCCGATGCTTTACCACTGCACCACAGCGCTCGACTGGTAAAAAGAGAAGTGAAAGACTTAATGACAAAATGACAAACATTAAAACGCATGACAACACGTACATGTACAATGTACAAGAATGCAAGTAGGTACCGTGTTGAAATATTCTTAGCCGGACGAGATAGTTGTAGCCAATAAGTCCTCATCATTCACTCTTTCGTATGCAAAGCTAATATTCAAACATTTAAATAATGGCATGAACCAGTCTATAAGTACAGTTATCATATGACGTCGCGTCTGAGAGTGTAATAACGCCATGTAATATTTTCGATAATCCACTATGGGATTTAATATGCAAATGAGCTTGATACGTCCCGTAACGTTACATGTACGACGGTCTTAACGACGTCGCGTTTACTAATGGCGGAATATTGACATTTTTGTAAACAATCGTGAATAAAATGCGTTTTAAATGTCATATGATAAAAAGAATCTTGCATTCGTGCTCATGTATTATTGAATTTAAATTCAATTATACATGAACACTCATGAAAGATCCTCTATATGTAACAGATACTTATCACGACGGTGACTAGCAAAAGCTCCGACGACAGCAGGAACGTTTGCTTTTCGCAGACTTTTCACACCCAATTTCGTAAAATCATTCTTCGATATAAAAAGATAGGGTACACGATAAACGTTATACGACTGACGCATGCATGGTGGTAAACCCAATCACAGTTGACAACTTTGCTTCGCTCTTTAATTGAACGCCGGTGGGTCAGGCCTCAGATTCTGTGATGGTTAATGTTGCTCTGTCACTGGTCGGGCCCATCGGAATCTAACTGTTGGTCTTCTTTTGCTTCAGGGTCTCTGGTGTGCGGGGGGGGGGGGGGGGTAATTGTATCGATTCCTGATGATTGCCTTCACTTCTGTTTTACTGAGAATTAGAGTATCTAATGTTATGTAATTTTGGTTGGTGCCTGATGCTATGTCTCTGGTCGGGTCCATAGGTCTAACTGTTGGTCTTCTTTTGCTCCAGCATTTCAGTGGTTTCTTGCTGTCGAGTCCTCGCCGTAGTTTCATCTCTGTGGTTGTTTGATTTTTGTGTTCGAGGAGATGTTCCACTGATGTGTTAGGAGGCCCTTTTGCCGACTGAACAAATTATTTGTCTGAAAAGCGACGGAATTAAGGGCGAGGATTATGGCTACGTAAAAGCGATTTAAGCCCACCCCACCCCCGGCACTGGAATTCGTTTCACTGACTGTTCATAAGCGGTTCTTAGGTCGCAGTTTGTTTTTGTTATGGTTTGAATTTGAGTGTGTGTATCGCTTATATTAGTTTGTTTTGGATAGCCAATTGGTCATTTTGTTTCCATTAGGGTCTAGTTATTTCATGTCTGTGCTTCTGTCCCTTTGGTGTCTCTGATGGGAGCTGTTGGTTAACTGTACCGATTCCTGATCATTGCCTTCACTTCTATTATAGCAGGATCTTTGATGAACCATCACATCTCTATACCTTTCTGGCTCTATTTACATCATATTAACAGGTCCGTGTAATAAACTGTTAAACCCCTTCTTTATATAGAGAAAATCGGGATTACAAAGTATAAGTGTATACATTATTTTTTTTTATTTCTGCTCCTAAACACTCACCACGAAAACTCGCCTATATAATTTTGATCTCCTCAAACCCCCTTTTCATATAGTATAACTTGGATTTGCAGGGGTGAACCTTATTTTTCTTATTTCTGCTCTAAAATATACATTGTTGGTACTCGTTAGAACCGCCTCGATGAGGCGGTTCTAACGAGTACCTATAATGTATATTTTGAGCAGAAATAAGAACAATATCACAATTTTTCATCTTAAGATTTTAATTTTTGTCAGCGGTAAAGGTGACAGTGTATGAGAATAGGCGTGTTTTCGTAATGGTTTGTGGGTACTCGATAGAACTTCTAGCGAGCACCTAAAACCTATGTTCGGAACACTAATACGAAAATTTATCCTTTGAAGATGTGACAATATACATTATGCCAAACCAACGTGTTATTATAATGAATATTGCGCATATGCATTTGAAGAATCGCGATATCGGAAAATTACTTTGCGTTCAGTTATTCCAAAACATAAAGCGACCGCCCCCTTACCCTTTTATCAGATCTTCTTGAAAAATAGAAGTGGAGGTAATGATCAGGAATATATACAATTATCCCACAGCTTCCATCAGAGACACCAAAGGGAAAGAAACACAAACATAAAATAACAGACCCTTATGGAAACATCAATAGCGGAAAGCCAAAAGGACAGTTACTTTCCCACAAAATGGCCAATAGGCTATCCAAAATAAAATAATATAAGCGACACAAACACCCAAAGACAAACCCTAACAAAAATAAACAGCGACAGAAGAACCGCCTTGGAATGGTCTGCGGAAACGAATTCCACTGGGGTGTGTGTGTGTGGGGGGGGGGGGGGGGGGGCTTAAATCGAAACCTACATATATGTAAGTCAGGGATCAATCTTCAATAAGTTTGAAAAAAACTGGCGATGTCGGCTTATTATTCGTAGAGATATGCACCATTATTTGCTGAAAATGCACATTTAGGCCCTTGTCATCTCTAAAAGTCCTCCAGATTAACAGATCTTCCTGACACTAACCTATAAGTAGGTTGGGGATAATAGCTTGGATGATTTCGGAAGGGTGTCTTTCGGGGTATAGGGAATTTTCACTGGTTTCTGCCCAAGCTCGGAATTTGATGAAGTTATGCACAATAATTGCCTTGGGTATAACCTTTGTAATTATGATGCACTTGCTTTCAAATGTAACTCCATTGTAAATGTATTACGTTTTGTACGACGTCACTACCAAAACACCAGAGGGTACTCTGATATAAATATTTCTAGAGTAATCCGAATTTCATATAGTCAATGACAATTGAGAATACTTTTAATAGAATATAGTGTATTTGTCTAACACGAATTTCATAAAATAACCATTCATATGTACAGGTACCAATGTGACTACAGTTCATGTTTAGTAAACACAAATATGGACTTCATGTCCAAATCTCACCTTATAAGCTTTGGCGTAAATGGGATAAAATCCTCAAAAATAACAGAATTTCAAAAACAATGAATTCATATGTAAAGATGTGACTAATTGATCACGTTTTATAATAATAAAAAATAGCACACTTCTTGTCAAAATCTCAGCCGAATATCTCTCAGCTGATAGTAAAAGAAATTCAAGAACACTTAATATTAAGAACAATTACTACATTAAAATGCCCATGTAGTTACAGTGAAATAAATTCAGATTGAGCCACAATAATAAGAGGCAATCCAACCAGACAATTAAAAGACACCCAATACCTACAAAAAGGATGTGAAAACTCACAAAAGACGAGTACAGTGACAGTGCAAAAGAACAACAAGCACATCAACTTCTTGTACAACTGGGAAAAAAAAGATTCAAAACACAATATTTAATGAACAGCTGAATTATGTTTTGCATGTACGTACGCTAAGCCTACTAAATTATTTTGGCCTACTAAATTATTTTCGGTGAATACACTATGATGTACTTTCTATCCAAACACTCCAATAATCTTTCTAAGCTGAACGATAAATTGCACAGAAACGTAATTATTAATGAACAATAAAGCAAGCAAGGATGGTGCTTAAAAAGAGCAATGAACTTGCATTCAGTAGAAATGTTCAATAAGTGGCTGAAAGTTTTACAACTATAGAAAATACTAAAAGCCCATTACCGATAGATAAACAACACATAAATGGTGACAAACTTAAAGCAGAAACAAGAGCACCGCATGCGGGTGCCAACGCTCGGCTGCAGCCCCTTTTCATAATGAACTACTAGTCCGAGTTTCAAGTAAATATGTTCAGTAATGACAGAGATATTACAAAATGTCCAAGTTTTTGCACGACGACGACGCAGACGAAAATGTCCAAGTTTTGCACGACGACGACTCCAGAGCTATGACAATACCTCGTCGTTTTCTTCGAAAACAGCCGAGCTAAAATGAGACACTATAGGTATAGGAACGCCAACAATTACAATACCAAAGCAGAAAAGAAACATTTTCAAGTATGCATCCTGTAAAGAAGGAAGCTGTTGCTCTCCCTGTCTGATAGCAAAATTTCTCTATGTCATTGAACAGCTTCTGTGCCGCATTCACCAATGGTATCTTTTCAACAGAGAACAAAAAATTAAATATCAGTGTTAGTTTCAATATTGGGAAACACCGACCATTAATTAACTTAAATTTTTTATGTGTGTGTGTAAGGATAAGAAACCCAGTGTACATTAAGACAGAATACATATAAGGCTAAATATGGCTATGACCATATTAACAGTACAGCCTATAGGCCAATGTGACCATGTGTACAAGTGACAATCAACCACTGAACATTGTGTCTTCGCAAATTGTCTCAGTGTGGCAAAGGAAATTTTGGATCTCCTTGCCTTACACCTATTTTAGTAACATGACTTCTTTAAGGTAGTTAAACAAAGTTGCACATGTTCACAATAATTTTGCAGCTAGGAATAAACGCAATAGATGTTGTTAGGTATAATTTGTTAATAAGAATATCTTTTTTTATTCAATGTGTTCTACTATCTTCTATTTGGATAGACCACAGTGCATAAATGGAAGGCAAATACTAGAAATTCATGACATGCTAATGGTTTCTAGGCTAGGTCAGCTCAAGATACACTTATTTTGATCTGTATTAACTAATTTTATCAGATAAGTGTAAAGAATTTTGAAAGTAATGCATTTCTGTAATGTTCTTGTTTGATTTCAACAAAAATGATAATTTTGCGAAAACGACCTACATTAATTACAGGTGAAAATTACAGTTTTACCGGTTTAGAATTTTCATGAAATCTGGCGTAGCTACAGCAAATGCAGTTGACAAGTTTTCTTGGTAATATGATATCTTGACAAAGACTAGAACATATTTATCTTTGGAATTGAAATTGGATATTTTTTTGAAATTTGGATTAACAAATGACATTTTAGATAATAATTTTATCAGAATATGCATACTTAAATTAATGCAAAGGTTTTTGTGGCACAAAAAGAATGCCTGTGGAGTTCTGCATTTAATCCAGTTAACACATCTTGAAACTAAATAAAACGTAAGATTTAAAACATACTTGTTTGGAGACAGACATGAGCTCACGGAGGTAGTCAGTCAGGGTTGCCTCCTGAGTCCTTCTTTATTTATATAATTCAATAAATACATTTTCCTAGGTTGTATATTCTAAGTAATTAACATACTCAGATTCAAGAAAAAAACATGCGTGGGCACAGATGAAAGATGTCCTTTTGCAAGCTGAACCAGTCTGTCGTAGTGTTACGAGGGCAAGTCAATAAAAAACAACATTCCAACATTATTTTATTCCAGGGTGAGACCGATCTCTTCTTTTTTGATGTAATTGTCCTCTAGAATGATACACTTGGGCCAACGTATTCCAATCCCATCAGCCCAGAACTGAAGGAGCCAGGGTCCTTGTCTCCTCAACTGCTGCCACGAATTCTTCCTTGGACCGGAAATGGCATTCACGGATATCCTTTTTTAAGTTTGGGAATAGGGAATAGTCACTGGAAGCTAAGGCCAGAGAATCGGTGGGGTGCGGTATTGGCTCGTACCCATTCTGCTAAACAGCATCCATTCCTTTGCAAGTGTGTACTCTCCCATTGTCCTGTTGGAGCAGAGTCCCTTTGGACGTTTTTCAAGGATCGCAGTTATAAGTTGGTCGAGCAAATTTGCATAATACGCACCTGTAATTGTACTTTTCTTTGCTAGAAAGCCCAAAATAATAACGCATTGTGTGTCCAAAATACAATTGCCATCACCTTTCCAGCAGAGGGTTGCATTTTGAACTACTTTTGCCGCGGAAACCCCGGCCCTCTCCACTGGCGACTTTTAGTTTTATTCTCTGGCTCATAATACCGGACCCAGGTCCCATGTACAGTCACCAGCGTGAACGAAAATCTTCTTCCTTTGACATAAACCCTTCGACAATGTGCTGCAAGCTGATGCACTGGTTGCATTTGCTCGTCGCTCAGGGATTTTTGGACCCAGCGAAAACGACCTACATCTATTGAAGGTGAAAATTACAGTGTTACCGGTTTTGAATTTTCATAAAATTTGGCATAGCTACAGCACATGCAGATAACACGTTTTCTTGCAGAAACCGCTTCGACAATGTGCATACCCAAGCGATCATGTTAATTATTGAAACGATACTATGTGAAATGTGTAATGCATGTGTAATGCATTCGATATTTCTTCCACCTTAATTCGCCTATCAGAGAACACCAGATCCCGTACTTCATTTCACATGCCTTTATCGGTGGCATCTGATGGGCGTCTAGACCTGGTTTCGTCTTCTAAAGACGTTCTACCGCGTTTGAATTCCCCAACACAGAATTAAACGTGTGCATACGATGGTGCAGAAGACCCATAAACATTAGTCAACTCGCAATGTATTTCCTGACCTGTTTTTCCTTTCAAATACAAGTAACGAATTACAGTACGGTACTCAAGTTTTGACACAAAAGGTTGCTTTTGCATCCCTAGCCATGTTTGACGTTCAATATCTTGTGAGTGAATGGCACGGTAAGGGTGCAATTTTGCCTCAAAACATACATTGAAACAAGGCATGAAAATCTTGATTGTCTCGGTCAGTTGACAATGAAATAGGTTAGTTACTTATTGGCTTGCCCTCGAATGTCCCTTTGGTTGCTGAAAATGCCCAATTTTGACATTGCCATGACCATAAGTCCCTAAGTTTTGAACGGATCTCTCTGATACGTATAATTAAGTTAGGGATGCGTAAAACAATTTCAAAATCCCAAACATACATCTCGACCACGTGCTCCACTTGTGTTAGCCTTCGAAAAATCACGTCCGTTCAATCTGGTGGTTGCGACTCGAATGATAAAACAACGTCACATCAGGCGCGACTCACTTGAGATAAGGTGTGTTGTCGTAATGAGATGGAAAATGGTCATGAACCTGGACATATACCCTTAAATTCCTGCACTACGAAAACAGTGTAGCCCCTAATCGGACACTGCGTTCTAACTTAGTTCCTGTCGTTTTATGCTGTACATGTACGGATTTAAAGTTTTGTTTGTTTGTATCGAAGTTTACCGGCCCCGTCAAAACAGAAGTGTGGCAATGATCAGGAATCGATACAATTAACCCACAGCTCCCATCAGAGACACCAAAGGGAAAGAAACACAAACATGCAGCAACAGACCCCAAGGGAAACACCAACACCTACAGCAAACAAGGACAGTTTCTTTCCACCAAATGGCCAAAAGGCTATCCAAACAAAATAATATAAGCGACACAAACACCCAAAGACAAACCATAACAAAAATAAACCGCGACAGAAGAGCCGCCTTGGAACGGTCAGCGGAAACGAAATTCAACCCTGTTTAAAGTAGAAGTAAAACAAAGATCAGGAATTGATACAATTAACTTACTCCATCCATAAAAGACACCAAAGGGAAAGAAATACAAACATTAAGCGACCAGACCATAATGGAAACCTAAACAAAGGAAGGCCATATGGACAGTTACTTTCCCACAAAATGGCCATATGGCCATCCAAAATTAAAAGACACAAGTGATACACACAGTAAGTAACAAACAACAACATAAATAAATCGCCACAGAAGAGCCGCCTTGGAACGGTCAGTGGAAGATTTCCACTGGGGGGGCTTAAATCGATTTTACGTGGCCACAATCCTCACCCTTACTTCCGTCGCGATTTAGACAAATAATTTGTTCAGTCCGCATGAAGGCCTCCTAACTCATCAGTGCAACTCATCATGAGTCGGTTCTAACGAGTACCAACCATTTACGTTTTTGAACAAAAATAAGAAACAACACGTATCCCCTGGTGAACCCCAGTTTTCTTTATATAAAGTGGGGTTAACAATGTCGCTTGCTACAGGGACTTGTTCATCTGATGTTATTATTCATTGGGAACAATGTGTTTTTTCCTTCAAAGAGGATAATATTCACTGTATAACGAACTCATTCTTGTGTAAGGAAACCAAAGGCCAAACATGTACACAAAAAATGATAAAATTCAGATGGCAATAAAGCAAGGAATGCAAATTTGAAACGTTCTGAGAAGGGAATATATTATCGTAACCTAGGTTTCAAAAGTGAAAATAACGGTTATGATGCGTTTTCAAATATACTTGCAATGCAATAAAAAGGAGCCATGTCAGCCATGAAAAGTGCACCGCTACAGTTAGAAATATGAGATTTGAAGGGAATTTCAAAGTAGGCGGCCTCCATGAAATGCACAATAATGACTTTCGAAAAGCTATATCTTTAAAATAACTGGTCTGACGTTAAAATTGTTTCACCAAACGTGATTACACTTTAAAGACTACCATTTGAAAATTATGTAGCTATTTCCGAGCTACCCCGTCCCCTATTGACAGGAGAAACAAAATATATTTGAAGATTGTTAATCAGTGCAACATGTTTGCTTTGTTGTTCAAAGAATCGTTTGTTTGTTTGTTTGTTTGTATTAAAGTTTAACTGCCCAGTCAACACTATCTAGGTCATTTTTGAGCCGGTCAGTTTACCTATCAACACTTTCCTGGGCAGGCTTATACGTAAGTCTCATCTATCGAGTCACACTTTTCAAGGGCAGACTTTTACGAAAGCGGTTAACCAGTACATTGCACATTCTATCGTCAGAAACTGGCAACCGTCCTTCTTGAATCAGCGGAAGGGAGAGACTGACCGTAGAAAAGATTACATGATCAGTCTCCACGAAAGAACCTTGCCGATCCGGCAGGTATTGCACCCCCGACCTCCTGATCAGCAGTCAGGTGCGCATACGACTGAGCTACCGACGCCGGAGGAACGGATTTAAAGTAATTATACCAGTGCGCCTGTAGGAGTTGTCGAAAACATTACGCACACACGCCTATACAAATACATTGCCACCTTTATCGCCGAAAAATTGAAAATTGTATGATGAAAATTTGTGATATTTTTCTTATTTCTGCTCAAAATATAGATTGTGGACACTCGTTAGAACCGCCTCATCGAGTTCTAACGAGTACCCACCATCTATATTTAAGAGCAGAAATAAGAAAAATAAGGTATACCCCCGGAAACCCCAGTTTTACTATATATAAGTGGGATTCAAGGGGGTCAAAATTATATAGGCGTGCTTTCGTGATGAACACTTGTTACCCAATAATATACCATTGCTGATACAGGAGGAATCATAAACCATTACTTACATATTCTTTCTTGGTTGGCTAAGCAATGGTTGATTAATGTTGAGAGAACTTGTGGCCCAACCCCATTGTTTGCTATTATATGCAATAAAATATGATTAAACTAAAGGCTATGAATAATGCTGGAAATACCAGTTTTCGGTGAAACCCTCAGTGGTATAAAAGATTTAATTCATTTTATTCAAGGATGTCTGCAGTTATAAAGTATGTTCAAGATTTACGATCGTTCAAGTATCATTTTCAACTAAGCTTCTGATTATCCTCAATGATTTTTTGGGTTTATTTTAAGTATTTCAGAAGGAGTTTTGCCGTACGATGCTCCAGACCAATTGATATTATTTCTAATTTTCCAGCAAATTTGTAGATTTCACGGGGCGGGTCAGATCTGGATCACACAGAGGTTAATTCCAAATGAAACCTAAGCTTAATCCATAATAAGTACAAAATCACCTGTTTGTAAGGTGTTTCGGTAAACAGCATGAGCCCAGATGATTGGATTATGGATATAATTTAGATCAGCATTTAAAACAGTCAGCACTTAACGAAATTGAACAAACATGCAGGCATTGCATTCTTGCACACTAGACAAGGACATCCGTGATTTTACTTTGAGATATAAAATGTATGTTCTGACCCTGGTGTTCCGACCCAAAATCGAATATAATCGCGTGTTTGATAAATGCACTGGTTGATTTCGACCTCGCGTGCGCCGTCGTTAAGCACGTTACTGAATTCACTAAACATTCCTGCCGTGTTATGACAATATGGCGGACGTCGGTAACCGAAGTGACTGCAGCATCAAAAATCAGCGCTAAGAAATGGAAGGTATGCAATAAAAAGAATCCTATATGGACGTGATGGGTGGATAGAAAAACCAGCCCCGCGGCATTACTGTCCGGCATCACTCGGCAAGCCTCGTGATGCCGGACAGTGACCCTCGGGACGGATTTTTCCATCCACCCCTCACACCCATATAAAATTCTTATATTCTGAGATGACTGCGAACTTCAACACACTCGGAATGAGTATGTACTTTTAGGTATGTACTCGCAAAAGCCACAGAGAGTACAAAACAGAAAATGCAAACACCGTTTTCCCAGCAGGCACACGACGCTATGGCGTCATGACGTTGCACCGACGTAGATGTGACGTTGCATAAACGTCATGACGTTGTACCGACGTTGATGTGACGTCACATTTACGTCATGTGCCTGCTGGGTTCTTTATAAGTTCCTGCCTTCCGTAAGACGGCTTCTCATCCCAGCATGTAAATAAAAACCCATGTATAATCAGTTTCATGATTCAATATAATCAGTTTCATGATTCTTAAATTGAAAAGTACTTTCTTGCTGCTATCAACAATAATTGCATTTCTTCGTGTTAGATTCAATTTAAATTGCTGCAATCATATTATTTATGTTCAAGGCGTTATTGTGTCACACACAAAATATTGCACGACCCGTAGGGTGTACACTATAATCACCCTGTGAGTCCTTCCGTCCGTCCGTTCGTCCGTCCGTCCGTCCGTGGTCAGTTTCTTACAATCGCTGTAACTGTAGAACCGCTTGGAATATTTTGATCTATTTTGGCATACGGATTAACCCTTTTTGGTCCAAATGGAATCTTCCTCCGTATATATAACAGGAGTCCATTCCTAAATTAAGGGGTGTCAGGTTGTGTTTTCTTCAAAATTTACTTTGAAAATAGCTGATCTGGGCCTGCACTGTTTGCCAAGGTACCCGTTCTGGAGTTTTCGGTACAAAATGGGTTAAGCCCATGGTATTGCCTTATGCCAATTCCTTTACAAATGACCTCGCCGAGGCAAAATATATACGACAAAATTGATAACGGAGTATAACGTCTAATCCGCTTGAAATATTTAGATCAGTTTTGGCATACGGTTTGGTACTGACAGTACCTTTCCAAAGATATTGCCTTATCCAGATCACTTCATAAATGGCCTTGTCGAGGCAATATATATTTAAACAAGAAAAGATATGACACAAAGTGCCATATCAAGTGACTCGAAAGTGATTGCATTGCACTATTTTTGAAAGGAACAGACAATGAAATCTTATTAATGAACCGTTCAGTTTTAAACATATAAACTAAAATTATTTGACCGCGTGACATCTGTATTTGCAGTATCAAATTCAACAAAACCGGTTGTCTTGTCAGTTTGATCATGTTTCTGGAAAACTGTGTTGAATTTAACAGTGTAACAGAGTTGAATTCGACAATGGCTGATCAATGGGCACAGCCTTAGGAATATTACAAACCGACAAACACAATCAGCATAGAGTCTGGTCTTTTCTCATTCTTTTCAACACCAAGAACAACACGAATCCATTAATGCCCTGCGTGTTTATACATTACTATTTTTATTATTATTATCAACAACTGTATCATCGTATTCTATATTTATTTTTATTATTGATGCATTTTTAGCAAGGGTATATTCATTTTATTTTCCAACACATATATTACAATAATTATTAATAATAAGAATCAAATTCATAATACTTGTTGTAAAAGTAGCAGTAGCAGTTGAAGTAATAGTGGAAATAGTAGTAAGTATAATCTCGTATTATAATCATCGTTTTGATCATTGAAATTATTATTATTATATTATTATTATTATTATAGGAGTAGTAGTAGTGGTTTGTTTGTTTGTTTGATTTGAGGTTTAACGTCCCCGTCAACACTGTAACGGTCATTTTGGAGACGTTGCTTCCAATTTTGTGGGACTTTTACCCAACATTGAGATGAAATGACATCTCAAGCCCTGTCGCCCAATGAAACCAATAGGGTTTATTAGCATGGACGGTCCGCCTCGCTCCGCGGTTCCTGGACAGGCTTAGATCCTCTAAGCGGTTTACCAGTACTAGTGTGCGGGCAGGATTCAGCTCTGCGTGGAAGCATCGTGCAGCTAGTAGTAGTGGTAGTAGTAGTAGTAGTGGGAGTAGTAATAAGTGTAGTAATAAGTGTAGTATTGTTTGTTTGATTTGAGATTTAATGTCCCCGATAACACTATTGAGGTCATTTTGGAGACGTTGCTTCCAATTTAGTGGGAACTTTGCCCTACATTGAGATATAATGACATCTCAAGTCCTGCCGCCTAATGAAACCAATACATGAATAGGGTCTATATGCATGTACTATCCGACTCGCCCCACTTTGCCTGAGCAGGCTAGTCAGTAAGAGTTGTAGTTAGAGTATAATTATTATAATAATTCTGTTTAGTATTAAAATTATCCTTATTATAAGAAGTTTTGTTTGTTTGTTTGTTTGAATCCTCGTCAACACTATTTAGGTTATTTGGAGACGTTGCTTCAAATTTTGTGAAACTTTTGCCCCGCATGAAGATGAAATGTCATCTCAAGCCCTGACGCTCAAACAAACCAAAATGTTTATATGTAGGCGCTGTCCGACCCGCACCATTATGTCTGGGCAGGCTTAGACCCATAAAGCGGTTTACCAGTACTCATGCGCGGTCGGTTTCAGCTTTGATTGGAAACATTATGCAGCCCAGTTTATTTCTGAAAACCCCGATGGGCAGGGGCCCATTTATAGAAGTAGTAGTTTAATCATTGTCATCGTCGTTTTCATTATTAACATTATTATTATTAGTAGTAGTTGTTGTTGTTATTGTGATATTATTATTATTATTATGTACATTCGACAAACAATATTGGCTAATGTTTATCAAATTTCATTGTCAAAGTCCGTCTGAAATAATGGTGTACATCATGTCGTCAGAAATGACAAATTTTAGTTAAAATGATAACATCTTTCTTATTTCTACTTTCAATATTGATTGTTAGTGCGCGTTAGAACCGCCTCAATGAGGGGGTTCTAACGAGTACCCACAATCTATGTTTTTGAACAAAAATAAGACAGATACTGTATGCCCTGTAAACCCCACTTTTCTCTATATAAAGTGGGGTTTAGAGGGGTCTTCGTTTTACAGACTTGTTGTCGTGATGCATGCTCTTGTAGCGCCCTTATAAATCCAATTTTATGTCATTTACATTATTTTGACAATATTTCAACCCGCAACCTACAATTGAATTGTCAGAAAAATGCAATTTTTACAGTCAAGAAACACAGCATTATTATGGATGAATTGTAAATATGTTTTCTGTTCTTCTGAACTTCATTTGAAACAAATGAGAAACATAATAAAACGATACCTTATGGACAGCTTTATATTAATTTTTGTGACTAAAGTGCTAATAGCACTTATACATCTTCTAAGTGAGCATGTTGATTGTTTATTATCCGCAGTCAGGACACAGTCAAATGTACAATTTGGCAAGTTTGAAACACAACTTCCCATACAAGTGTCTACTATTTTCCTAACGCAACCTTATAATATTCATCAACTCATCTTTTTTATATAGTACTCGAGTATGTAAAATAATCAGAGTCAGTCTTTAGCAACCTTTAGCATTTTATTTATTCTCTCAGTCAAAATGCGACGTGCAACCTTTTCTCGCTGAAATGCTAGACGATCATGTAAAACCTTCTTGTAAGAAGTGCTGCATTTCAAGAACTACATGTGTAAAGAAATATGTAAGAATTGCCGTGTTGAAGACTTAAACAACAATATTAGTGACTTTGAACAGTTTTGGTCAACCAAAGGTTCGTTTGTTTGTTTTGAGGTTAACATCCCCGTCAACACAATATAGGTCATTTTGGAGACGTCGTTTCCAATTTTGTGGGACTTTTACCCGACATTGAGATGAAATGACATCTCAAGCCCTGTCGTCCAATGAAACCAATAGGGTTTATAAGCATGGACGATCCGACTTGCACCGCTTTGTCTGGGCAGGCTTAGATACTTTAAGCGGTTTACCAGTACTCATGTGCAGTCAGTTTCAGCTCTGCGTGGAAGCATCATGCAGCCCATCTATTTCTTCAAGCCCCGATGGGCGGGCGCCGGTACCAAAGGTTCGAGTTGCAAAAATGATAATGGAGTATAATGTCTAAACCTCTTCGAATGTTCCGATCATTTTTGGCATATGGATTGATATTGACAATAACTAACAAAAGAAATTGCCTTATGCCAGATCACTTCATAAATGGCCTCGAACCCTAGAGCATGGTCCCTCGGGCATGACCCAGAGGTTACAGCACGTTCAATATGTTTTACATCTTCATCACTAGGTACATGTGCAAAGTTGAATATCAAAATGCAAAAGGAAAATACTTTGTAATTGAATTTTATTGAAATTTGACCCTTTGGCCCCTCCCCTGGGCCCATTGGCACGGGGTCAAACATAATTATGCTGTTGCACATCCCACTTACATGTATCTACGCACTCGCGACACCACATTTGGTTGGATTCCGACTAATGGTTTAGGAGGAGATAGCCGGAGGAGCGGGCGGACGGAGGGACGGAGGAGATAACAATAGCCCTACTTTTCTTCGAAAAAGGTGAAGATACATGTAACCAGTGTAGAATGCCGAGCCTACGTCGGAATTTATGAACAATCAACCCAAAGTTACTTGGGGAGAGGACTTCAATTATTAGACGCAAACCGACTGAATTGTTGTCTTACGCTTAGAGTACCAAATGCTCAATTTGATCAGCTTTGCTGTATCAAAGTAGTAAAGTGAAATTGGGACAGACAGCAATATATATTATAGATCAATGTTAACAAGGACGTAATATGATTTTGTCTTGTGTTTGATATTTTCAGATTTCTATTTTGGTCAGTTTATCAGTCATTTCTAACAGCATCATTAACATGATGTCTCTCCCATTAAATGCAAAGAAGCATAAAAAATATCGGTTTTCAGTGTTTATCTGGTCTTGCGATGTTTAAAAAGTAACTGCATACATTAATATAAAACATTATTAGTCAACCACAATAGTATAGCATTTATAGAGCCAAAACTGCCTGCACTATACAGATGATAAACATGGCCAATACTAAACAAGAGGACCAAGATGGTCCTGTATTGCTCACCTGAGCTAACAGATTCAAATTTTCAGGAAGTGCCAATCTTTACTGAAGGATTTATTGGAGGACAAGGTGATGCCATGGTAATCATTTTCTGCAATCAAGTAGAATGTAACTCTATGATAAATCAGCTGACCTCACCGGTTTTCAAACTCATTCAAGCTTTTATTCCTGACTTGCATATATGTAACTTTCAAGAAGATCCGATATAAACTGAAGGGGCTATGGTGATGACAAGGTCAAAAATAAGCAATTAACTGCTGCAGTCAAAGGGATGTAACTCTATGATAAATAGACAAACCTCACGAGTTTTTAAACTCCTCCGAGCTTTTCTGCCTGATGAAGATCCAATCAAAACGGAAGGGGCAGCAGTGATGACGAGGTCGAAAGTAGGCATTTTCAGCCAAACTGGGGACATAGCTCCATGATTAATTGACTGGCATTGCTAGTTTTCAAACTTGTCTGAGCTTTTATCTCTAACTTACTAAAATACAAATTTCAAGAAGATCCGATGAAAACTAAAGGAGTTAAGGTAAAAAAAGAGAGGCATTTTCTACAATCCAAGGGATGTAACTCTATGATAAATAGGCTGACCTCATCAGTTCACGAACTCATCCATTTTATCCCTGACTTATTACCATGTAAGTTTCAAGAAGATCCAATAAAATTGAAGGAGCTGTCAAAAATAGGCATTATCTGTAATCAAGGGGACAAAACTCTCTGAAATATAGGCTGACCTCACCAGTTTTTTAATTCTGCCGAGGTTTTATCCCTTACTTACTTAGATGTTTCACGATGATCCCATGAAAACTGAAGGGGGCTATGGTGATGTCAAGGTCAAAAATAGGCATTTTCAGCAGTAAAGGGGATGTAATTCTATGATACATAAGCCAACTGGTCAGTTTTCGAACTCATCCAAGCTTTTATTCCTGACTTACTTGTTTGTAAGTTTCAAGAAGATCCGATCAAAACTGAAGGGGCTACGGTGATAACAAGGTTTCAACAAAGTAGTGGACATAACTCATAACCGACATCGCTAATTTTCGAACTTAACGACATCGCTAATTTTCGAACTTATTCAAGCTTTTTACCCAAACTTATTTGTATGTAAGTTTCAGGAATATCCGATCAAAACTGAAGGGGCTCGTTGATGACAAGGTCAAAAATGGGCCGACTTGGCATGTTTTTGAACTCATTCAAGTTTTTATCCCCAGTCACATTACATAATATAAGTTTCAGAAAGATCCGATCCAAACTGAAGGGGCCACGGTGATGAAAAGGTCAAAAGTAGACATTTTCAGCAATCAAAGGGACGTAACTCTATGATAAAAGTGCCGACTTGGCCAGGTGTCGAACTCGTCCGAGTTTTTAACTCCAGCGACCTTACATATAAGTTTCAGAAAGAACTGATCAAAACTGAAGAGGCTACGTTGATGACAAGGCCAAAAATCGGCATTTTCAGCAATCAAAGGCACGTAACTCTATGACAAATGTGACGACTTGGCCGGTATTCGAACACATCCGCGGTTTTGTTCCAAGCCACCTTGTATGTAAGTTTCTGAATCATACAATCAAAACTGAAGGGGTAACGGTGATGACAAGGTCAAAATTTGGCATTTTCAGCAATCAAAGGGACGTAACTCTATGATAAATGGGCCGACTTGGCCGGTTTTCGAACTCGTCCGTGTGTGTATCCCCAGCCACCTTACATATAAGTTTCAAAAAGATCCGATCAAAATTGAAGGGGCTACGTTGATGACGAGGTAAAGAATCAGTATTTTCACCAATCAAAGGGATATTGCAAAACTGGGGTTTATAGGGGTAAACATCAATATTCATAGATTACCTTCAAAAGGGCAGAACAATTAATATTATGCAGATCTGCTAAAACAATTGCGAACAGCAATTAAGGCTAAACGACCCGGAAAATTGACAAAAGGGGTCTTGTTCCATCGGGACAATACGCCTGCTCATAAATCGGTTGTCGCAATGGCTGCTGTGCATGACTGTGGCTTCACACTTGTTGATCACCCTCCGTATTCACCTGATCTAGCTCAATCAGATTATTTCCTGTTTCCAAACAAGACAAAGCACTTGGCTAGGCAGCATTATCGGTCAGACGAGGAGGTGATAGCTGCTGTGGAGGAGTTTTTCAGGGACCACGATGAGACCTTCTATACCACTGGGATCCAAGGACTCCAGCATCGCTGGAGGAAGTGTGTGGACAGGAAGGGAGACTATGTTGAAAAATAAGGCGCTTTCAGCATGGACAAACCATTGGATCTTGGTCAGGCTCAGAACTTTTCAGCCTATCCTCGTAGGAGGAATCATAAACCATGACTTACATATTCTTTCAGAGTGGGCTAAGCAATGGTTGATTAATGTTGAGAGAACTTGTGGCCCAACCCCATTGTTTGCTATTATATGCAATAAAATATGATTAAACTAAACTCTACCGTTCCGCAGATCGGCTATGAATAATGCTGGAAATACCAGTTTTCGGCGAAACCTTCAGTAGTATTAAAGATTTAATTTATTTTATTCAAGGATGTCTGCAGTTACAAAGTATGTTCAAGATTTACGATCATTCAAGTATCATTTTCAACTAAGCGTCTGATTATCCTCAATGATTTTCTGGGTTTATATTAAGTATTTCGGATGGGGTTTTGCCGTTCGATGCTTGAGACCAGATGATATTTAAGAAATAATCTCCACGTACCGTGTGTTATCGTGATTAACACACGGTGCTGGAGGGCAGATTGCGAAATATTAATTCACGACGGCGAAGCCGGAGTGAATTAATATTCGCATCTGCCCGACAACACCGTGTGTTAATCACGATAACACACCGGGTGCGTGGAAATTATTTCGATTCTAACATGATGCTAAACTGAAATACAGTAGTAACAAAGCGTTATTTTGGGGACTATTTTGCAGCGGATGTCGACAGAAGGAAATGTTTACATGCAACGTCACGATGACGCCAAATTGCACGCACCGCGTTGACGACGTGAATTATCGCATATTTGCAAACGCTGACGTTTCCACTGGGTTCAATGGGAAAAACGTTAACGTCATGTTAGAATATTTCTTATTTACCTGCAAATTTGTAGATTTCACGGGGCGGGTCAGATCTGGATCACACAGAGGTTAATTCCACATGAAACCTAAGCTTAATCCATAAAAAAAGTACAAAATCACCTGTTTGTAAGGTGTTTCGGTAAAGCCAGCATGAGCCCAAATGATTGGATTATGGATATAATTTAGATCAGCATTTTAAACAGTCAGCACTGAACGAAATTGAACAAACATGCAGGCATTGCATTCTTGCACACTAGACAAGGACATCCGTGATTTTACTTTGGGATATAAAATTTATGTTCTGACCCTGGTGTTCCGACCCAAAATCGAATATAATCGCGTGTTTGATAAATGCACTGGTTGATTACGGCCTCTTGTGTGCCGTCTTTAAGGTTGACGTCACAACATGTTACATGACGTAACTAAACATCCCTGCAGTGTTATGACAATATGGCGGACGTCGGTAACCGAAGTGACTGCAGCATCAAAAATCCGCGTTAAGTAATGGAAGGTATGCAAGAAAAAGAATCCTTTATGGACGTGAGGATTGGATAGAAAAAATAAATAAATAGATAGATAAAATCACTAGTAACACAGCTTCTAATTTCCTTAGATAGGCTTCTCCAGCACAAAATTAAAGTTTAATTAATGTGCCAGCATAATTTATCATATGATATACTGAGTTTCGATACCCCAGTCTCTTATAGAGTTATCGTATTACAATTCTCACGGCCGAATTATCTCACACTCCTCCGTGAGGGATTTCAGCCGCTGAAGAAATTCACGGAATCAATAATCTCACACTACACCGGCATTACTCGGCAAGCTTCGTGATGCCGGACAGTGACACTCGGGACGGAATTTTCCATCCACCCCTCACACCCATATAAGAGTCTTATATTCTGAGATGACTGCGAACTTCAACACACTCGGAATGAGTATGAACTTTTTGGTATGTACTCACAAAAGCCACAGAGAGTACAAAACAGCCAATGCAAACACCGTTTTCCCAGCAGCCACACGACGCTATGGCAACGTCAAATCAACGTCGGTGCAACGTCATGACGTTGCACCGACGTAGATGTGACGTTGCATAAACGTCATGACGATGTACTGACGTTAACGTGACGTCACAATTACGGCATGTGCCTGCTGGGTTCTTTTTATTTTCCTGCCTTCCGCAAGACGCTTTTTTTATCCCAGCATGGCAATAAAAACACACGTATAATCAGTTTCATGATTCAATATAATCAGTTTTATGATTCTAAAATTCAAAAGTACTTTCTTGCTGCTATCAAGAATAATTACATTTCTTCATGTTAGATTCAGTTAAAATTGCTGCAATCATATTATTGGTTCATATATGTTCAAGGCGTTATTGTGACACACACAAAATATTGCACGACCCCTAGGGTGTGCACTAATATCACCCTGTAAGTCCTTCCGTCCGTCCGTCCGTCCGTCCGTGGTCAGTTTCTTACAATCGCTGTAACTTTAGAACCGCTTGGAATATTTTGATCTATTTTGGCATACGGATTAACCCTTTTTGGTCCAAATGGAATCTTCCTCCGTATATATAGCAGGAGTCCATTCCTAAATTAAGGGGTGTCAGGTTGTGTTTTCTTCAAAATTTACTTGGAAAATGGCTAAACATTTTGCAAACAGTGGAGGCCCTGATCAGACGCCGCGTTCTGCGGCGTCTGATCTGGGCCTGCACTGTTTGCTAAGGTACCCGTTCTGGAGTTTCCGGTACAAAATGGGTTAAGCCCATGATATTGCCTTATGCCAATTCCTTTACAAATGAACTCACCGAGGCAAAATATATACGACAAAATTGATAACCGAGTGTAAATAAAAGTCAAAAATGAGTTCCTTTAGGAGCAATGAAAACATTCATAAGAAAGAAGATGGGTCATACTACGCAGCCTTGGCCAATAAAGCCCCACCAGTGACCCTGCAACAATCCGGCAAAGAAAGCCAGAGGAAACATACCGCAACCCTGCGAATTTCGAATAGGCAGTCGATTCAAAGACTGATATAAATCTAAATGGGGTCCAAATAATTAAAAACCTGTCTAGAATATGAGTCTAAACCAATAATTTATTTCCGACCTCCCAGAATATTCACGCTGATCTCAAAGGACCAAAAGCAAAATATAAACTACACTATGGTTGATGTACGGGGAGACGTTTCACGGCCGCCACACGGCACAACACCAGCTGCAGTGAAGGCAAATAAAAATCAAAAATGAGTTCCTTTAAGAGCTTGAAATATTTAGATCAGTTTGGCATACGTTTGGTATTGACAGTAACTTTCCCAAGATATTGCCTTATGCCAGACCAGTTCATAAATGGCCTTGTCGAGGGAAAATATATTTAAACAAGAAAAGATATGACACAAAGTGCCATATCAAGTGACTCGGTTGTGATTGCATTGCACTATTTTGGAAAGGAGCAGGCAATGAAATCTTATTAATGAACCGTTCAGTTTTAAACATATAAACTAAAATTATTTGACCGCGTGACATCTGAATTTGCAGTGTCAAATTCAACAAAACCCGTTGTCTTGTCAGTTTGATCATGTTTCTGGAAAACTGTGTTGAATTTAACAGTGTAACAGAGTTGAATTCGACAATGGCTGATCAATGGGCACAGCCTTAGGAATATTACAAACCGACAAACACAATCAGCATAGAGTCTGGTCTTCTTTATACTTAGCAACCTCCTTTTCAACATCAAGAACAACATGAGTCCATTAATGCCCTGCGTTAATACATTATTATTATTATTATTATTATTATTATTATTATTATTATTATTATTATCAGCAACTGTATCATCGTGTTCTATATTTATATTTTATTATTGATGAATTTTCAGCAAGTGTATATTCATTTTATTTTGAAACACATAAATTATATTACAATAATTATTAATAATAATAATCAAATTCATAATACAATAGCAGTTGAAGTAATAGTGGAAATATTAGTAAGTATAAGCTCGTATTATAATCATCGTTTTGATCATTGAAATTATTATTATTATTATTATTATTATATTATTATTATTATAGTAGTAGTAGTAGTGGTAGTAGTAGTAGTAATAGTAGTAGTAGTAGTAGTAGTAGTAGAAGGAGTGGGAGTAGTAATAAGTGTTGTATTGTTTGTTTGATTGGAGATTTAATGTCTCCGACAACACTATTGAGGTCATTTTGGAGACGTTGCTTCAAATTTTGTGGGCGCTTTACCCTACATGGAGATGAAATGACATCTCAAGTCCTGCCACCTAATGAAACCAATACATGGATAGGGTCTATATGCATGGACGGTCCGACTCGTGCCACTTTGCCTGAACAGGCTAGTAGTAAGAGTTGTAGTTAGCGTATAATTAATGTAATAATTGTTTTAGTATTAAAATTATCATTATTATAAGTAGTTTTGTTTGTTTGTTTGAATCCCCGTCAACACTTTTTAGGTCATTTTGGAGAAGTTGCTTCAAATTTTGTGACACTTTTGTCCCGCATGAAGATGAAATGTCATCTCAAGCCCTGACGTCCAAACAAACAAAAATGTTTATATGTAGGGGCTGTCCGACTCGCACCATTTTGTTCTAGGCAGGCTTAGACCTTTTCAGCGGTTTACCAGTACTCATGTGCGGTCGGTTTCAGGTTTGCTTGGAAACAATATGCAGCCAGTTTATTTCTGCAAACCCCGATGGACAGGGGCCCATGTAATAGTAGTAGTAGTTTAATTATTGTCAACGTCGTTTTCATTAATAACATTATTATCTGTAGTAGTAGCTGTTGTTGTTATTGTGATATTATTATTTTTATTATATACATTCCGACAAACAATATTGGCTAGTGTTTATCAAATTTCATTTTCAAAGTCCGTTTGAAATAATGGCGTCCAACACGGCGTAAGAAATGACACATTTTAGTTAAAAAAACATCTTTCTTATTTCTGCTTTTAACATAGATTGTTGTTGCGCGTTAGAACCGCCTAAATGAGGGGGTTCTAACGAGTACCCACAATCTATGTTTTTGAGTAAAAATAAGACCGATAATGTATACCCTTGTAAACCCCACTTTTATGTATATAAAGTGGGATTTAGAGGGGTCTTCGTTTTACAGATTTGTTATTGTGATGCATGCTCTTGAAGTGCCCTTACAATTCCGATTTGATGTCATTTACATTATTTTGACAATATTTCAACCCGCAACCTACAATTGAATTGTCAGAAAAATTAGGCCAGTACATTTAGCCGGAAATGACCCTTGACCCACAACTAATTCCTTGAGAAATGTTATCAGCAGTTTTAGTATCAGGAAGGTGTCCTGATTTATAGAAAAAAAGTCCTCAAAAAAAATTCCGAGGGGAAAGGGTATTTTTGGGGGGTGAAAAAAAATACGAAAAATGAAGAAAAATCACAAAAAAAAAAAAAACAGGCGTATGTTAAACAATTAATACTTGACTTCATTAAATCATCCAAAATGAATATTTCTATCTAGGGAAAAATACTAAAAATTCTGAAGATAAAAGTTTTCTTTTAATTTTTCTTTGTATATTTTTTTGGTGTGAAATTTCGAAAAACAAGTATTAGCTTTTATAAAAAGCGTGAGTCTATGCTAAGTACACATTAATTTGTGTAGAACTAAAATGTGCCAGTTACCGAAAAGGGTAAAAAAGTCACATATCAAATGAGGATTTCCAAATCTTATCACCAGTGTCACATAAAACAAAATTTTCGATTTTTTTTTCACTTTCAATTACAACTAATTTGTACTACATGGCTACATTTACGGTTCTTCATTTCGCATTCTAGTTTAAACTTTCATTTTACATTCTAGGTTAACGTCATGAAAAAACAATCTGCCAAGATTGCCGTCTAGAAATGAAAACATTAAGAAGTGGATGTGGGAAGAACTAGATAAGGGCAAATATATGTTAATTTTGCAAGTGTGAGAGCAATCGTGCATATCCATGTGATATACTTTAGGCAGCTTTCAGGTAATTGCTGGGTTTCAATATGCAAGTGGGCGTTCCAGTATGACCAGAGTTGGGGTGTCCTGGGGTAACCAGATGGAAAATGAAAGGGAGAACCAGTCAACAGAATACCAGTCATGACCTTTCATTAAATGCTTCCGGAGCAAAAGCTATCATTAAGATTGTCTACACCCGTGGGCGTAGACAATAAAGGAAAGTCGCTTAAAACAAGAAAAGTTAATATCACTGACATATTTCTTAAAAGTAAATCCATATCGGTACTTAACTTGGCTCATGAAATCATTAAAAAATGATAGTTTCTGTGCAAAAGATATTTTATTTTTTGGAGGGAGTGAGGGGGGAAGGGGGGGGGGGGGAGGGGGGAGGAAAATCAAAAGCAAACACATCACGAAAATATGCCTATATAATTTTTACCCCACTAACACACTTTAAACTATATACTTGAAACTTGGGGTTTAGGGGTAATATTTTTTTTTTCTGCTCAAAAACACAGCTTCTGAGATTGTTGATACTCAACAGAACTGCCTCATCTATGTTTTGAGCAGAAATAAGTGAATGAGTGTGTTTGAGGTTTACATCCCGTAAACAGCAAATGTTATATGCAGTGGTTTCAAAAACATTTCGGCTTCTAGATTTCAAGGAAAGATAGGAGTGTGATTTTCAATGTTATCTGAATAAAGCCCTTACAAATTTATCAAGCGTGGCAGGGGAATAATGTCTAAGTAAACGGGAAAATCCCAACTACCCGTCTATTGATGAAACCCCTGCATACGGAGAGCGGACCTCGGTTTAAAGACTCATCTGAGAGTCTGGCGAAGCCCTTGGATCGAACCCACGATTCCTGGTTTATGAGGCTAGTAGCTTATCCACTACATCATGGAGGCTTCTTTTAGCAGAAATAAGAAAAAAAAATGTACATGTACACCCCCTAAAACTCCCCACTGCCCCACCCACCCAGGTGTAAATGGGTAGCAGTGGTATAAAAGTCAACTGCCTCTCCCTCGTGCGCGTGAAAACATCCGGAATGAGTGTTCGAGAGCGATTAATTAAGCTTGAGGCTTTCATCGCAATCGAACTAAAATAAATTAGTATAAACTAAAACTCCAGTAGGAGGGGGTTTCTATCGAGTACCCACAATCTATGCTTTTGAGCAGACATTACGAAACACGCCTAAACAAAAACATTGTCAATTGTTCAGCCCAAAAATGGAATTTTAAGATAAAAAAATGATGTTTTTCTTATTTCTGCTCAAAACATAGATTGCGGAGCTCGACAGAACCGCCTGAACTTGGCAGTTCTACCGAGTACCCTCAATCTATGTTTTTGAGCTGATATAAGAAATTTAATATTTATCCCTAAAAGTGGGGTTCGAGGGGTCAAAATTGTTTTTTACCCCACCCATCTGGGCTTGGATTGGGCTGCTAATGCTTCCGCACAGAACTGATGCCGACTGCATATGAGTACTGCTAAACCGCTGAGACTATCCAGAAAAGTTGCTGAGAGTCAGCCTGTCTATACATGTAAACCCTTTTGGATTCATTGGGCGGCAGGGATTGAGATGTCATTTCAACTCAATGTCAGGTAAAAGTCCCACAAACTTGGAAGCAATGTCTTGTTTTCGTGATGAATAAGAAAAACCTCAGAATTTTTCTCTGGATTTTTTAGAGGGTGATCAAATCTTCCAATAGATTTGAATATGCGTGTTTTCGTTATGTTTTTTTGACCCCAACTTTAAAAAAGTTGGAGGGACATGATGCTTCTGGTTCGTCCATTCGACTTTCCGTTACGCCTTTGATGCATAGCATAACGCAAGAAACGTGCATGCTAGGGTTTTGAATTTCATATATCGATTCTTCATGGAAAATTAGCTAACGCGTATTTTTTTCTTATCCGGATTATGCCCCTTTCAAAAGGTATTGCCCTTTGACTTTTTTTTTTTTATAAAATCTTGTCAGCAAAATATCTCAAAATCTATTGGAGCAAGAGCCTTGCAAGTTGCTGACGAGTAGATGTCCTGATAAACTTTTGACTAAATTCCGAAAAATACTTTGTGGCTAATGGCCCTTTGACACTTTGGGTACATTGTAGGCCTATGCTTTGTGATGCATAGCAAAACTTTAGAACCTTGTGTGCCAGGGTTTTGAAATTTCATATATGGATTCCTCATGGCAAATTAGCTGAAAGATATTTTTCTCATCCGGATTTTGCCCCTTTTAAGGTTGTTTGAGTCAACCTTTGTGTTCAGTCAGCTCAAACAGTTATTGTGCGCAATGTTGGGAGACAAAATTTGTAAATCCATTTCAAGGGGGTGCACCCTATTATTTTTCCTGCCTGTTAAAAAGTTAGCGGCCAATTTCTATTGCAGTAAGTAGATAGGACAGTGTTACAATTGTTCTGATTGTGATTTTTGAGTGGTTGCTTCCACAAAGTCACATATAGCTATCAAAATCTTAAGTGCGCCATGTTACCGGAATACACTGTATGCACGTATAAATTTACGATATTTTACGATAATAATTTGATACTGATGGCACAAATGTGCTTCCATACATTAAAATTTTGTCATGCGACATTGACACATGCATTTTCCGACCAAAAAAAAATGTTTATTCTTACAACTTGAACATTGATCTTGTTTATCAATATCATACAAGGAAAATATAAATGACATGTATTAAAAAAAAAATAAAATGTAGAAAGACTGCACTTTATCAATTTCTGGCGTAAGTTTTGTTTTTTGATGACGTCATTTGTTTGCGCGTGAGGAGCCTTACAGCCGGTAAAACAGTGTATGGTGCTGTTATCTGGCCATTACTTATTTAATGCTTTTTCTGCGGATTAAATCCTAATTTTCTCAGAACTGGCACGGATATTTTTTGAGGACTTTTTTTGGGTAATTAATATAACATAGCCCTGTGTTTTGGTGTTAAAAGAATTTCTCAAGGAATTAGTTTGACCATAGAAATTAAAGTACCTCGCCTAAATGCAATTTTTACAGTCAAGAAACACAGCATTATTATGGATGAATTGTAAGTATGTTTTCTGTTCTTATGAACTTCATTTGAAACAAATGAGAAACATAATAAAACGGCTTTATATTAATGTTTGTGACTAAAGTGCTTATAGCACTTATACGTCTTCTAAGTGAGCATATTGATTGTTTATTATCCGCAGTCAGGGCACAGTCAAATGTACAATTTGGCATGTTTGAAACACAACTTCCCATACAAAGTGTCCATTAAGTTCCTTACGCAACCTTATTATATTCATCAACACATCTTTTTATATGGCACTCGAGTATGTAAAATAATCAGAGTCAGTCTTTAGCAACCTTTAGCTTTTTATTTATTCTCTCAGTCAAAATGTGATGTGCAACCTTTTCTCGCTGAACTGCTAGAAGGTCATGTAAAACCTTCCTGTAAGAATTGCTGCATTTCAAGAACTACTTGTGTAAAGAAAATGTGTACGAATTGCCGTGTTGAAGTCTTAAACAACAATATGAGTGACTATGAACAGTTTAGGTCAACCAAAGGTTCGAGTCACAAAAATGATAATGGAGTATAATGTCTAAACCTCTTCGAATGATCCGATCATTTTTGGCATATGGATTGATATTGACAATAACTAAAAAAAGAAATTGTCTTATGCCAGATCACTTCATAAATGGCCTCGACCCCTAGAGCATGGTCCCTCGGGCAAGACCAAGGGGTTACAGCCCGGTTAATATGTTTAACATCTTCATCACTAGGTACATGTTGAAAGTTGGGTATCAAAATGTAAAAGAAAAATACTTCGTAATTGAATTTCATTGAAATTTGACCCTTTGGCTCCTCCCCTGGGTCCATTGGCATGGGGCCACACATAATTATACTGTTTCACATCCCACTTATCTACGCAACCCGGACACCAAATTTGGTTGGATTCCGACTACTGGTTTAGGAGGGACGGAGGAGATAACAGTAGTCCTACTTTTTTCGAAAAAGGTGGAGATACATGTAACCAGTGTAGAATACCGAGCCTACGTCGGAATTTATAAACAATCGACCCAAAGTTACTTTGGGAGAGGACTTCAATTATTAGACGCAAACCGACTGTATTGTTGTCTTACGCTTACAGTACCAAATGCTCAATTTGATCAGCCTAGCTCTATCAAAGTAGTAAAGTACAATTGGGACAGACAGCAATATCTATTATAGATCAATGTTAACAAGGACGTAATATGATTTTGTCTTGTGTTTGATCTTTTCAGATTTCTATTTTGGTCAGTTTATCAATCATTTTTAACAGCATCATCAACATGATGTCTCTCCCATTCAGTGCAAAGAAGCATAAAAAAATTCGGTTTTCACTGTTTATTGGTTTTGCGATGTTTAATAAGCAACTGCATACATAAATATAAAACATTATTAATTGATTACCCTGTATTGTTGGAGGGTCAACCGTATTAACACCGAGGTCAAAAATTAATAATGGTGTCAATTAATAAAATTGTCAATTGCCTTCGGCCTCGTGCCATTACAGCAGACCTCGGACCTGTAACTGGGCCAGTACGGAATTACTTGATTAATAACATCATATTATTAATCAACCACAATAGTATAGCATTTACATCTATATAGCCAAAACTGCCTGCACTATACAGATGACAAAAATGGCCAATACTAAAAAAGGGCCAATATTGGAATAGAGGGCCAATACAAAGGAAGACCGAAACGGAAAGAAATTAATACAACTGTCATTAACCATTGGCAAGTAATTTGGTATTGACCCAGTTACAGGTCCTGGGTCTGCTGTATTGGCCCTCGGTCTTCGGTCTTGGTATTTTGTATATGTAATGTTTATTTAGACTATCTTCACCTAATGATACTAAAGATCGCTCCACAACACGATGAAGATCCCAGATTTCCATTGCACAAAGTACTGGTGTACCGAGTTGTGGTCCTTGCACATGAACTGCCTTTTCAACCATGTATACAATTATTGTGGCAAGTACCAGTAATATATCTGAAAGGGTAATGAAGTTATGACCATCAAAAGATTATAATATCAGAGTAGATAACTAAAAAAACCAAGGCACTAAGAATTATGGTTCTTGCGCATGACACGACTACTTAACATCATGTACCTCTGTTCCAAGTATCATCAATGTGTCTGATATGGAGATCACAATGTAGTCATACTGTTATATTTACATTTCCAGTGTAAAGTCTAATGTAAACCTATAGAAAACAACTGCGTTCATACGTCCATGAACGCATCGAATCGCATGATTTTCAGTGACGTTAAGTGACGTCATTCTAAACCATTGTTCTCTACGGGCGTTGATGACGTCAACGCTGCTCCGCTCTTTGTAGAAAAACACCGTGTAAATGTTTTTCAGCTTTAAAAGTTTGCACTACAAGCGTTTTTTCGCCCAGTGATGAGGGGCAAATAATGTAAATATAAAAAATAAACTTAATTTTTCTGCTTTTCATGAAGTATGAACGACAGTGGGTCGCTAGCAAAGTTTACATGGACCCCTTCGGGGTTCATTTACTTTACACGCGACCCACTGCGTTCACACTTCCATGAACTGCAGAAAAATAAATTTCATTTCTTAATTATACCACAACACCAAGAGTTGTGATTCTTGCGCATGACAGGCATGACATGTATACATTGTATACATTTTTGCCACGTTCTATCAATGTATCTCAAAGGGTATTGGAGTTATGGCCATCATAAGGTTGTATTGTCAGGGGAGATGACTCAAAACCAATGGCACCAGAGTTGCAATTCTTATATTAAATTAGAAGACTTAAGTCTCTTCTGCAACAGGGTCTGTCGGAACCCGAATTTTATGGCGATCGAACAAACAAACAAACTTCCAAAGTCACATCGTAAAAGTTCTCTATTATCAATGTTTGTATGTAAAATCTTTTGTCTTAAAATTGTAATACAAATTCTTAGTTGTAGTTGTTTAGAATCATAGTTAAATATCTATCTTCTTTGTTTATGATTACTTCTCTGCCATCATGTACTTTTCTGTCCCTGCCTCCATGGTATCTGACGTCGACGTCATCTAACGTTGACGTCACGTAATTAAATGCCATATTTCAATCTAATAAATTACAATAACAATTAAGATTAAAAAATAAGAATAAATCATCAACGATGAGATAAAACAATAAAATCGCGGTATTTCCGCGCGCATTTGTTTGTCAGTGAGTCAGGGTTGTCCGTCCGTTCGCCTATGCATTTTTGGGCATAACAGAGGGGCAGATATATATGAAACAGAACGCGAAGTTAATCATGCGACATCATGCGGACTGAACAAATAATGTGTCTAAATCGCGACGGAAGTAAGGGCGAGGATTGTGGCCACGTAAAATCGATTTAAGCCCCCAGTTGAATTCGTTTCCGCTGACCGTTATAAGGTTGCTTTTCTGTCGTGGTTTATTTTTGTTATGGTTAGTCTTTGGGTTCGAGGACTGTTCAAATATGAATGCAAGTAGAACGTTTTCTCATACACTAATGCGAAAATCACCTGGAAATAAATATCACAGAGTAGAAAAACATTTTACCTATACATTGATACCAAACCTGTTAAAATCCGTCCACTTTAGCCATGTATATCGTTCAATAAACACTGTCTTCTCTTGTATACTAATACAAAAAACATGGTTGGAAGAAGGTCAGAGTACGCCGTTGAAATACGGTCCTATATTAAGAATCGTTGTATTCTTGGTATACGGTGCAAAGACATTTTTGATGAAATATGTTCGGTTTATGGGCATAATGAAATGTCTTTTCCGACAGTTTTTCGTTGGTGTAAGAAATTCAGCTGTGGGCTAGGCTCAACAGAAGATGCACCACATAATCGTCGGCCGAAAAGAGCAACATCTGCCAAGATGGTTGCTAGAGTGAAAGAAATAGTTGCTACCGATGCACGAGACACCACTAGGCAAGGTAGTATGGTTGACATCTCATTAGGAGCAGCTCATACAATTCTGAAACGGGATTTGAAAATGAGAAAGATCTGTTCTAGATGGATTCCCCATCTGTTGACAGATGAGCAGAAAAAGACACGCGTTCAGTGCGCCAAGAAGTTGCTTAAAAAGTTTCCAAATTACAATGCACGGTCTTTCGCTAATGTCGTCGCAGGTGACGAGACACGGGTTCAGTTTTTTTGAGCCAAAACGAAAGATTCAGAACAAAATATGGGCAACAAAGTATTGCAAAAGACCATGCATTGCAAAGCGGACCATTAGCGTCAAGAAGGTAATGTATGCCATATTCTTTTCAAATCAGGGCCCTGCTATTCAGTTTGCTGTGCCTAAAGGCAAATCTGTAAATGCGAAGTTTTACAAGAATAAAGTTCTTCGAAAATTGAAGAAATATTTCAAAGAACGAAGAGACCCGCAACTGGTTTGGCCAATGCCAGATTGCTACATGACAATGCGTCATCGCACAAGGCGTTCATTGTGCAAGACTATCTGAAGCAGGAAAAGGTTGTTGAACTCCCTCATCCCCACGTATTCCCCTGACCTTGCCCCTTGTGACTTTTTTTTTGTTCCCGCGGCTGAAAAATACCTTTCTGGTCGAAAATTTGTACAGCGTAAACACCTCGGTTCTGCAATATTCAAGTGCCTTCATAGTATACCTCGAAAAGACTACCAAAATGCATTCAATGATTGGATCGGAAGACTGAAAGTTTGTTTATCTTTTAAAGGGGAATACTTTGAGGGGAAAAATAAATTTTGCATCGAAATCTATCACGGAATCATTTTTATTTGCTTAGTTGCATTCATATTTGAAACGTCCTCGTATTTGTGTCGCTTATATTATTTTATTTTGGATAGCCTTTTGGCCATTTTGTGGGAAAGTAACTGTCCTTTTGGCTTTCCGCTGTTGATGTTTCCGTTAGGGTCTGTTGCTTCATGTTGTGCTTCTTTCCCGTTGGTGTCTCTGATGGGAGCTGTGGGTTAATTGTATCGATTTCTGATCATTGCCTCTACTTCTATTTTTTATTGAGGGTGACTCCTTTGGCGAGGTCTATCCTCCCTGAGGCCCCCATAAAGCAAACCATTTATACAATGCATCAATTGTATAACAGTATATTTGTTTTGCGCATGCCACGGCCATTTAACCTCATGTATATCTGTACCAAGTTACATAAATATGGCTCAAATGGTATTGAAGATATGGTGATCACAAGGTGGCCATACTGTTATATTGGAAGGGGAGATCACTCAAATACCATAGCATCCAGAATTGTGATTCTTAGGCATGATATGACACGCCGTCTCAACCGTGTATACAATTGTGCCAAGTACCATCTATATATCCCAAAGGGTATTGTGGTTACGGCCATCACAAGTTTAAAATGTCAGGGAAGATAATTTACAAACCCGGGCAGCCAGAGACGTGGTTCTTGCACGCCTGCTTATCCTCATGTACAACTGTACAAAGTACCATCAATATATCTCAAATAGTATTGGTCATTACAAGGTAGTGATTCAATTTTATTTGAAGGGGAGATAACTAAAATACCATGGCACCCAATGGTTAGGTTCTTGCGCATGACACGCCGTCTAAGCCTTGTGAATAATTGTGCCAGATACCATAAATATATCTCAAAGTGTATTGGAGTTGTGGCCATCACAGGGTATTCACATTATTTTATTTATAGGGGAGAGATAACTAGAAAACCATGCCACCGGCAGTTGTGATTCTTGCGCATGACACGCCGTCCCTGCCTTGTGAATAATTGTGCCAGGTACCACCAAGTTGTCTCAAAGGGTATAAGAGTTATGGCCATCACAAGGTAGTCATTCTATTTTATTGGAAGGGGAGACAACTCAAAACCTATGGCAACCAGAGTTGTGGTTCTTGCACATGGCGCCTTCCCAGCCTTGTGTATAATTGTTCCAGGTACCATCAAGTTGTCTCAAAGGGTATTGGAGTTATGGCCATCACAAGGTAGTCATTCTTTTTTACTAGAAGGGGAGATAACTCAAAACCTATGTCAACAAGAGTTGTGGTTCTTGCACATGACGCCGTCCCAGCCTTGTGAATTATTGTTCAAGGTACCATCAAGTCGTCTCAAAGGGTACTGGAGTTATGGCCATCACAAGGAAGTCATTCTATTTTATTGGAAGGGGAGATAACTCAAAACCTATGGCGACCAGAGTTCTGGTTCTTGCACATGACTAAAAAACTATGGCACCCAATGGTATGGTTCTTGCGCTTGACATGCCGTCTCAGCCTTGTGAATAATTGTGCCAGGTACCATCAATATATTTCAAAGTGTTTTGGAGTTATGGCCATCACAAGGTATTCACGCTATTTTATTGAAAGGGGAGATAACTCAAAAACCATGGCACCCCTAGTTGTGGTTCTTGCGCATGACACGCCGTTGCAGCCTTGTTAACAATTGTGCCAAGTACCATCAATGATTCTCAAAGGGTATGGGAGTTATGGCCATCACAATGTTTCGTCTACGGACCATGGCGGAAGGACGGACGCCAGGCTGGTCGCTGTTTCCCACGATCATATTCGGTCGGGGAATAAAATTATCACAAAAGTTGATAAGATTAATGTTTTTCCTTCTGTGATGGAAGGGTATAAAGTAATTGTATTGATTACTGATCATTGCCTTCACTTCTGTTTAGGCAATGCCATGCGGTCCTGATAGAGGATCTTACATGAGTGTTCATGTATTATTGAATTTATTAAATGACTTGAGGAAAAGGGATAAAATGTGAGACTGGCCGAGCATTTTATCCCTTTTCCTCATCGAGTTTAATAAATTCAATAATACATGAGCAGGAATGCAAGATTCTGTTTATTATATGACTTTTAAACCGCATTTTATTCAAGATTGTTTTACAAAAATATCAATATTCTGCCATTAGTAAACGCGACGTCGTTAATGACGTCGTACATGTAACGTTACGGGGTGTATCTTACAAATTTGCATGCTTAATAATCCACTAGCGGATTACGGAATTTATTACCAGACGCGACGCCGTATGATAAATCGTTGTTTTATGTCTGTATTCGTATGATGTTTGTGTTCTCGTAGATGTTGCACATGCGGACGGAACAAAGTATTTGGCTAAACCAAGTCAGAATAAATGGTGAGGATTGTGGCCAAGTAAAATTGAATTTCGTAAGCCCCCAGTAAATAACCTGTTTCACAGACCATTCCAATGCCGAGTTTTTGTCTTTGCACCTTGAATTAAATTCTACTGTTTTGGATACTAGTAGCCGTTTGGCGCCGGTAGGTCAGCCATCGGATTCTATAACAGTTCCAGCGTAAAGGCTTACTGAGAATTAGAATTTAATTTTATGTAATGTTGTTTGGAACCTGGTGCTCTGTCTCTGGTTGGGCCTATCGGAGTCTACTGTTGGTTTTCTTTTGCTCCACCATTTCAGTGTTGTTGTTTTTTTTTTTGCAGTCGTGTCCTTTGTGGTTGTTTGATTTTTGTGTTCTCGGAGATGTTGCGATGGTGAGTTCGGAGACCTTCATGCGGACTGAACAAATTATTTGTCTCAATAGCGACGGAAGTAAAGGCGAGGATTGCGGCCGCGTAAAATCGATTTAAGCCCCCCTTTGAAATTCTTTTCACAGTTCGTTCCAAGGCGGTTCTTCTGTCGCGTTTTGTGGGAAAGTAACTGTCCTTTTGACTTTCCGCTGTTAGTGTTTCCGTTGGGGTCTGTTGCTTCATGTTTGTGTTTCTTTCCCTTTGGTGTCTCTGACGGGAGCTGTAGGTTAATTTATCGATTCATGATCATTGACATCATTTCTATTTTGTTGGAAGGTAACTGCTCTTTTGGCTTTCCGCATTTGACGTTTTCATTATTGTGAAGTTGGTTGATTTTGGTGTTTCGTTCCCGTTTGTGTCTTGTATCGGAGGTGTGAGATAATTGCATCGATTCCTGATCATTGCCGTCACTTCTAGTTCTCATTGTTTTGCTCTGCACTAGATATTTCTAGATTATTTTAGACATTTAATAAATGAGTCGGCGCATAAAAAAACCTACAATAAGACCGGTGTGACCAGCAGAGACTCAAATCAACCTGGGCACCCACCTACTATGCTAAGGCGTTTTGCTTATGACTCTTTGCAAAGATATTAGCCTATAGTAGGGACATGCGATCAGCGAAGACTCTGATCAGCCTGCGCGAATGAGCAGGCTGATCTGAGTCTTCGCTGCTCGCTCAAGCCTTCTTGTAGATTTTGTCATGCGCTGGCTCAAATATCATTCCAGGGACGCTTTCATTGTCTAAGCTGACTTTTTTTTTACAGCGAGGGCAACGATCTAAAGAGTTCGAAGAAGCTATATTGAAGTTATTATTTGAAAATTAGACACGATAATGGCTACAGAATGTTAACAGAGATGAAATATATTGATGATTATCTTATCAAAACGATAATGGAATTGAAAAAAGAAAGGCAATTATATCAGAAATGTAACCCATGATAACTACTATTGGAACAAACAAAAGTATCTGTTTTGTTTCAGATGTAAAACATTTGAACATCTTGTCCTATAAACGCATGAACGGGGCATTATAGTCAAGGCGGCTGTCGAATGCTTTCTTATTTATTAGACCTTAAAAATAGCTGTTTTTTTTTGTTTTTTTCGCTAACTTGGGTCGGTAGGTCGAAATGCTTTATTAATCTTGTTCTTTTTATTTGATGAAAAAAGAACAAGACAAATTCAAACCAACATTCAAAAAATGAGGTTATGTGGATCAAGGGACAAAAAGAACAGAACTGTAAGTATCAGTTTTGCAATTTTGACAGTTTTATGAATTCCTGTTAAAAATTTTAAGTATCGGTGGGTAAGAAAATTCTTTCATATTTTTCTGTATGGCTATAAAAACTGCAGGATCGACACACAACCAGTGTCGGTCGGGTTACCGGAAATACGTGTATTTTTAGGCCTTAATTCTAAACACAGGTGCTTGAAGTTAATATTCACAATTTTTATAGTCTTTACGATTTTCGAAGAAAATCGAAAGTAGGACACTTCCCAGTTGATATTTTGATTTCCGTGTTAATATTTATGAAAGCAACCAGTTTTTAAGCCGAAATTGTGGACTTAGTATACATTGAGTGACCCATTTTGTTCCGCCGCTAACTCACAAAGGAACCTGCTAACTCACAAAGGAAATCACAAAGGAACCTGCTTTTATCTGCAAATCCATTAATTCTGATAAATACTGTTTTAGCCAACTGTTGCATACGATCCGCCATCTTGTTTGTTTACATCCTTGCAGGCCGCGACCTGATTGGTTGAATTTCTGCATATTGTTTGGTTCCAATCAAATCGCGAATCAGGATTTACTAACGTTCAGCAAAACATGGCGGCGACAAGACTTTCACCAAAACACAAAATCAATGAAGCCGAAAAACTACACAGTCAAACAATACACACACCGAACGCACAAAGCCATTTAACGTTAACATTCGAAACTATACAAGGCAAATTACATTACTAAAACACGCCTTTACATATACATTGCAAATTCCGCCCCCGCCCATAGGGGCTTGAAGAAATATATGGGCTGCACGATGCTTCCACGCAGAGCTGAATCCGGCCCGCACACTAGTACTGGTAAACCGCTTAGAGGATCTAAGCCTGTCCCGGAACCGCGGTGCGAGGTGGACCGTCCATGCTAATAAACCCTATTGGTTTCATTGGGCGACAGGGCTTGAGATGTCATTTCATCTCAATGTCGGGTAAAAGTCCCACAAAATTGGAAGCAACGTCTCCAAAATGACCTATACAGTGTTGACGGGGACGTTTAACCTCAAATCAAACAAACAAAAATACATTGCAAATTTTACCAGCAAAAAAAAAAAAAAAACACGAAAATTTTAAGAAGAAAAATTGTGATATTTTCTTATTTCTATTAAAAATATAGTTGTGGGTGCACGTTAGTATCACCTTTTCGAGGCAAACTAACGAGTACCCACAATCTATAATTTAGAGCAGAAATAGAAAAGTAGGGTTTACCCCTGTAAACCCCAGTTTTATTATATAAAAGTGGGGTTCAAGGGTTCATATTACAGTATATAGGTGTATTTCCGTGTTGTTTTTGTTTTAGCCTGTTTCTGTAGACGCTTTCTTGTTGTTGTTTCTGTGTATGATAAACAATCGACCCAAAAAGAAAGTCCGTTAGACCCACATCGGATGTTTATAATCGAAAATGAGAAATATATACATGCATATATTTTGTTTTGTTTCCTTGTAAAAAAAAAAATAAAATAAATAAATAAATGAAAAAAAAACATTGGGTTACGAGTTATGATATGACTTCAAATTTATTATTATTTTTTTTTTTTTTTTTGCGTTTGCTTATACAAACAAAACATACAGTTATGAAGACTGCATTTGTTTTGTTTCGGTTTTACGGCCCTTTCAAGATTGTTTCACTCATATCGAGCCGATCGTTAATCAGAGGCGGGCGAAAACCGGAGTACCATGGGAAAAACAACCTGGCTATCCGTTACAGAACTTGGCGTCTCACATGTGACCTGAGCCAGGCTCGGACCACAGCGGTGAGAGACCTAATGATTAAGAGTCAGGAGGCCCGTTTTTTTTTGTTTTTTTTTTTTTGTTTTTTTGCGATGGTTCTCATAATCATATACTATAACCATCCAACGCAAATTGTATATACGATCTTCTTGGGAGCGGGAGTAGAGATTTCATCCCAGAGATATAAAACGCTGCATGAATGATTTGTTTGGCGACCGTCCCCGCTCAAATGAAGATTCCGGAGTTATGGAGATTACACAATTATTTACATGCTTTTTTATGGACAATAGTCAAAACTGTTGCCCCGGGGTGTTGTGGATGACTTGAAGCCCTATTGCCGAGAGGCAGATGTTACGACTGCCATCAAATAACTTTTTATTACCCAATCCAGACATTATTTTAAAGACGCTTTGCTTTGTGATCTGGATCACTCAGACGGCATTGTTTTACATTACTTGCGTTGTGCGTCAAAATGATGACAACCGAAAAACCAACCAAACCGTCCAATAGTTGAAAATAATTCACTTAGGTCAAAACTGGTAAACTCATCCTATAGCAGAAAAAAACAACAAACAACAACGCTTTACGGGAGATTGGGCGATAATATAGTTATCATATAGCCAAAAATCATCATAATGCATTAAGAGAGATTGGCGAAATTGTAGTTTATTACCAAATCCTTCAAAGAGTAACAAATTAGTATTTGTCTAAATCGCGACGGAAGTAAGGGTGAGGATTGCGGCGGCGTAAAATCTATTTAAGCCCCTACCCCACCCCCACCCCCACCCCCGCATGAAATATTTTTCATTGACCGTTCCAAAGCGGTTCTTCTTTCGCGGTTGATCTTTGTTATTGTTTGTCTTTGAATTTGTGTATCACTTATATCTTCTTGGTTTGGATAACCAATTGGCCATTTTATGGGAAAGTAACTGTCATTTTGGCTTTCCGCTATTGGTGTTACCATTAAGGTCTAGTCATTTCATGTTTGTGTTTCTTTCCTTTTGGTGTCTCTGATGGGAGGTGTGGATTGATTGTATCAATTCCTGACCATTGCCTTCATTTCTATTTTACGATATATTTTTGACTATTGGCGAGTTCTACTGGCGGTCGGTATTTTTTTATCCAGATCCTGATTTAGGTGCTGTAATTATAAAGGCCGGAACCCAGCTTACGTGATTATCGAGTATCAACAATCTATGTTTTGAGCAGAAATAAGAAAAATAGTGTATACCCCCTGTAAACCCCAGTTTTACTGTATAAAACTGGGGTTAATGGGGGTCAAAATTATATAGGCGTGTTTTCGTGAAGGCTGTGTCAACAAGTAAATACAAATAATTATAAGCTATAACATGGTTTTGTTTGTTTGTTTGTTTGATTTTAGGTTTAACGTCCTCATCAACACTGTAGAGGTCATTTTGGAGACGTCGCTTCCAATTTTGTGGGACTTTTACCCGACATTTAGATGAAATGACATCTCAATCCCTACCGCCCAATGAAACAAATAGGGTTTATAAGCATGGACGGGCCGACTCGTACCGCTTTGCCTGGGCAGGCTTAGATCCTCTAAGCGGTTTACCAGTACTCGTGTGCGGGTCGGTTTCAGCTCTGCGTGGTTCCAAGCATCTTGCAGCCGCTATAACATGGTTTCAATTTAAATAATAATAAAAAAAAAATGCTTTAATCGAAAATCATTGTTTCGTCAGTAAATCCTTGGTGCATTTTTTTCTTCATTTTAACCTTTATTAATATTTCAGAACACATTAATAATTTACGGATCATGATATTTCATTACCAAGAATCACGCGAAAAACAGCAAATTCTACCCCAGACAAAGCACGATCATCGATACCAATTTATTATGTAACACTTTTGGTAATAGATAATTATTGAAAAACTTGGGCCGTAAAACCTTTATCATATCAAATGCCACATTTTCTTCCTTTTCGGGTTGTATTCAATCATCTGTCTGCAGTTAACCCAACTATTCCCAGCGTCCAATTTTATGGACACTGGCTAACGATCTGAGCAGGCTCTAGGGTAAACCAGACTTGATCTAGGTCTACACTGTTTGTTTAAAGTACACCTTTGTGTAACTTACCACAAACCAAACAAATCTGTCACACCTATAATTGGACATGGGCCACTCCAAAGTTACTAGATGGAAGTTTCCATTGTCATATATGGGATAAACAGCACGAATTGGGGATAATAAGTTCAACGCATATATTGCACAAAACATTCCACCAATTAGCTTGGGGTACGTTCATTTCCAATTATAGTGGGGACAGGTTTGTTTTGACCGTTGTATCTTATTTAAACAAATAGTGTAGATCCATATTAATGCCGCACTCCGCGGCATCTGATCTTGGTCTACACTGGTTGCCAGATTCTCAAATACGGGACACCATTACGGTAACACACCAGTGCGCTAAAATGTTTTTTTTTCTTTATCTGAACTGACATTTTTCAGAGGAAAATGCAAAGCCCCCGCCCATAGGGGCTTGAAGAAATATATGGGCTGCATGATGCTTCCACGCAGAGCTGAATCCGGCCTGCACACTAGTACTGGTAAACCGCTTAGAGGATCTAAGCCTGTCCAGGAACCGCGGTGCGAGGTGGACCGTCCATGCTAATAAACCATATTGGTTTGATTGGGCGGCAGGGCTTGAGGAGTCATTTCATCTCAGTGTCGGGTAAAAGTCCCACAAAATTGAAACCAACGTCTCCAAAATGACCTTTACAGTGTTGACGGGGACGTTAAACCTCAAATCAAACAAACAAATCAGAGGAAAATGTGCGATATTTTTCTTATTTCTAGTCCTGATATAGATTGTTGGTGCTCGTTAGAACCGCCTCAATGAGGCGGTTCTAACGAGTACCCACACTATATAGTTTTGAGCGAAAATAAGGAAAATACTGAACACCCCCGTAAACCCCACTTTTCTCTATATAAAATGGGGTTTAGAGAGGTCTTCATTTCACGGACTTGTTAACCTGATTCTAAGTGTGTGTTTGCATGTTCGTTGTCATTTCCCATCTCACAGTGGTGCCATGTTGTATGCAGTAAATGTTAAATCGGCGTCGATCCCTTGAGGATGCTGTTTTACAGCCCAGTAGACAGCTATAATGGACCTGTCCTATTAGTTCCTGGACGGGCGTAGGCCCTTTAAGCAGTTTACAAGCACTAAGTGAGACTGCCCGGAAATGTAACTGTCAACACCCTGTCCTCAATCAATCAGCCATCTCGAGACGTCATCACACAGATGTGGCATTGGAAAGGAAAGATGGGATAAACGGTCCATCCATCTCGCACCAACTACAATCCCAGTAGTCTCTGGCGTCACTTCGATCCAAAGTAGTATGTCGCCCAGGCATTGCAAGCTATTTAAGACCATGGTCCAACTCAACCTTGGCCCCCACCTATCGGGGCTTGAAGAAATAGATGGGCTGTATGATGCTTCCACGCTGAGCTGAAATTGACCGCACACGAATACTGTTAAACCACTTAGAGAATCTAAGCCTGCCTAGGCAATGCAGTGTGAGTCGGACCGTCCGTGCGTATAAACCCTATTGGTTTCATTGGGCGGCAGGGATTGAGATGTCATTTCATCTAAATGTCGGGTAAAAGTCCCACAAAATTGGAAGCAACGTCTCCAAAATGACATTTTCAGTGTTGACGGGCACGTTAAACCTCAAATGAAACAAACAAACAAACATCAACAAGGAAAGGAAAGATGGGATAAAATAATAAACAAAAGCAGCCGATCCAACCCGCACCAGCTGCAATCCCAGTAGGCAAAGGAGTCACTTCGATTCAAAGAAGAATGTCGCCCAGGCATTGTAAGCTATTGAACACCATCGTCCAACTCAACCTCCTACCATCCTTTGAGAAATATGAGTAACAAGACCGAAGGCAATCGTTCACAAGCAGTTTGATATATTTTAATTTGGTTTATTTTCTTGGTTAACATTTTTATGTTTTGGTGTGTGCCTTCATGTAACTAAATAGAAACGAAGGCAATGATCAGGAATCTATGCAATCAACCCACAACTCCCATCAGAGACACCAAGGGAAAGAAACACAAACACGAAACAACTAGACCCTTATGGAAACATCACTAGCGGAAAGCCAAAAGCGGACAGTTACTTTCCCACAAAATGGCCAATTGGCTATCCAAAACAAAATAATATAAGCGATACACACACTCAAAGACAAGCCATAACAAAAATTAACTACAACAGAAGAACCGCCTTGGAACGGTCAGTGAAACGAATTCCACTGGGTAGCTTAAATCGATTTTACGTGGCCACAATCCTCGCCCTTACTTCCGTCGCGAGTTAGAAAAATAATTTGTTCAGTCCGCATGAAGGCCTCCCAACTCATCGGTGCAACATCTCCGCGAACACAAAAATCAATCAACCACAGAGATGAAACAACGGTGAGGACTCGACAGCAAGAAATCACTGAAATGCTGCAGCAAAAGAAAACCAACAGTTTTAAGTCTTTCTTCTCATGTTTTCTTGACGTGGCTGTTTCCATTGTCCTTGACGTCCTCTGAGTTACCTTTTCTATTACTATAACACATCCGTGTGACAAAGTGCATTCTGCCATATCTAAAAAAATGGAAGAAAACTGTTGATATTTCTCTTATTAATGCCTCAAACTTAGGTTTTGGGTGCTCTAACGAGTACACACAACCTATGTCTTGGAACAGAAATAATAAATATAACCCGTACTCCTATGAACCTCAGTTTTCTCTGTATAAAGCGGGGTGTTCATTACACGGACATGTTACTTGATGCTTTCTGGTTTCAAAGACAAGAGGACCATGATGGTCCTGTACCGCTCACCTGAGTCTATTCATCACCTTGTTTTTGATCCCAAATGACCCATATTCAAACATATTCAAAATTTTATAAAGGCAAACATTCTTGGCAAGTTTCACGAAGCTTGAACCAAAAATGCAGTCTCAAGTATGATTTGACCAATTTTGTTTGTTTGATTTGAGGTTTATACTATTTAGGTCATTTTGGAGACGTTGCTTCCAATTTTGTGGGACTTTTACCCGACATTGAGATGAAAGGTCCGCCCCTTCATGTCTGACAGCATTTAAATTTCTGCAGCCTGAAGGTTGATTTCAATCATTTCTAATCTGTAGCATGCTTATGGTGGGGAAATTATGAAATAAAATTAGGTCGAGTGATGACACTGTTTTTTCTAAAAATAGCCAAAAGAACTTTGACCATGATCCAAACACCCTGAAAATCTGAATTGCTTGGGATACTGTATTATCATACAGAATATTTGTTTAAAGTTATAATAACCCCTAAAAGGCGGGAAAACCCTGAAGGGGTAGCCTGGCAAACAGTATAGGCCCAGATCAGACGTCGCAGAACGTGGCATCTGATCAGGGTCTGCACTGTTTGCTAACAGCATTTTCTGTCAAACAAAATACCCCTCCTGACCAAGGTATTACAAAAAGAGAACAATTCTGAGCAAGTTTGATGATGATTGGACTAAAACTGTGGCCTCTAGAGTGTAAACAAGGTTTTTCTATGATTTAACCGACTGACCTACTTTTTAAACCCACATGACCCATATTCGAATTTGACCTAGATATTGTCAAGATCATCATTATGAGCAAGTTTGATGATAATTAGATAAAATTGCAGTCTCTAGAGTGTAAACAAGGTTTTTCTATGATTTGACCTACTTTTGACCCCACATGACCCATATTCGAATTTGACCTAGATATTGTAGAGATGATAAATCTGAGCATGTTTGATGATGACTTGACCAAAACTGTGGCCTCTAGAGTGTTAACAATGTTTTTCTATAATTTGACCTACTGACCTACTTTTTGACCCGATATGACACATATTCGAACTTTACTGAGATATTGTCAGGATGATCATTTTGAGCAAGTTTGAGGATGATTGGACCAAAACTGTGGCCTCTAGAGTGTTAACAAGGTTTTTCTATGATTTGACCTACTGACCTATTTTTTGGCCGACATGACCCATATTAGAACTTGACCGAGATATTGTCTGGATGATCATTCTGAGCAAGTTTGAGGATGATTGGACCAAAACCTGTGGCCTCTAGAGTGCTAACAAGGTTTTTGTGTGGTTTGACCTACTATTTGACCCGAAATGACCCATATTCAAACTTGACCGAGATATTGTCAGGATGATCATTCTGAGCAAGTTTGAGGATCATTGGACCAAAACTGTGGCCTCTAGAGTGTTAACAAGGTTTTTCTATGGTCTGACCTACTGACCTCCTTTTTGCCCTGAAATGACCCATATTCAAACTTGACCGAGATATTGTCAGGATGAACATTCTGACCAAGTTCGAGGAAGATTGGACCAACACTGTGGCACCCAGGGTGTTAACAAGGTTTTTCTATGATTTGACCCACTGACCTACTTTTTAACCCGACATGACCCATATTCGAACGTGACCAAGATATTGTCAGGATGATCATTCTGAGCAAGTTTGAGGATGATTGGACCAAAACTGTGGCCTCTAAAGTGCAAACAAGGGTTTTTTGTGGTTTGATCTACTGACATACTTTTTGACCCGAAATGACCCATATTGGAACTTGACCAAGTTATTATCAAGATGATCATCCTGAGCAAGTTTGAGGATGATTGGACAAAACTTGTGGCCTCTAGAGTGCTAACAGGGTTTTCCTTTGATTGGACATGGTGACCTACTTTTTGACCCGACATCACCCATATTCGAACTTAACCGACATATTGTCATGATGATCATTCTGACCAAGTTTGATGAAGATTGGATCAAAACTGTGGCCTCTAGAGTGTTAACAAGAAGTTTACGCACGCACGACGAACGACGCACGACGAACGACGACGCCGGACATCTCACAGTCACAAAAGCTCACCATGACCTTCGGTCAGGTGAGCTAAAACATCTGGTTTAGAGAAAGTATCATTTGCATAAGATTATCTCCCCTATCACCGCAAGAGCATTTTCTTTCACCCGGCAAGTCCTACTTTAAATTGAGTTTATAGATGCAAATATTTAAATGTTCTATAAAAAGATATTGAAGGGATACTGATTCAGTCTACAGAGCGATTCTTACACAGATGCAAAATCTATTTTTCACTGACTGAACTATCATATTTTTATGTACCGTTTTGATCCATATTTCAAGGTTATGCTCTTCTAAGAAGGGAGTAGCACTGTTAAAGTCAATGTTATCATCTGCATCAACCGATTAAGTACTACATTTTATGCTTTAATATTATAGGTCATCTTTTCTTGTCCATTAGGTCAATTATGCCTAATCGGACAGTAGATGGAATAATAATGGGCTAGTGCTAACCATAAACTGCCATAATAGGGTTTTATGATCACTTATGTAGTGGCCTACTATAACCATTTCTTGAAGTAAATATGTTCTATAAAAAGCTAATCCATCGGGGGCAAAGCATACGAGTGTTTTTTTTTTTTCAAAAATCATTGTCCCTTAGATGTTTCTCCTTTACTGCAATTGTATATTTTTTTTTAACCTTCCAAATACTCTCCATATACCTGAATATACCTTTTTGGCAGGGCAATCTGCCTTCAGAAGCAGTTTTAGAGGCACCCGTCCGCATATTCAAGAGCATTTCACGAATGTATCTCTTGCCAGATAGACAATATTACTTTGGAAACAGAAAAGTTTCGAGGGGGTAAGGTCTGGCAACAATTGAGAATATGCGGTAAGACGGTGATCTTTTTCTGGTTCCAAAACCTCGGACACAGGGTGTGCCTTGTGATCGAGTGCATTATCATTGAAGAGTCCGAGGTGTTTGACTCCTGTTTTTGGGTGGCGTTTTATCGTAAGACTTTTTCACTTTTCTTAGTACATTTTTACAGAACTAGAAAGAAAGAGTCACCCAAGAAATAAGAAAAGATCACTCAGAAAAGGCCAAAATCAAAGAAAGCAGCCATCTCAAGTCACCTAAAGAAAGTAAGTGACATGGAGGGACACACAGATCTATGTTTGACGTAGAAATAAGAAAAATACAATAATAATACAAGAACATTTGACATTTTTACAATTATGAGAGAAAACATTGCATTACACAGGCGAGATACCCTAACGTTATCAATTTAAACTGTGCGAGGGCGAACGTCACAGCACAAAATGCACTTTTTCGTGACAGTTTACAATAAAAAAATTCTTAGTGCTCTTGCCTGAACTGAGACTAAATGATATTTTTAGAAGTTGTTTTGTTTGTTGTTTTGTATTGGAGTTTAACGGCTCAGTCAATACTATTTTAGGTAATTTTTGAGCCGGTCAGTTTACCTATCCACACTTTTCCTGGGCAGGTTTATGCCCTTCTTGAATCAGCGAAGGGAGAGGATAACCGTAGAAAAGATTACAGGATCAATCCCCACGAATGAATGTTGCCGACTCCGGCAGGTATCAAACCCGCGTGCTCCTGATGACCAGTAAGACGCGCATCCGACTGAGCTACCGAGACCGTCATTTAGAAGTTGTAAATGAGATGAAGTTGTATTGTATTTCATTTAGAGTTTCTATAGGCAAATATCGAAACATCTGACAAAACAAATGATAAAGTATTTTCTACATTGATGAAACAGTGATTTAGCTCTGCAATCAATAATATAATGTTATTAATCAGTAACTGGGCCAATACGAAATTACCTGATTAATGACAATTTTATTAATTGACACAATTAAAAACATGATTTATGATTTTTGAATATTGGCTGACCGTGTGTAATATAGGATAATCAATTAATAATATAATGTTATTAATCAAATAATTTCGTATTTGCCCAGGTACAGGTCCGAGGTCTGCTGCATTGGCCCGAGGCCGGAGGCCGAGGGCCAATGCAGCTGATCGAGGACCTGTAACTGGGTCAATGCGAAATTACTTGATTAATGGCAATTTTATTAATTGATACACTTAAAAAACATGATTATTGATTTTTTGACCTCACTTGACCTCAGTTAATATTGGTTGACCTGGTGATAATACGGATGACCTCAGATCAATACAGGATAGTCAATTAATAATTTGTTTTAATAGCCTCACTCAGCATTTAGCGTCACGTACGAATAAAACATTTCTTCTTTTGTCGATTCCTCTCATCTTTTTCTGGGTCTTCACCATTCAGTTTTATCATATGACGGTGCGTCTGAGAATGTAATAACGCCATGTAATAAATTCGGTGATCCACTAGTAGATTAAATATGCAAATTAGTTAGTTACGCCCCGTAACGTTACATGTACAACGTCCTTTACGACATCGCGTTAGTAATGGCGGAGTAAAAAAATCGTGAACAAGTGCGTTTTAAATGTCATATGGGAAATAGAATCTTACATTTGTGTTTATGTATTATTAAATTAATTTAACACGTTAAGGAAAAGGGATAAAATGCTCGGCAAGGCCTCGCATGTTGTCCCTTTTTCTCAACCGGTTTAATAAATTCAATGTATGAACACTCGCGTAAGATCCTCTTTTTTTAGTACCTCTCATCTTTTTCTGGGTCTCACTATTCAGTTGAGTACTTTTTTTTCTATGTTACGTTAACAAGTCTCTGTATTTGTTTGTTTGAATTGAGGTTTTATGTCCCCGTCAACAATATTTTGGTCATTTTGGAGACGCTGCTTCCAATGTTGTGGGACTTTTACCCGACACTGAGATGAAATGAGACTCAATTCCTGCCGCCCAAACAACCCAAAATGGTTACTATGCATGGACGGTCCGACTCGCACCACTTTGCCTGGTCAGGCTTAGACCACTAAGCGGTTTGCCAGTACTCATGTGCGGCCGGTTTCAGCTCTGCGTGGAAGCGTCATGCAGCACATTCTATTTCTTCAAGCCCCGATGGGCGGGGGGCGAAACAACAAGTCTGTGTAACGAACAACCATACAAATCCCGCTTTATAAAGCGAAATGTGAGGTTCGCAGAGAATACGTTTCTTATTAGAAAATATACCGCCAAAAAAAACAAAAAAACTTTTAACATGAAAAATTGTGATAGTTTTCTTATTTCTGCTCAAAATATAGATTGTGAATACACGTTAGAACCGCCTATAGAGGCGGTTCTAACGAGTATACACACTCTATATTGATGAGACGGTTCTAACGTGTACTCACAATCTATATTTTAGAAAAGAAATAAAAAATATGGTTTACCCCTGCAAACCCTAGTTTTACTATATAAAAGCGGGATTCAAGGAGGTCATAAATATATAGGCGTAGTTTTCGTATTGTTATTTTGGCTCAAAAACAAAGATAGTGGGTACTCTTTAGAATCTCGCCAATGAAACTGTTCTTGTTTGTTTGTTTGTATTGGAGTTAACGGCCCAGTCAACACTATTTAGGTCATTTAAGAGTTTACCTATCCACACTTTTTCTGGGCAAGCTTATACGTAAGCGGTTAACCAATACAGTGCACATTCTTTCGTCAGAAACTGACAACTGCCCTTCTTGAATCAGCGGAAGGGAGAGAATGACCGTAGAAAAGACTTCATGATCAATCTCCACGAAAGAATGTTGCCGAACCCGGCAGGAATCGAACCCCCTTCCTCCTGATCACCAGTAAGACGCGCATCCGACTGAGATACCGAGGCCGGCAATAAAACGGTTCTAAAGAGCACCCACAATCTACTTTTGGACTAGAAATAAGGAAAATATCAGTTTGTCATCCGGAAGAATTTGAAAGATGCTATTTTATATGTACGAGGGTGGGCTGAAAAGTTCTGAGCCTGACCAAGAAGCAGGCATCGAACAGCCATGAAATTTTGTATTCATTAAATCCAAACCTTTATTACTTGATTTGATTCAAATGAGTTCAAGTTTACCTGCAATAACGTAGAAATTATAGACTTTGAAAATTGATACTAGCACGTTTTTGAGAAAATGGTGTCATCAAGTACCTCCATAAAAGGGGTGAGCTCCTAAGGAGAATCATGCCGATATGGTTGCTACATTAGGGGAAGATGCTCCTTCGTATGCAACCTTGAAAAGGTGGGCAGCAAATTTTAAGATGGGCAAGAACATCCTTGAAGATGATGACCTGTGTGGACGACCCACAACGGCATAACTGTGGAAACCATCAGCCAATTGCACAGGGCCGTGATGGATGACAGGCGTTTAACTGTGAATCAGTTAGCTAACACTGTTGGCGTCTCCCGTGAACGCGTAGAGAACATTCTACACAGTGAATTAGGAATGTTGAAGGTTTCCGCCAGATGGGTGCCACGGCTTTTGGCGCCTAACCAAAAGTTGACCAGACTGAACCTGTCACAAGCCAACTTGGCCATTTTTGAAGCAGACCAAGATGGTTTTCTTGACCGTTTTGTCACTCAGGATGAGTGTTGGGTTCATCACTTTGAGCCAGAGACCAAAAGACAATTCATGCAATGGAAGCACCCTGGCTCACCCCCTCCAAAGAAGGCAAAGGTCGTCTCCTCTGCGGGGAAGGTGATGGCATCAGTGTTCTGGGATGCCAAGGGTATAATAATCATAGATTACCTTCAAAAGGGCAGAATAATTAATGGGGAGTATTATGCAGATCTGCTAAAACAATTGCGAAAAGCAATTAAGGCTAAACGACACGGAAAATTGACAAAAGGGGTCTTGTTCTATCAGGACAATGCGCCTGCTCATAAATCAGTTGTCGCAATGGCTGCTGTGCATGCCTGTGGCTTCACAATTGTCGATCACCCTCCGTATTCACCTGATCTAGCTCCATCAGATTATTTCCTTTTTCCAAATATGAAAAAGCACTCGGCTGGGCAGCATTATCGGTCAGACGAGGAGGTGATAGCTGCTGTGGAGGAGTTTTTCAGGGACCAAGATGAGACCTTCTATACCACTGGGATCCAAGGACTCCAGCATCGCTGGAGGAAGTGTGTGGACAAGAAAGGAGACTATGTTGAAAAATAAGGCACTTTCAGCATGGACAAACCATTGGATCATTGTCAGGCTCAGAACTTTTCAGCCTATCCTCGTAGCACACGGATGGTTGAGCATAATGCAATGATTAATATGGTTAAGAAATGAACGTAATTTATCAACGTTCATCGAAGTATGAATAGCACCGGGTCCATTACGAATACACGCCTATACAAATACACTGTAAACTTTACGGCCACAAAAATAAATAAATAAAAAGTAAAGAAAAAACTAAACACGAAAATTTTAAGATACAAAAAATTGTGATATTTTTCGAGGCGGTTCTGACGAGTACTAATAATCTATAGTTTGAGCAGAAATAAGACAAATTAGGTATTCCCCTGTAAACGCCAGTTTTACTATATAAAAGTGGGGTTCAAGGGGGTCAAAATTTTATAATGACGAGCAATGTAACAACCTCCTTCGCGGCTCACGTGACTCGTTGTTCATACATCAGTATTTACATTTCCAATATGAGCCCGCCAAGCGAATTTGTGTCTTCCAGCATTCCGTCATGACAAATTTTAACTGCGCATGCCTAGCCATTCAGTGGAGGGGGGGGGGGGGGGGGGCAGGGATATGGATTTCTGTCTGAAGGTTCCTCTTGATTCACTGCTTGTATGAGCGAGCAGCGAAGGTTCTGGCGAGACTGCGCGGATGCGCAGGCTCGCCTGAACCTTCGCTGCTCGCATAAGCGATAAGTACCAAAATCACTTGACGGGGCCCACTTCAATATTTACATTTCCAATATAATACCTAATGTAAACCTTTGAAAATCAATGTAGTTCATAGTGCCATGAATGCATCGAGTCACATGATTTTCAGTGACGTCAAGTGACGTCATTCTAAACCATGGTTCCCTTCGATCTGATTGGGCGTTGGCGACGTCAACGCTGTTCTGCCCTTTGTAGGAAAACAGCGTGTAAATGTTTTTTCTGTTTTAACAGTTTGCCCAAAAGTCATTTCTTTGCCCTGTAATGTTGAGCAAACAATGTAAATATAAGAAATAAACTTAATTTTGCTGCTGTTCATGAAAGTATGAACGACACCGGGTCTCTAGCAAAGTTTACATGAACCCCTTTAATTTGCTTGCGACCCACGGCGTTCATACTTTCATGAACAGCAGAAAAGTAATATTTATTTCTTAAATGAACGTTGAATAAATTACCTTTATTACCTACAATATTTTACATTGTTTTCCATCCATTATGTCACAAAACAGTCTGGTTTGAGAGCTAAAATTGAAAAAAAAAATAAAAATAAAAAATATTTTTTTTTTTCTGAAACAAAATTTGCTTAGTGAGTTACGTATGATTGAATTACCAGGCCATTGGTAAAAACAAGTCAAAAGTCATACCCAAACCGCTAAGACGAGAAATAAAATAAATCTAACACCACTTGTACAATATACATTTCCAGCAATAAAGCTTTCTGGCACCATTTAGTGTTTTGGCTATCATTCAGATGATGTTATAAGCAATAATATGACTATAATTGTTATAATCGCAGTAATAACTGATTTCTTTTCAGAGCTAATCGTTGCGGGGTAATTTTGGCTCGTAAAAGAAAATATAAGGCATCAATAAATCCATATTGTAATTTCTACAAATTTGCCACAGACGTGTGCCATTACGATAATACACCCGTGTGACAGAGTGCATTTTTACACATATCCAAAATGGCTACTTTTCTGAGGAAAATTTGTGATATTATTTCTTATTTTTACTCCAAACATAGATTGTGGGTGCTCGTTAGAACCGCTTCGTTGAGGCGGTTCTGACGAGTACCCACAACCTATGTCTTAGAGCAGAAATAAGAAAAATAATGAATACCCACGTAAACCCCAGTCTACTCTATCTAAAGTGGGGTTTTGCGGGTTGTTTATTGCAAGGACTTGTCAACATGTTTTACCAATAACCTCAAAACTCTACTAACGGTTTTCGACTTCAAATACAGAATTCGGGCTACTAGCGTGATCCGGTTTCTTATTCCTTATCACCATCGTCTAAAACGAGCCTCTTTCTTTCTCTCTCTCTCTCTCTCTCACTCTCTCTCTCTCTCTCTCTCTCTCTCTCTCTCTCTCTCTCTCTCTCTCTCTCTCTCTCTCTCTCTCTCTCTGACCTATCCTGTTTCGTTTAACCATGAGAGTAAACAGTGTAGACCCTGATTGCCAAACCTAACGCGTGTCCAGTAAACACTCTGGCGTCACAACAAGAATAGCGCGGTTGAAAATAATCGTTACCTGGATTTCGTCAAAAATCAGTGATATTCACGTGCAAATCAACGTAAAGCTACTGCCCTTAGTAACTTTGGGTCGAATGACAAACAGTCGTTCCAAAATTAAGTCTGTCAGTTACATAGAGGATCTTATATGAGTGTTCATGCATTATTTAATTTATTAATGGAGTTGAGGAAAAGGGATAAAATGCGAGGTTTCGCCGATTATTTTATCCATTTTCCTCAACGATTTTAATAAATTTAATAATACATGAACACGAATGCAAGATTCTATTTATCATATGGCATTTGAAACGCATTTTATTCTCGATTATTTAACAAAAATGTTAATATTCCGCCATTAGTAATCGCGACGTCGTTTAGGAGCCAATGTAACGTTACGGGACGTATCTAGCTGTTTTGCATATTTAATCCACTAGTGGATTATCGAATTTATTATATGGCGTTATATTACATTCTCAGAAGCGACGTCATATGATAAAGTAATATACATCACGGCAACAAGACCGTGTAATGAACATCCCTCTAAACCCATCTTTATATAGAGAAAACTTGGGTTTACGGGGGTAAAACTTATTTTGCTTATTTCTGCTCCAATGCATGGGCTACAAGTACTGGTTAAAATCGCCGGTTCTAAGGAGCACCAAAACCCTTTTTTGGTGTATAAATAAGTGAAATATGACAAAATTCCTTCAGAAAAAAATTACCGTTTTGGGGATATGAAATGATGCACAATGTCACATAGATGTATTATGGAATGATAAAAAGTAAGAAATTACCGCCGCAAAAGCCAGGCATCTTGGCTCATTAGTGTGTCTCATTTGTCAAAAAGACACGAAAAGAACAAGATGAAGACTAAAGGTACACAGGTATGGCCAAATCATGCAGTCTGGTAGCCAAGTAGCTGCACCAGCAAACATACCAATGTGTCTTTGCACATACAAAAGCAGGTGATGTTCTGCTTGTTTGAAAACAGGAAGCTATTAAAATACCTCACGTCTTTGGTGGCGATAAGATGTTTGGCTCTGTGCTACTGTTTCCTAGTTGGTTTCGTTTAAAATGTAGAATGAATGGATTGGAATGAATGTGAACGAACATAAACTATTACATTGTTATGGTGGGTAGGGCTACCTAAAAAATATTTGCCATTGTAACAACCAACGGGGACAGTACCAAACCCTTTTGGGGGTCTTAGATATATTCAGTAAAATTCCTATATTAAGACCACCTTTGGAACTGTTCAAAAGTGGTCTTTAAGACCACTTTTGAACAGTCCCAAAGATGGTCCTTGACCAGAGGATACACTGTGCAGAAAACACGAAGACAGAGTAATTGCACCCTTCTTAATAAGCTTTTTAAAACAGAATTAGTCTTAATTTTAGGTATTAATAGCGGCATTTTACTGTATAATTAAACAGGGACATAGTCAGAAATTGCACCAAGTCGATACAATCACCCATACATCCAATCCAAGACATCAAAAAGAAAGAAGCACACACATAAAACAACTTCACAATATTGAAATTGTAACATGCGGAAAGTCATCAAGACAGTTACTTTCCCACAAAAACAGCTATCCAAAACTAGAGCCAGTGTTTGTGAAACACTATGCCCCCAACTTCTTGACCCTTACACTGCTTGCCCATAACAGTTATTGAGATATATAGTTTGTATTTGGTTGCAATGTTGAAATTCTCAAAGGAACATGAAACAAAAATTCGGATTTTTTTTTTAAGTTATTCAGTTCATGCTCTCATCATCCCCAGTCAGACAGTAAAGTTTTAGGACAATAGCTGTAATGGTTTCTGAAATAGCTTGCTTACAAGATTAGATATCTTGCTTACAAAGTAGAATAAAACAAGCTTAAAATGCCCAAAGTTTCAAAGGACCATAACTCACTGAGTAAAAAATCAGATTTGGTTCAAAATTTAATCAGTTCATCTTCTCATCGTCCCCAATCAGTCTGTAAAGTTTCAGGAAAATAGCTTAATGGTTTCTGAGATACCTTGCTAACAAGCTTCAAATGCTCAAAGTTCCAAAGGGCCATAACTAAAAAAAAAATTCTGATTTTTTTCCAAAAGTTAATCAGTCCATCTACTCATCATCCCGAATCAGTCTGTAAAAATTCAGGGCAATAGCTCAGATCTTTTTTGAGATATCGTGCTTACAAGCTTAAAATGCCAAAAGTTTCAAAGGGCTATATCTCAAGTAAAAACAATGACGTTTTTATCTTCTCATCACCTCTAATCAGTATGTAAAGTTTCAGCCCAATAGCTCTTATGGTTTTGGAGATATCTTGCTTACAAGATTTCATAGCATTTTTGCAAAGGGGCATAACTCCAAAAAGGGGCATAACCCTGATGTGAAAAAAACTCGGGTCAATTGTTTTTTTCATAAGAATCCATGTATGAAATTTCAAAAAAAAAAAAAAATAGCATGCAGGGTTTAAAAGTTATGCTATGTAATAAAAAGCGGGACGGACGGAAGGACGGAAGGACGGACGAACATGGCAAAAGCAATATGCCCTCACAACTTCTTTGAAGTTGGGGGCATAATAAAACAAGAGGGCCCAGAGGGCCCTGAATCGGCCCTGAATCGCTCACCTGAGTATCAGTGTCTCTTGTGCATTCTTGGCCCAAGGGCTATAATTTGAATAAATTTGGTAGCGGTCCACTAGATAAGGCTTCAGATTAAATATCAAAGACCTGGACCTTCTGATTTCAGAAAAGATGATTTTAAAAGGATTTCCCTATATAAGCCTATGTAAAACCAGCGGGCCCTGGCGCGTGGGCATTTTTGGCGCCCGGGCTATAATTTGACCAATCTCAGCAGAGGTTCACTAGTTGAAGCTTCACACCAGATATCAAAGACCTGGGCCTCCTGGTTTCGGACAAGAAGATTTTTAAAGGTTTTGCCTATATATGCCTATGTAAAACTAGTGGGTCCCAGCGACGGGATATGTTTTGCCCAAAGGCTATAATTTGAACAATCTTGGTAGAGGTCCATTAGATGAAGCTTCATACCAAATATCGTAGACCTGGGCCTGGCAATTTCAGAGAAGATTTTCTAAAGATGTTCCCTATATAAGCCTATGTAAATCCAAAAGGCCCCGGGGCGGGGGCATTTTTGGCCCCAGCGCTATAATTTGAACAATCTTTGTAGGGGTCCACTAGATGATGCTTCATACCAAATATCAAAGACCTGGACCTTCTGGTTTCAGAAAAGATGATTTTTAAAGGATTTCCCTATATAAGCCTATGTAAAACCAGCGGGCCCTGGCGCGTGGGCATTTTTGGCGACAGGGCTTTAATTTGACCAATTTCAGCAGAGGTTCACTAGTTGAAGCTTCACACCAGATATCAAAGACCTGGGCCTCCTGGTTTCGGACAAGAAGATTTTTAAAGGTTTTTCCTATATATGCCTATGTAAAACTGGTGGGTCCCAGCGCAGGGACATTTTTGGCCCAAAGGCTATAATTTGAACAATCTTGGTAGAGGTCCATTAGATGAAGCTTCATACAAAATATCGTAGACCTGGGCCTGGCAGTTTCAGAGAAGATTTTCTAAAGATGTTCCCTATATAAGCCTATTAAACCAAAAGGCCCCGGGGCGGGGCCATTTTTGGCCCCAGCACTATAATTTGCACAATCTTGGTAGGGGTCCACTAGATGAAGCTTCATACCAAATAGCAAAGACCTGGGCCTTGCGGTTTCAGAGAAAACGATTTTTTAAAAAAATTTCCCTATATAAGCCCATGTAAAACCAAAGGGCCCCGGGGCGGGGCAGTTTTGGCCCCAGCACTATAATTTGAACAATCTTGGTAGAGGTCCACTAGGGAAGCCAAATATCAAAGATCTGGGCCTTGCGGTTTATGAAAAGAAGATCTTAACAGATTTTCACTATATAAGCCCATGTAAAACCAAAGGGCCCCGGGGCGGGGGCATTTTTGGCCCAAGCACTATAATTTGAACAATCTTGGTAGGGATCCACTAGATGAAGCTTCATACCAAATAGCAAAGACCTGGGCCTTGCGGTTTCAGAGAAGAACATTTTTAAAGATTTTTCCCTATATAAGCCAATGTAAAACCAAAGGGCCCCGGAGTGGGGGCATTTTTGGCCCCAGCGCTATATTTTGAACAATCTTGGTAGGGGTCCACTAGATGAAGCTTCATACCAAATATCAAAGATCTGGGCCTTGCGGATTCAGAGAAGAAGATTTTTTAAAGATTTTTCATATATATTAGCCCATGTAAAACCAAAGGGCCCCGGAGCGGGGGCATTTTGGCCCCAACACTATAATTTGAACAATCTTGGTAGGGGTCCACTAGATAAAGCTTCATACCAAATATCAAAGATCTGGGCCTTGTGGTTTCAGAGAAGTAGATTTTTAAAGATTTTCCCAATATAAGCCCATGTAAAACCAAAGGGCCCTGGAGCGGAGACATTTTTCACCCCAGCACTATAATTTGAACAATCTTGGTAGAGGTCCACTAGATGAAGCTTCATACCAAATATCAAAGATCAAGACCTTGCGGTTTCAGAGAAGAAGGTTTTTAAAGGTTTTCCCTATATAAGCCCATGTAAAACCAAAGGGCCCCGGGGCAGGGGCACTTTTGGCCCCAGCACTATAATTTGAACAATCTTGGTAGGGGTCCACTAGATGAAGCTTCATACCAAATATCAAAGACCTGGGCCTTGTGGTTTCAGAGAAGAAGCTTTTTAAAGATTTTCCATATATAAGCCCATGTAAAACCAAAGGGCCCCGGGGCGGGGGTATTTTTGGCTCCAGCATTATAATTTGAACAATCTTGGTAGGGGTCCATTAGATGAAGCTTCATACCAAATATCAAAGATCTGGGCCTTGTGGTTTCAGAGGAGAAGATTTTTTTAAGTTTTTGGTGAAAAAAAAATCTATTTTTGTCTCCTGTGACCTAGATGTGCTGTGGACCGGAACCATTTGAACAACTTTGAAAGGGGACCATTTAAGGATCATTCCTGTGAAGTTTGGTCAAAATCCGATCAGTGGTTTAGGAGATGTCGTTTGAAGGAAAAGTTTACGGACGCACGGACGCACGCACGGACGGACGGACGCACGCGCGACGGACGACGGACAAAAAGTGATCCCAAAAGCTCACCTCATCACTACGTGACAGGTGAGCTAAATATACAAAAAAAAAAAACACTACAGAAAAACCGACTTGGAACAGTCCATTACGAAAACACGCCTATACATATACATTGTACACTTTACCGCCGAAAAAAAGGTACTTTTAAGGTGAAAAATTGTGATATTTTTCTTATTTCCGCTAGAAATATAGATTGTTGGTACTCGTTAGATCCAGGCGGTTCTAACCAGTACCCACAGTGTTTGTTTTAGAGCAGAAACAAGGAAAATAAGGTTCACCCCTGTAAACTCCAGTTTTTCCACATACAAGTGGGGTTCAAGGGAGTCAGAATTATACAGGCGTGTTATCGTGATGCAGTGAAACGAGTTTAATGGAGGCTTCTGTAGCGTTTTATTTTTGTTGTAGTTCGTCTTTGAATATGTGTATCGCTTATATCTTTTGAGCCCCGCCAAGCGAATTTGTGTCTTCGAGCATTCCGTCATGACAAATTTTAACTGCGCATGCCCAGCCATTCAGAGGGACCAGGGATATGGCTTTCTGTCTGAAGGTTCCTCTTGATTCACTGCTTGTATGAGCGAGCAGCGAAGGTTCTGGCGAGACTGCGCGGATGCGCAGGCTCGCCTGAACCTTCGCTGCTCGCATAGGCGATAAGTTCCAAAATCGCTTGACGGGGCCCATTTTGTTTTGGATAGCGAATTGGCCATTTTGTGGGAAAGTAACTGTCCGTTTGGCTTTCCGCTGTTGGTGTTTCTATTAGGGTTTAGTTCTTTCATGTTTGTGTTTCTTGCACTTTGGTGTCTCTAATGGGATGTGTTGGTTAATTGTATCGATTCCTGATCATTGCCTTCATTTCTATTTAAAATCGATTTTACGTGGCCAATATCATCTCCCTTTGCTCTGTCGTTGTTAATGACAAATAATTTGTTGGACCACATGAGTGATTTATAACTCATCAGTGCCACATCTCCGAGAACATAAAAATCAAACGAATGCAGAGATGAAACAACGATGAGGACGCGACCGCATGAAATAAATGAAATGCTGGGACAAAGGAAAACCAAAACCGGTGGGACCATCCAGAGACAGAGCATCAGGCACCAACCGAAATTACTTACACATGTTTAAGTAATGTAAGTCTTCTGTTTAAGTAAGTTTACGTCGAATTTTATGGTGACTTAGTAAATTCAGAAATTTTTTTTTACTTGCAACGACTCCAGTACCCAATTCTTCGATATAAGAAGATTGGGTACAATATAAATGTTATTGGGTATACAACAGACTGCATGCATGGTAGTTATCCCACTCACGGTTGATAACTTTGCTTCCCTCTTTATTTGCATGCTGGTGGATCAGGCCTCGGATACTCTGACGGTTCCAGCGTAAAGGCTTACCAAGAATTAAATAACTTCTGAACAGTTAGATCCTTTGGAAGCAAGGAATACACGAAATAAACGAAAATAGCAGACTTGGTTTTATTGAGTCAGTTCATGACAAGTACTGAAGTGTGCCATACTGGCCACGCCCTCTAGCACCGGCTTTAGCAGAACTCCATTTTTAAATGATTCTAATTGAATTCAACGATCCCAAATCACTAGAAAATATAATCTCGACTATAAACTTTTATTTTATGTACTTGTAACAGATCGACCGTGTGGCTTAGTGACTCAGTCGGTAGAGTGTTCGCACGGTATGCGAAAGGCCCTGGGTTCTAGTCCCGGTCGAGCCGTGTTCTTTTTCCACCCATGTGACATTTGGTGGCCAGTGTGAAAGTCCTAAGCGCAAGCGCTCCTCCAGTTTCCATTATTTCACTCTGTGACATTCTCCCCATCTTCGAGAAATGCATGAGATTAAAATTAATTTTAACTACACCTTATCAATTTATTCCTATAAATTCACAAGATGTATATTTTGTTTAAAAGTATAAATCTGATAATAAGAGAGGAGTCGAAGCTATTGCTTCAAATTTTTGTCGAGCTAGTGAAGTTAATCATACCTGACACTTTTCCAAATAAACCCTTTTCAAAATGCGCTGCCATAAACGCTGCACAGTATGCACAGCGCAAAAATATAAAACTTTATATACAGAACTTAGAAAAAAAACATCTATTGGTTGCGAGTTCATAAGAGACACTCCTTTTGGGATTAGACTGAAACTGCCAAACAACAAACAGGCTAAAAATGGTTAATGCCCTAAACTTAAAAACACAGCCCAGACTGAAATGTCACATGAAACAAGAATTATTTACGGGCTGGACTGGAGAGAGGAGAATTAACAGAACTATTAAATTCTTAATGAAAATAATTCACCTGTTCACAAAAGCACAAGCCAGAAGCATGAAGCGGTCACGGTCTAATTGGGAAAGTGTTCCACCTAGGTTGTAACCAACCTATGCCCCCCCCCCCCCCCCCCCCCCCCCCCAGGAATCACGAAATCGTGACAAGGCGAAATTTTAATTACTAGAATGTTCATACTAGTTTGCAGCCCAGTGCACTACGGCACTCTGACAACCAACGGCTCTTCAGAGACACCATGACAAGTCATGCACCACCAGTCAACGCAACCCAGCAGAAGACAAATTTTAAAAACTATGGGTCCCCTGAATCGCCAGTTCCCCCACCCATACCTATACAGAGGTCCCATATTCAACCCAAGCCCCAATTTAGATTTGTTCCCCTCCACACTGGCCACCAAATGTCACAGGGGTGGAAAAAGAACATGGCTCGACCGGGACTAGAACCCAGGACCTTTCGCATGCCGTGCGAACACTCTAACGACTGAGCTACCGTGCCACACGGTCGAATGTTACATCCCCCCTGCCTAATTAGATTCGTTCCGAATCTCTCCTAAGTCCCATCCAGTCCGGCTGCGAGACTTATTTTTCATACTCTTTCATGCCCTCAGACGCGGTGCTGGATCCCCATACTGGCCACTAAATGTCACAGGGGTTGAACAAAAAAAAAAAAACATGAGTCGACCGGGACTCGAACCCAGGGCCTTTCGCATAACGTGAAAACACATTACCGACTGAGCTACCGAGCCACACGGTCGACCCGTTAGATTTTCCCCCTGCCTATTAGATTCGTCCCGAATCTCTCCTAATGAGATTCGTCCCGAATCTCTAAGTCCTATCCAGTCCGGTCGAGACATGTTCTTCTTCAACCCCTGTGACATTTGGTTGCCAGTGTGGGTCCAGCACCGCGTCTGAGGGCATGAAATTGTATGAAAAATAAGTCTCGTAGTTAAGATGAAAACATTAAAAAAAAAAAAAAAAAAACACATAAAACTATTAACCTTTGTCCTGCTGAAAATTTTAATCTGCCACCCCCACTACCAATTATCAACCAATCAGATTACTTGGTGCAAATTATTGTAACAAATTCACAATCTGAACGACAAACAATGTAGATCCTGATAAGATGGCTGATCTGGATCTATCTTGTTTGAAAGATAAGTCATATCCGGGCATAGCTGGACTAACGAAAGCACCGTCTTTGTGACGTAGAATAATAATTTACCGGGAGTTTAAATCGGTTGTACGGGACCAAACCTTAATCCCCTTCCTCCGCATCACAACGCCTATTTCAGCACTGGCACTGGAATCCGCACAGCACTAGCATATAAATTATTAAATTCGTAAAAATCATGGCACCAATTAATAGGTATGTTTTTGTTTTACGAATGGTCACATTATAGACATGTAGATGCCATGGAGTATTTTTAACAGTATATCAAAGAAACGAGGGTTCCTATTTTTATTTTTTATCGAGTAATGAGGTATGGAAATAGAGTTTCGAGTAAGCCAAGTGTAAAACAAGTTAGTTTCGAGTAAGTAAAGTGATTCTTAAGTAAAATGGTGAGTTTCTAGGTGATGTTTTGTATGGAAATCATTCGTCTTTTTATTGCAAATTAATGAAACTTTGCCTCTTTCTTCGTTATGTCTCAACGAATTATGATCACACAAAGTGCAAACATCTGGATCCATTCCGTTCTATTTCATGTTTGAAACTATACCTTTTATGTGCCAGACACAAAAAGATGCATCAAGCAGATAAACGTTGCTAGTAAAATGCGGATTAAAATAATAAAACGCTTAAGTGAATGGATACACCTCAGAAAATCTCCAAACATTTTGTAAGGGAGACACCCATAGATTTTTAACTTCTGGTTTGCAACCACATAAGAAAAGGTTATCAACTTTAATGCAAAATGTTGATTTACGTAGCCGTCAGCTGATGAAACAGACGGTTATTTATTCCTGTAGTCGGATACAGATACCTATGCAAACGTTGTTGATCAAGTAGTCTAGCTCAATGTTGACAAACCCTTAGTTGTGTTCTATCAGATGTGACATCCTGTGGCTAGTCTACGAGGGCGAGTCAACAAAAAAAACAAGCCTAACTTATTTCTGGGTGAGATCGATCTCTTCTTTTTCGGTGTAATTGCCATCTAGAATAAAACACCTGGACCAAAGCTGTTCCAGTGTCATCAGCCAAGAACTGAAGAAGCCAGGGTCCTTGTCCCCGACCCAAACCTCAACTGCCGCCATGACTTCTTCGTTGGGCCGGAAATAACGACCTGGGATATCCATTGTCAAGTTTGGGAATAGGAAACAGTAACTAGTAGCTAAGTCCGGAGATTAGGCGGGGTGCGGTATTAGCCCGTACCATTCAGTTTAACAGCATCAATTGCAATTTTGCAAGTGTAGACTTTTGCATTGTCCTATTGGGGCATAATCCCTGTGAAATAAAAATCAAAAATGAGTTCCTTTAAGAGCAGTGAAAACATTCATAAGAAAGAAGATGGGTCATACTACGTAGTTTACCTCGGCGTTTTTCACGGATCGCAATTCTCAGTGTTGACGTCGTTACTCAGGTACTGATTTAAATAACTATATTATATCTTTAATTTTCGCAGTATAAAATTCTAATTTTTCTAAAACTAAGACTGACTTGTCAGGTGAGACATCCATCTTAGCGGATTTGGTTGCCCCTTTTTGTTATATTTTAAATTTTGCAAGTCTCGCTACTTTGGACATCTCCTTCCTAAACGCCCGGGACTTCCGTGGAGCGTGGGCCATGTTTGCTGATGTTGGCTCGGTGGGGGACGCCTATAAGTCCGCGGGTGGGCGTCTCTTGCCTGATGCCTCCAGTTGACCTGTCTCACGAGCTACGTCGGTCGGTGTGTGCTCGGAGGGGGATGTGCTGTATTTGCCGGGTCTTGTCCATCATCCGTTTCGGTTTCAGAACTTTGGAGTTGAGACACACTGATGAAGATTAAAAATCAGAAAGGCCTCTGTGTCACTAAATTAGGTATAGTTACGCCTTAATTGCAACCACTGGGTCGGTATCTCTGCTGGTGAATGATTTGATCGTCCCCGAGGGTATCATCAGCTCAGTAGCAGTTCCTTAGTGCTGAGGTTGATACTGCAGTGTTGACGTTGGTACTCAGGTTCTGATTTGAATTACTATATTATATCTTTAATTTTTGCAGTATAAAATTCTAATTTTTCTAAAACTAAGGCTGGCTTGTCAGGTGAGACATGTATCTTAGCGGATTTGGTTGCCACTTTTTGTTATATTTTAAATATTGCAAGTCTTGCTACTTTGGACATCTCCTTCCTGATGCCCGGGACTTCCGTGGAGCGTAGGCCATGTTTGCTGGTGTTGACTCGGTGGGGGACGCCTACAAGTCAGCGGATGGGCTCTCCTGCCTGATGCCCCCAGTTGACCTGACTCACGAGCTACGTCGGTCGGTGTGTGCTCGGAGGGGATGTGCTGTGTTTGCCGGGTCTTGTCCATCATCCGTTTCGGTTTCAGAACTTTGGGGTTGAGACACACTGATGAAGATTAGATATCAGAAAGGCCTCTGTGTCATTAAATTAGGTATAGTTACGCCTTAATTGATCGAGCAAATTTGCATAATACGCACCTGTAATTGTACTTTTCTTTGCTAGAAAATTCAACATAATAACATCTTGTGCGTTCCAAAATACAGTTGCCAGGGGGTTGCGTTTTGAACTTCTTTGGCCTTGGAGACCTCGGCCCTACCCACTGGTGACTTTGAGTTTTATTCTCTGTCTCATAATAATGGACCCAGGTCTCATCTACAGTCACAAGACGTGAAAGAATATCTTCTTCCTTTGACCTATACCGCTTCAACAATGCGCTGTATACTGATGCTCTGGTTGCCATTTGCTCGTCGCTAAGGGATTTCAGGACCCAAAATTTAACTTGTGCATACGATGGTGCAGAAGACCCATGAACATAACTCGCAATGCAGTTCCTGACCTGTTTTACCTTTCAAATACAAGTACCGAATTACAGCACGGTACTCAACTTTTGCATCGATAGCCATGTTTGAAGTTCAATATTTTATGGGTGAATGCCACGATAAGGGTGCATTTTATACATGTATTGAAACAAGGGGTGAACATCTTTGTTGTCTCCGTCAATTTGAAATGGAATAGGCTGGTTCCTTATTGGCTTGCCCTCGTATAATTTTCTATCTCAGACCGGGGGATCTTCGAAGAAGAAATGAAATGCTATCAGAGAGAAAAGAAAATGAAGTATAGAAAATAGTACAGTAGAACTTCGATGGCTCGAACAGCGATGCTCGTTTACCATTGATGTGTCGAACCCATTCTTGAGCCCCTAGCGAAATCCTCTACATAAGAAAAAGTGGGAGATAATTGGGAAGATTTTAGTCTATTATCTTGCAAATGTATGCTGTGTGTACTCATTAGTATCGCATCGATGAGGCGATTCTAATAAGTATACGCAGCATACATTTTCATTATAGAACACCGAAAAGATGTCTAAAAGTATCTCGTTATGCCTCCTGACAGTAACCTCAGTACTACGCTGTGGCTCGAACTACCCCTGTCTCGAACAGATTTTCGAGGTCCCAAAGGTGTTGGAGCCATTGAAGTTCGACTGTATATCCTCATTTACTTACGATAATACATTCGTCGGAAATAGTGCATATGGTCATTTTTCTGATGAACATTTTTTTTCTAAGTGTGGTTTAGAGGGTCAGTCATTGCACGGACTTGTTCACATGATTTTAAAACTGATATCCGACTAAGTTTAAATTACTGAATAAAATGTATTCGTTTATTTCACAAACTGTATACGCAAAAAACAAAATGTGTTGCTCCTGATTAGATGGCCTCTTCAGAAGCCACCTGATTTGGATCTACACTGTTGGCAAAAGTAAAGGTTGTCGTGAACAGCAGGATAAGGGTTAAATATATTAGAAACAATTAACGTAAGCTCTGTACATAGAGCTTTTTTTGCGACAAAGAATCCTTTAACAAATACTTACTTGTCGTCATTCATCTTCCTAGGACTACCCTTGATAATGCGAGCGTAAGCCAATATATACCATTTTTACGCCTTTGGCATGGCGCAACCGGAGATCGAGGCCACGACCTCCCGATCAGGAAGCGGACGCTCTACCACTGAGCTGTACAAGCCTGGACGTGTCCAAATTCTAAGATACCACCATCTGTTCCAATGACATAGATTGATATGGTGTTTGCCTCAAATTCTTGAAACGAAAACTCGGAAATTGCAGTTTATGCTGACAGCCTACAGGTAAATGTTGTAAGTACTAGACTACAATTTCACGCAGTCTTTTTAAGAGCAAAAGAATGATCATGATGAAGTATTTTATACAGAGGATCTTACATGAGTGCTCATGTATTATTGAATTTATTAAATGAGTTTAGGAAAAGGGATAAAATGCGAGGCTTTGCCGAGCATTTTATCCCTTTTTCTCAACGAGTTTAATAAATTGTTGACATAGAGGATCTTACATGAGTGCTCATGTATTATTGAATTTATTAAACGCGTTGAGGAAAAGGGATAAAATGCGAGGCTTTGCCGAGCATTTTATCCCTTTTTCTCAACGAGTTTAATAAATTGTTGACATAGAGGAGCCTACATGAGTGCTCATGTATTATTGAATTTATTAAACGAGTTGAGAAAAAGAGATAAAATGCGAGGCTTAGCCGAGCATTTTATCCCTTTCCCTCAACGAGTTTAATAAATACAATAATACATGAGCATGAATGCAAGATTCTATTTATCATATGACATTTAAAACGCAATTTATTCACAATTGTTTACAAAAATATCAATATTCCACCATTAGTAAACGCGACGTCGTTAAAGACGGCGTACATGTAACGTTACGGGTCGTATCTAGCTAATTTGCATATTTAATCCACCAGTGGATTATCGAAAATATTACATGGCATTATTACACTCTCAGACGCGACGTCGTATGATAATTCAGTTTATCGTAGAAGAGCTGAAATTTTATGTTACGAGCTCCAGTATTGTTTTACCTTTTGGAGTCGTCTAAATATTGCAATTATTGTGATTTTTATTTGATTGTTTATCAATCGACCCAACGTTGCTAATAACAGAAGCTTCTCAGTGCTGATGTCCATTGTAGTAAATCCAGGTAACGGTTATTTATAGAAAATTGCCTGAATATTCTTATCGATGAGGTCAGAGTGTTGCGTTAAATGGTAATCTATTTTATTTTTTTATTTGGTTTTGGTTTTACGGCCCTTTCAAGATTATTTCACTCATATCAAGCCGATCGTTAATAAGAGGTGGGCGAAAACCGGAGTACCCGAAGAAAAACCACCTAACCTTCCGTTGCCGAACTTGGCGTCTCACATGTGACCCGAGCGAGGCTCGAATCACAGTGGTGAGAGACCTAATGATCAAGAGTCAGCGCTCTTAACCACTAGGCCACGGAGGCCCGCCCGGAATGTTCTTATCGATGAGGTCAGAATGTTGCGTTAGAGGGTATTCTATAGATTCTGGACTGGAATCATGTGTTGGGTTTGGTAAACGGTGTAGACTTAGACTAGATTCCGCAGTATGCGGCGTTTGGTCAAGGTCTACAGTGTTTGCTTATAGAACAGGAATTTAAGGGTTAAACGTAACAGTCTAAGTCCCCGTTCAGAACCATTTTTCCAGCCTACCCTCAGAGACAGTTGACCCACCCGTACTGTCAGTGCTTTGATTTCATTTTCTTTTGGATTTTGTTCCAGGGTATTTATGACTTAAAAGATGAGGGACAATCATTGACAGCCATCACGAGGACACAACTAAATAATTCTGATCTCCCTTCAACCATACTTTTAAATAGTAAAACTGGGGTTTGCAGGGGTAAACCTTATTTTTTCTTATTTCTGCTCTAAATATAGATTGAGGGTACCCGTTAGAACAGCCTCATCGAGCGATGAGGCGGTTCTAACGTGTACCCTCAATCTATATTTTTAGCAGAAATAAGAAAAATATCACATTTTTTCATTTCATTTTTTTTAATTAATTTTTTTTTTTGGTGTTTAAGAGTGGAATATATTTGTATAGGGATGTTTTCGTAATGTCTCTGTCCACACATCACCTATGAGTAACAAAGAACAAAAGTAAATCTAAAAAAGAAAAATAAATAAATTAAATTAAACAAATAACAGAATCTTATCATATTTCTGCTGTTTAGGTCACACTGCATCACTCACAGTCCTCGACGCCATATAAACTACTTAAACTTTATTTCTCCATATAGGAGTTCGGCCCCCGCCCATCGGGGCTTGAAGAAATAGATGGGCTGCACGATGCTTCCATGCAGAGCTGAATCTGACCGCACACGAGTGCTGGTAAAACGTTTACAGGATCTGAGCCTGCCCAGGAAAAGCGCTGCGAGTCAGATCGACCATATGCTTATAAATAAACCCTCTTAGTTTCATTGGGCGACACGGCTTCTGATGTCATTTCATCTCAATGTCGGGTAAAAGTCCCATAAAATTGGAAGCAACGTCTCCAAAATGACGTCTCCATTGCCTTTCAGAGCAGCGAATGTGAATGTGGATGGGCCGGGCCACACGTTCTACAAACATGAGTTACGGATCTTCTACTACAGTTTTGTACAGTATGTCAGCAAGGCAAAATGTATACAACTATAGGAAAATAAAAAATAAGAGTTTTGATTAGAGAGAGAGAGAGAGAGAGAGAGAGAGAGAGAGAGAGAGAGAGAGAGAGAGAGAGAGAGAGAGAGAGAGAGAGAGAGAGAGAGAGTTTGTTTTTTTTTCTTTGATTTGAGGTATAACGTCCCCGTCATCACTGTATAGGTCATTTTGGAGACGCTTCCAATTTTGTGGGACTTTTACCCGACACTGAAATGAAATGACTTCTCAAGCCTTATCGCCCAATGAAACCAATAGGGTTTATAAGCATGGACGGTCCGACTCGCACCGCTTTGCCTGGGCAGGCTTAGATCATTTAAGCGGTTTACCAGTACTCGTGTGCGGTCGGTTTCAGCTCTGCGTGGAAGAATCACGCAGCCTATTTATTTCTTCAAGCCCCGATGGGCGAGGGCTAAAATATACGAAAATAAAAAGTAAGAAATTTGAGGAGAGAGAGAGAGAGAGAGAGAGAGAGAGAGAGAGAGAGAGAGAGAGAGAGAGAGAAAGGGAGAGAGAGAGAGAGACTCTTTGCTGTATTGCTGGAATACCTAAAAAAGAAGGAAATAAGCTAGCATGGTTTGCTAGCGCGTCCGTTTTGAGGTTGCCCGTCTGCAATAGGTTCAACTACAAAACACCTGCAATAATGCATGGAATCAAAACTGACTATTCCTAACACTTGATTGCGTTTTAACCCATTGTATACTAGTGGACTCTTCCACTGCTATATATTGGACAAGTCCAATTGTCATATAAGGGGTGTCGGGCCTTTTTTTCGTTTTTATTCTATTTTTAACAGAACATTTTGTTAGCAAATAGTGCAGGCCATGATCAGACGCCGCGTTCAGCGGCGCCGAGTTCTGCGACGTCTGATCTGGCCTGCACCGTTTGCCAAGATACCCCTTAAGGGGTTTCCCGCATACAATGGGTTAAATTTGCCTCGGATTAGACCTTGAAACAAATGTTCTATTATAAGACTTTATTTCAATTTCAAAATCTCTCAATAATTATCTAATGTACTTTATTTCCAAGAATCACGCAAGGAACAATTTAAAGAACAAATTATTTCAATCGTTATCATTTTAACCAGTTTAGCTTTTAACACCTTTTTCCATCATTTGTTATTGTTGTTCTAAAAATACGAAAAACAACATTAAATCGCAATGCAATGGAGGCGGCAGAAACAACCTCAACACATGTACCGGTTACCCTCGTTATAACCGGCCCCGCCCATCGGGGCTTGGACAAATAGACGGGTTGCATGATGCTTCCACGCAGAGCTGAAACTGAACGCACACGAGAACTGGTTAACCGCTGAGAGGATCTAAGCCTGGCCAGGCAAAGCGGTGCGAGTTGTACCGTCCATGCTCATAAACCCTATTGGTTTCATTGGGCGACAGGGCTAGAGATGTCATTTTATCTCAATGTCGGGTCTCCAAAATGACCTATATAGTGTTGACGGGGACGATAAACCTCTTATAAAACAAACACTAAACCCTCGTTATAACGACAGTATTTATTCCCTTGGTTTTCTTGTTTTGCATTAAAATCTAGATTGCATTCGATTGCAACTGACACTAAAAATGTGACTGATAGGCACGTGTAAAATAGAAGTTAAAAAATTAGGCACCTGTAAAATAAAAAAAAAACTTAAGCCTTAAAGCACCAAGGAACTTATAATGCAGATGACGTCATTTTTCCATAACGATTACACACCCGTGTAACATAGTGCATGCTTTCATTTCTCAAAACTGGTTACTTTTCCGATGAAAATTTAACATATCTTCCTTAATTATACTCCGAACATAGTTTCTGTTCCAATACATGGGTAGTGGGTACTCGTTAGAACAAGCACCCACACCCCATGTCTCTGAACAGAAATAAGTAAAACAATATATAGCCCTGTAGACCCCAAGTTTCTGTTTACAGAGTGTGGTTTAGAGCGGTGTTCGTTACATGGACTTTTTTTTTTTGTTGTTGTTGTTGTTATTTTCAAGTTTGGCATTTCTTGGGACCCGTCTGTCCAGCAGACGAACAGACGATTCACATGTAAGGTCAAGCCTTATTTTCTCTGCATCAGGTGAACAACTCCGTGAAATGAACACCCCTTAAACCCCACTTTAAAAAGAAAAAACTAGGGTTTAAAGGGGTATATATTACTTTTCTTATTTATGCTCCAAGACATAGGTTGTGGGTACTCGTTAGAACCGCCTCAATGAGGCGGTTCTAACGAGCACCCAAAACCTATGTTTGCAGCGTAATTAAGAAAAATATCTTGGATTTTCATCAGAAAAGTAGCCATTTTAGAGATGTGAGAAAATGCACTATGACGCACGGATGTGTTACCGTTATGGAATAACAGGGAACGAAAACATAGAAAATGTCATCTGCAAATAAGTTGATTCGGCGTTTTAAGAGTAAATCCTATTTTAAACACTTCTTGTAACTCATCTGCCATTCATATTGTAATTTGTCAGTCGATAAGCAGATCGAAATATACACCTGCTGAATGATTCGCATAAAGTTACATCATCAGAGTTGTAGCTTTTGTGTAATTCCGAATCTTGTAAGCATTACGATGACTTTAATCCAGACTCTAGTTATTGCCACCGCCGACGGCCGTAGACTATCTAATGATGACTTTTGCTCCGGAAGCATTTAAGAAAAGGTCATGACTGGTTGAATGTTTTGTTTTTTTTTTTCTATTGACCAGTGTTATTTGTCACAAAGATTACAACCCGGCATTGACCGGAACGCGTCCTTAAGTTTATCACACGTTCACATGCATACAAAATAAACATGTATTCTGGGTTTTCATGATGTTGACTTTGATCCCACAATACAATACATTTATTTATGCCGCGGTTTATTTTCGCTTTAGAAATAAATGTTAGGCCGCTAGCTGGAGTGACGAAGTTTTCCCCATAAGGTTAACCTACAATGCGAAATGAAAGAAAACGTAAATGTAGCCTAGATTTCGTTTCGTTAGTGCGAGCCGTTGTCAATGTGAAAGATTGGTATTTTTGTTTGTATGTGAACATAGAGCAAACTTTTGGAATCTGTGGCTTTTATACAACTCGATATTTACTAGCACACTAATAAAACATTCACAAGAACAATTTTGTCATTTAAATTTTCAGTCATATGACTACACAAATATTAATGTGTCACGCATAATCGTAGATTCAAGCTTTTTGTAAAAGCTAATACTTGTATACATTTTAACACTGTTACTTTATGTGGCATTTTCTTTCCACTTAGGTGGCTCTAAATATCAAAATAGTCAAAATATCCCCTTGCTCACAATGTAAATTGGGGCTTATTCCATGTCATTACGAAAACACACCTATACAAATACATTGCCAATTTTTTGGCCAAAAATTAGAAATTTTTAGATGAAAAATTGTGATATTTTTCTTATTTCTGCTCAAAACATAGATTTCGGGGACTCGATAGAACCGCCTCGTCCCGCCTCGACGAGGCGATTCTATCGAGTACCCACGATCTATGTTTTTGAGCAGAAATAAGAAAAATAATGTATACCCCCTTAAACCCCAGTTTTACTATATAAAAGTGGGGTTCAAGGGGGTCAAATTTATATAGGCGTGTTTTCGTGATGTCTACCCACATTTCATCACGCGTAACGAGTCCACAATAAGGCATATAATTTGACAGAATAGAAGTCGAGGCAATGATCAGGAAGCCCATTTACCTTCCAGAAGCAGCTAAAAATTAGGGTATCGAGCGACATAGTTTGGGCTTTTCGGCGGTCAATGTCAACAATCCAATATCGCAGTGAATAAATCTAGGCTTTTCAAGTGGTCAGTCGGGTCAGTGAAAATTCTGTGGTTTTCAAGACACAAGATGAAATACACTGTGAAAATATCTTTCACAATGTGAAAATAGAGGATCTTACATGAGTGTTCATGTATTATTGAATTTATTAAACAAGTTGAGGAAAAGGGATAAAATGCGAGGCTTTGTCGAGCATTTTATCCCTTTTCCTCAACGAGTTTAATAAATCCAATAATACATGAGCACGAATGCAAGATTCTATTTATCATATGACATTTAAAACGTATTTTATTCACGATTGTTTCACAAAAATGTCAATATTCCGCCATTAGTAAACGCGACGTCGTTAAGAACGTCATACATGTAACGTTACGGGGCGTATCTAGCTAATTTGCATATTTAATCCACTAGTGGATTATCGAAAATATTACATGGCGTTATTACACTCTCAGACGCGACGTCATATGATAAATACATGTATCATTTTTTATTTGTTTCAGATATTCCTTAATTTCACAGCTAAGCATTATATAAATCCAGATAGTCAAACTTTTAAGGGGAATGGGTGCACCTTCAGGGGAGGCAACTACTGCAAAAGTATTTTGTCTCCCCTGTCAATAGGTTCTTTCCTTTAAGAGTAGACCCTTTTTTTCAGTGGGACAGGGCTTATAGAAAAGTGCCCAGGAAGTTCCGAAAGTTGTCTCCCTTTGAAAAATGGCGGAAAAATCTGCCAGGTGTTCCCATTCCCCTTAAAAGAAATGACCGCCTTTGGACAGTCTGCAGAAAAAAAAATACTGCGGTGGGTAGGGGTGAGGTGGGGTGGGGGGAGGGTGAAGGAGCGAGTGAACCAATTATATATTTTAACTACACGTAAGATATAAGGCAGTTGAGGACTCAACAACAATCTGGCATCAGAGCGGAAGAAAACCACCAGTAAGTTTACGGAGGTCCGAGCTCTGGCCTCAGGGTTATAAAAGTTTTTTTGATACTCAACTCAGCTGAGTATGAAACCTGCGTATATTGCTTATAAATATTAAAATAAAAATGAAAGAGGCAATTTTTGTCCTCAGATCAGCAGAGAATGTTATTTGTCCTGTTTATAAATTTTAAAATGATTTATAAGAAGGATAAATTTCAAGCTCATATGAGTTGAGCATGAAAAAAGTTGCATGACCTCGGAGCCTGGACATCGAGCTGCAGTCTTCAACTCAGAACACACAAAATATCAAGCTCCAGTTCTAATCGAATGTGGGTCAATTATCTTTGAGTTTTGATCGGAAAAACGGGCCTGAACGGGTGACTTAGACCTGCGTTCTGCGGTCTGATCTGGGACTACACCGTTTGCCAATGTCCCAGTATACGAGTTTACAGTCATACAACACTCTGGTGTCACGCGGAGAACTGCGCTGGTATAAATAACCGTTATCTGGATTTTGTACAGGGGCAGCGATAGTCACGTGGACAATAGGAGGCGGGAAGCTTATGTAGTCAGTAACTTTGGGTTGATTGATAAATCATCGACCCAAAAAGTGATTCAAGAGTCAATATTGAATAACGGTAAATCTAACGAAAATGAATGAAATACAAAAATGCTGTATTAGAAAAAAAAGACGGTCATTCAAGCCTCAAACATGGGATCAGCAAATTCATCCTGTTAAGAACAAGCCTCTAAACCCCAATTTATATTAAGAAAACTGGGTTTACAGGGTATTACGTTTACTTTAGGCTGTGGGTACTCGCTCAATGAGGCGGTCTATAAACCAGCATCTACAACCTATGTTTGGGATATAAAGAAGAGAAATACCACACATTTTTATAAGAAAAGAAACCATTTTTTAGATATGAAAGAATGTACCATGTCACATGGTTGTGTTATCGTCATGTCAAGGACCACATTCCGGTCTTTGGAAAAAACATTGCTGAAATGAATAATGTACAGTAAAATTCCTCTATTAAGACCACCTTTGGGACTGTTCAAAAGTGGTCTTTAAGACCACTTTTGAACAGTCCCAAATGTGGTACTTGCCTAGAGGACACTGTGGCTAGAAAACACAAATAAATATTAAGTCCACCATTCCAAACAAGCAGAATAGTCTTAACTTTAGGTGGTCTTAATAGCGGAAATTCGCTGTATATCCATGTCTGGACGAAACTGGAGATCACTGGCCGTTTGATTGAAAGGCCTAGCAATAGTTTTCAATTATTCTTCGCTAGCCTAATTATTCTGATCATGAATCAAGCATTTCTCCCAATTCCTGTACTTAATCAAGTGTTGAAAATTCACTTTAGAAAAGAAGAAAAGTAATACACAGCCTGTCAGGGAAAATGAATGTCTGTCTCTTTCAACTGGACAAGAACGCGGTTATACTGAAATGAAAAGTGAGGAAAGAAAAAAAAATTGCTTTTGATATTTTTGTTTGGGTTTTACGGCCCTTTCAATATTATTTCACTTATTTCGAGCCAATCATCATTCAGAGGTGGGCAACAAACGGAGTACCCAGAGAAAAGCCACCTGACCTTCCGCTACATAACTTGGCGTCTCGCATGTGACCCGGTGGGGGCTCAAGCCCACAGCGGGTCTATGAGACAATGGGGTTTACGGGGATATAGGACATAGGTTGTGGGTACTCATTAGAACCGCCTAGATGAGGCGATCCCTACGAGCACCCACAACGTATGTTTGGAGTATAGATAAGAAAATAACTTGAGAAAAATATCACAAATTTTCATCAAAACGTTACCATTGTAAGATGCCGGCCTCGGTAGCTCAGTCGGACGCGCGTCTGACTGGTGATCAGGAGGACGCGGGTTCGATATCTGCCGGGGTCGGCAACATTCTTTCGTGGAGATCGATCATGAAATCTTTTCTACGGTCATTCTCTCCGTTCCGCTGATTCAAGAAGAGCAGTTGTCAGTTTCTGGCGGGAAAATCTGCACTGTACTGGTTAACCGCGTACGTATAAGCTTGCCCTGGAAAAATGTGGATAGGTTAACTGACCGGCTCAAAATTGACCTTAAATAGTGTTGCCTGGGCCGTTAAACTCCAATACAAACAAACAAAAAAAAACATTTTAAGATATGAAAGAATGTAACGTGCCACACGGGTGGGTTTCCTCATTGGACTTCCCAGACCGTTGCATCATACGCGGTCACGAACATGAGAGATCAATCTGGCTATTCTTGTCTCTTTCGATCCCTCCCTTCGGGGCTTGAAGAAATAGATGGGCTGCATGATGCTTCCACGCAGAGCCGAAACCAGCCACACACGAGTACTGGTAAACCGCTTAGAGGATCTAAGCCTGCCCAAGCAAAGCGGCGCGAATCGGACCGTCCATGCTGATAAACCCTATTGGTTTCATTGGGCAACAGGGCTTGAGAAGTCATTTCATCCCAATGTCGGGTAAAAGTCCCACAAAATTGGAAGCAACGTCTCCAAAATGACCTTTAAAGTGTTGACGGGGACGTTAAACCTCAAATCAAACAAACAAATCCGCATGGGATTTCACAGAGCGTTGCATCATACGAGTATCGAGACGACTTGTCATGAACAAGTGGGATCACTCTGGCTATTCTTGTCTCTTGGTTAGAGAATTATGTGCTCCTTTTGTTCCCCCATTGCTATTACACCAAAACTTCATTATAACACGATTCATTATAACACGGTTCATTATAACACGGTTTGGATATAATACGGTTTCAAGATGGATAAAAAAAAAATGTAAAATTTATATAGAAAAATGACCATTTTCCCCAAAAATGTATAGATTATATAGAAAAATGGCCATAAATGGTCATTTTTCTATATAATCTATACATTTTCGCTTGGATATAACACGGTTGTTTAACTAACACGGTTTCTGCTGTGGACCCCAATAATAGTACTATAAAGAGGCTGTGGTGTATTTATTTTCTTCGGTGCAATTCAATTTTATCAAGCATTCTGATATGGGATTATTCAGGTATCAATCTCCTGCTGTGGAAACACATCAAACTGATATCATAATACATCAACATTTCATGAAAAATCTTCTTACGAACATTCTGTCGATCTGTAAAGAGTTCTGACAGAAAACGCATTAATATCATTGAAGGTTTAACGAAATGTGCATTGTTACATGGCTCCAACATATAACTTTTTTTTTTTGAAAATTAACGACAGTTTTCATATATCTGCTTTGAAACAGCGGTTATTACGAGTACCCACAATGTATAATTTAACCACATTACGAAAACATGCCTATACAAATACACTGTAAAGATTATCGGCGTAAAAATGAAAAATTGTAAATGAAAAATTGCGATATTTTTCTTATTTCAGCTCAAAATATACATGTAGATTGTGGGTACTCGTTAGAACCGCCTTAGAACCGCCTCATCGAGGCGGTTCTAAAATATAGATTGTCGGTACTCGTTAGGACCGCCTCATCGAGGCTGTTCTAACGAGTACCCACAACCTATATTTTAGAGCAGAAATACGAAAAATAAGGTTTACACCTGTAAACCCCAGTTTTGCTATATAAAAGAGGGGTTCGAGGGGGTCAAAATTACAAAAAAATATAACGCCGCTTTTGGGAATGTAATGTCGTAAATTACGACGTAAACTGATGTCGTTACATTCATAAGAGTCTAAGATATGACGTCGGAGCTTTGGCTGACGTTTGGTTTTATTCTGCTTTCATTAAGTGAGGAAAAATGCGACTTTAAAGCAAATCACTCGAACTCTTGCATTGCACGGAGGACACAGTATTTACAGTTGTCACTTGGGGATTTAAGGACACAAATTGCGCTTTTCAGCCCTACAAACGCGTCTCCTTAAAACCGACGATTAATCCACTCCGTTCATCCCCCCCCCCCCCCCGCACATCGGGGCATGTCGAAATAGAATGGGCTACATGGTGCTTCCAGACAGGGTTAAACCGACCGAAATTCAGAACTGGTAAACCATTTACAAGGTCTAGGCCTTCCAGGAATAGTGGTGCAAGTCGGCGCGCTCAATAACCGTATCGGTTTCCTTGGTATGTCATTTCATCTCTATATAGCGTCCCTCAAAATCGGAAGCAATGTCTCCAAAACAACCTAAATGTGTTAACGTTAACCACCAACACAAACAAAATCGCTGTCCATTTTTGAAGTGACATCCCGAAATTATCGATTGGAGACAGCACTATTTTAACAAAATTGTATGTAATATTCTGGTGACAGACTCTCTACTGGCGCACCACATACGTTAATAATATTTTAATAATTTGCAATTAATAATAAGTTAATTGATTATTTGACAAGTCTTCTCTAATGGATGGTATAAAGTTACATGAACCTATTTCTAAGAAAGGTCCCGTTATCTTCACAAGAAACAGCGTTGGCATTGATTAAACTGTAGATCGCAAACAGAGATAGACATATGTGTACTAAAACATCAATCATTTTTGTTTATTCTGGTAATTAGCCACGGTCACCAAGATCTTATAACTTTGATTATACTGCACAATATAATACAAGACGTGTCTAGCGAAGGTGTGTTTCCGGGCATGTGCAGCGAAAGCTCTGATCAGACTGCGTGTGCTATATGGATCCCAGCCAGCAAGATCCGGGCCAACGTCGGACCGATCAGCCCGACGTTGGCCCGTGGTTTGTGCTGGCAGGGATGCTAGTTGGTCCAAAGCTAATTTGTTTGAATTATATATAACGTTTTATGTCCCCTTTAACACTATTTAGGTTGCTTCCAGATTTGTAGGACGTTTACCCGACATTGAGATATAATGACATTTCAATCCCTACCGTCCAAACAAACCGATAGGGTTAATATGCAGGGACGGTCCGACTCGCACCACTTTGCTTGGACTGGCTTAGACCTTCTAAGTTGTTTACGATTACTAATATGCGGACGGTATCAGCTCTGCGTGGAAGCATCATGTAGCCAAGCTCCGATAGGCGGTGGACAGTATGTAGTCAGGATACGGAGTGGGAAACTCAAATTCATTTTTGGTTGTTTATTAAACAATCGACCCAAAGTTACTAACTACAGAAACTTCCAGTCTGCTTTTGTCCATGTGTCTATCGCAGACCATGTACAAAGTCCAGGTAAGGTTATTCATATCCGCGCTAGTCTTATCCATGTGAAGGTACAATCTGGACTCGGCTCGCTTACGGGGACACTGGCAAACAATGTAGATTAAGATCAGGCGCGGCGTCAGATCAGGGTCTACACTCACGGTTTGCTTCATTGTAAAATGAAACGTTCAAGACTATTTTCCCAGCTTACACTTATAGACAATCGACTCACTTCAATGTGCATTTTCGCAAGTCACTATCATATCACTGCCACCTGTTGACAGAGTACAGTGTGATAGCCCTTGACCCTGATGCTAGAGGTCCCCGGTTCGATCCCCGGCGGTGGTGATAATTACGGTGTCCGAACACGCTCCATTGGCATCATTTGCAGGGATGAATGCCAAAAAGTGAATCGTCCTTCGGATCGGAACTTTAATTGGAGTCCCCCCGTATCCCCCTCCCCGTACAGAACCATCGCCCGTGCAGGTTCAATGAGGCGGTTCTAACGAGCACCCACAATCTGTGTTTGGACTAGAGGTCAGAAAAATATCAAACATTTCCATTCGAAAAAAATGCTAGTTGTAGAGATATTAAAGATGCCATTAAAGTACATGGATGTGTTATCGCAAAGATTCCGTACATTCATACTTCAATCTACTCTTTTTGTGGCTTATCATGGCTAAGTTCTTTTGATTGTGGCTTTTCCTGCCGAGTAACTGTAGTTTGGGAACTAGAAATGTGTCCAAGGGACACAGATGCCCTCGCCTGGTAATTGTGACACTGCATGATGAAAAATTTTAATGCAGACTGCTAACTCTATTACGTAAAAAAAAACACAAATTGCTAACGCAATCTCGGACACTGACGGGCCTTTTCCACCATTCTTCAAATGAGGGCAAAAAACGTTCAGATTATTTCATAAAACAACCCGAAATGAACAAACTGTACGTTATTTTATTTCATCCGACGTTTTGCCATGCAGCTTTTTTAAATGATTGCTAGTTTTTTGTTTCGTTTTTTTTTTCTTGAAATCCACACGATGCTACGATAAGATTGCAGTGACACACACAATGGTTGGGGAGGTTATCTGTGTCTGCCTCGTCAATTGGGAGCAAATTCTGTCCTTTAAGATCAGACCTCTTTTTCAGAGCATTGTGCTAACACACCAGTGTGACATTTTGCATTCTTTCTTATCTCCGAAAGGATCAATTTTCTGATGAGGATGTATGATATATTCTCATTTATACACCAAGTATAGGTTGTGGGTGCTTGTTAGAACCACATCATTGGGAGGGTTCTAACGACTTCCCAAAACCTATGTCTTAGAGCAAAAATAATCAAAATAATGTAAAGCCATGTAAACATGTTTCCCTTCATGAAGTGGGGTTTAGAGGGGTGTTCAATACACAGACTTGTTAACATGGCGTTTTTACATGAACTGGCAATATTGATAAAAACCAGCATCATCATTATCCTCCTCATCATCATCATCTTCTTCTTCATTGTCGTCATCATCATCATGCCTCTCTTCCTTATCATCGTCATCATCATCTTCTTCTTCTTCATTGTTGTCATCATCATAATGCCTCTCATCCTTACCATCATCATCATCATCATCATCATCATCATCCTTATCATCCCTCTCCTGCTTCCTACCATCATTATCATCATCATAATGCCATGTCAGGATAATGTTGATGATGACTGTGTCACAAACAGACATGATCTTGACATTATGATAACACACCCTTGCGTAATAGTGCATTTTTCACATCTCCAAACTGGTCAATTTTCTGAAGAAAATTTGTGATATTATTCTTATTTATACTCAAAACATAGGTTGTGGGTACTCATTAGAATCAACTCATCCACAACCAATGTCTAAGAGCAGAAATAAGGAAAATAATGTATAACCCTGTAAACCCTGGTTTTCTCAATATAAACTGTGGTATAAGGGGATATTTATTTCACAGACTAGTTTGGTAATGACAAAATAAGGAACATCTCCCTGTAGTATCCCTAAATATTGTTTATCTGGAGATAACCCTCTTCTTCCTCCTTATATAAAGGAGTCCATATAAAATTTATGGGTTTCAGGTTGTGTTTTCTTCAAAATTTATTTCGAAAATGGCTTAACATTTTGCAAATAGTGTAGGCCCTGATCAGACGCCACATTCGCATTCTGCGGCGTCTGATCTGGGCCTACACTGTTTGCCAATTACCTGCTTTGGGGTTTCTAGTATAAAATGGATTAAATCATTCTGCAGCCCTCCACCTAAGGTAGAGAAATAACTCTGTCATACGAGTGAGAAAAAAAAACTTCTGCAGTTGAAGCCCTTTGACTACATTGGAGTGATGTGCATGCTGACGGGGAAACCATCCAGAAGTAAGCTGTATAATCCTTGATCTGCTGATTAATTTAATTGTGCCACACCCATTTCTGACATATAAACCAATCAAATTACTTTATGTTCAGTCCACAGACTGCATGGCAATGTAGATCCTGATCAGATGGCTCTGGAGCTTTGCTGTTTGCAATGGTTGGGGTTATCATGCTCAGCAGGGTGAGGGTTAAGGATTCTTTACAGCCATGCGATCTGGATCTACATTGTTGGCAAAGGTAAGGGTTGTCATGTTCATGGGAAAAGTGTTAATGTCTGGTCCAGATTTACCGGAGGTGCCCCACGGCCCCCACCCATCGGGCTTGAAGAAATAGATGGGCTGCATGATGTTTCCATGCAGAGCTGAAACCGACCACATATGAGTACTGGTAAACTGCTTAAGAGGATCAAAGCCTGCCCAGGCAACGCTGTGTGAGTCGGCCCATCCATGCTTGTGAACCCTACTGGTTTCATTGGGCGACAGGGCTTGAAATATCATTTCATCTCAATGTCAGGTAAAAGTCCCACAAAATTGGAAGCATTGTCTCCAAAATGACATAGTTTGACGGGGATGTTAAACATCAAATCAAATAAACAATACGAAACTGGAGATGCCCTTAAAAAAAGTCTAAATGGTTGTCTTTGGAAAAAAAGAATGCAAAAAGGGACAAATATGTTCTCCTACACCACAGAACAGAAAAGTATGGAGTGTACAAGTTTTTCTGGCCCAGACTAGCTAGTTTCGGCCAATTAACCTTTGTCAGTGACCCTCAAATATTTTAAAAATTCCACAATAGAATCAATGATCCCAAAGGACAAGAAAATATAATCTACACTATGATGTAGAGCAAATTGACGGGCCTCCGTGGCCTAGTGGTTGAGAGAGCTGACTCTTGATCATTAGGTCTCTCACCGCTGTGGTTCGAGCCTCGCTCGGGTCACAAGTGAGACGCCAAGTTCTGCAACGGAAGGTCAGGTGGTTTTTCTCCGGGTACTTCGGTTTTTGCCCACCTATGATTAACGATCGGCTCGATATGTGTGAAATAATCTTGAAAGGGCGTAAAACCAACCCCCCCAAAAAAAAAACAAAAAAAAAAAAGAGAAAGCGACCAGAGGGTCACGTATACCCCGGCCAGGGCCATACTCTGATATAGCTTTCAAGCTTGTATGTAATATGAATGAAGATGTCAAGAAGCTATAAGAATCTATAAATGTGCTTGTAAAAGCTAAACTAAACATAAAATTTATAAATGGACCAAGGGAGTGAGAGCATCAAAGCTACTGAAGGAGTGGTGATATCAATGTTACCGAAGCAGCAGGGTGGGTTATGCATCAATGAAATCTATGGACTGGTATGCAACATCGATGCAAGTGTCAATTGAATGTCTTAGAGTTTAGAACATACAGGCATCTATAAACTTTGTCATAAAACTTTAACCAAATGTAAAACTTCTAAGTCCGTGACCTTGATGTCAAGGTCACCTTGGGTGGGGGAAGGGACATACATCACGAAGTGTTGGAACTGGTACATTGATGCAAGTATCAACTGAATTTGTCTTAGAGTTTAGAACATACAGGCATCTACAAACTTTGCCATAAAACTTTAACCAAATGTAAAATTTCAAAGTATGTGTCAATGATCTCAAGGTCACTGTGGTGGGTAGGGCATGCATCAATGACATCATAAGACCAGTATGTAACTTCAGTGTAAGTATCAACTAAATCTATCGAAGGGTTCAGAAGATACAATCTCTCAGAAACTTTGACGCAAAACTTTAACCAAATGTAAAATTTCTAAGTCTGTGACCTTGACATCAAGGTCACTGTGGGGGTGGGACATGCATCAATGAAATCTTTAGACACATGCGTCATTGAAATCTTTAGACCAGTATGTAATTTCAGTGTAAGTATCAACTAATCTATCAAAGGGTTCAGAAGATACAATCTCCAAGAAACTTTGACGCATAACTTTAACCAAAATGTTAACAGATGGACGGATGGATGGACAGACGGACAGATGGAAAGACGGACACACGGAAGGACGGACGGACGAACGGCAGGACAAAAACTATATACCCCCATAGATAGCATACTTCGTATGCCAGGGGTATAATAATAAGAGGGCCATGATGGCCCTGGTTCGCTCACCTGGTCCATAGAGTAACAAGGTGGCCCCGGGGAGGGCCATTATTGACCCCAGGGTTAAAATGTGCATAATGTTGAGGGAGGTCTAAAAAGGTGAAGCTTCATACCAAATATCAACAAAGGCTATAATTTGAACAATCTTGGCAAAGGTCCACTAGATGAAGCTACACAACAAATATCAAAGACCTGGGCCTTGCGGTTTCAGAGAAGAAGATTTTTTTTTAAGATATTCCCTACATAAGCCTATGTTAAACCAAATGGACCTGGGGCGGGGGCATTTTTGGCCTCAGGGCTATAATTTAAATAATGTTATGAAGCTTCACACCAAATACCCAAGACCTGGGCCTTGCTTTTTCAGAGAAGATTTTCAAAGATTATCTCTATATAAGTCTATGTAAAACCAAAGGGCCCCAGGGCTGGGGCATTTGTGGCCTGAGGGCTATAATTTGAACAATCTTGGTAGAGGTCCACAAGATGAAGCTCCATACCAAATATCGAAGACATGGGCCTTGTAGTTTTAGTGAAGAAGATTTCCCTATATAAGTCTATGTAAAATCAAAGGGTCTCTGGGCAGGGGCATTTTTGGCCCCAGGGCTATAATTTGAACAATCTTGATAGAGGTCCACTAGATGAAATTTCACCCCAGATATCAAAGACCTAGGCCTTGTGGTTTCATAGAAGAAGATTTTTAAAGATTTTCCCTATATAAGCCCATTTAAAACCAAAGGGCCCCGGGGCGGGGGCATTTTTTGCCCCAGCACTATAATTTTAACAATCTTGGTAGGGGTCCACTAGATGAAGCTACATACCAAATGGCAAAGACCTGGGCCTTCTGGTTTTAGAGAAAAAGATTTTTAAAGATTTTCCCTATATAAGCCCATGTAAAACCAAAGGGCCCCGGGGTGGGGGCATTTTTGGCCCCAGCACTATAAGTTGAACAATCTTGGTAGGGGTCCACTAGATGAAGCTTCATACCAAATATCAAAGACCTGGGCCTTGTGGTTTCAGAGAAGAAGATTTTTAAAGATTTTCTTTATATAAGCCCATGTAAAACCAAAGGGCCCCGGGGCAGGGGCATTTTTGGCCCCAGCACTATAATTTGAACAATCTTGGTAGGGGTCCACTAGATGAAGCTTCATACCAAATATCAAAGACCTAGGTATTGTTGTTTCAGAGAAGATTTTTAAAGATTTTCCCTATATAAGCCCATTTAAAACCAAAGGGCCCCGGGGCGGGGGCATTTTTAGCCCCAGCACTATAATTTGAACAATCTTGGTAGGGGTCCACTAGATGAAGCTTCATACCAAATATCAAAGACCTAGGTATTGTTGTTTCAGAGAAGAAGATTTTTAAAGATTTTCCCTATATAAGCCCATTTAAAACCAAAGGGCCCCGGGGCGGGGGCATTTTTAGCCCCAGCACTGTAATTTGAACAATCTTGGTAGGGGTCCACTAGATGTAGCTTCATACCAAATATCAAAGATCTGGGCCTTGTGGTTTCAGAGGAAGATTTTTTAAGTTTTTGGTGAAAAAAATCTATTTTTGGCTCCTGTGACCTATATGTGCAACGGACCGGAACCATTTGAACAACTTTGAAAGAGGACCACCTAAGGATCATTCCTGTGAAGTTTGGTCAAAATCTGATCAGTGGTTTAGTAGGAGATGTTGTTTGAAGAAATTGTTTACGCACTGATGGACGGACGGATGGACGGACGACGGACAAAAAGTGATCCCAAAAGCTCACCTCCTCACTACAAGACGGTGAGCTAAAAATGTAGAGCAAACTGAACTTAGCTTCTCATCTGAATCTGAATTGTTACTGGTGACACGTCAAATGACCTTCATTCATCATTCCTGTGAAAAGGGAAGTTAGTTCCCAGTTCTTGCCAAAGAAGTAAACTTCGCTACCAAATCTGGAAGGGCATTCCAATCTTTAATTGTTTGAGGGAAGAAGGATCCCTTGTAGATGTCAGTTCTTGCAGAGGGCACTTGAAATGCCAAGAGTGATGCTTTTTGCCACTTCTACTTCTGGGGTTGGAATGCTGGCAGCACCAGTTAGACCTCTGTATAAGAGTATGCTTGGCACACTTCCTGATCAAATTTCCAAAAATGACAGAATATAAAGAGCGAGACTCATATTTGTATTTGCATTTATTAATCATGGGTATATTTTGTATATTTTTCCATCAAAAATAGCACATTACACCAAAATTACAGATTACTTAATATGACAATTAATATTTTATATATGTACAATTAACAATGGAAATCTATTATCACATGCACTAACACCACAAACTCTTTATACAGTCAAACTTCAATGGCTCGAACACCTTTGGGACCTCGAAAATCTGTTCAAGACAGGGGTAGTTCGAGCCTTTGAGGGTTACTGCCAGGAGGCATAACGAGATACTTTTAAACATCTTTTCGGTGTTCTATAATGAAAATGTATGCTGTGTGTTCTGTGAGTACACACAGCATACATTTGTAAGATTAAAGAGTAAAAACTCCTTAATTATCCCCCACTATTTCTTATGTAGAGGATTTCACTAGGGGCTCAAGAACGGGTTCGACTCATCCATGGTAAACGAGCCATCGGTGTTCGAGCCATCGAAGTTCTACTGTAACACTATTGTTGAGGTCTAGGGCAGAAATCTTTGTACCTAAGCAACCATATTATGTCCAAACAGACAGCCCCAACCATCAGGGCTTGAAGAAATAGATGGGCTGCATGATACTTCCACATAGAGCTGAAACCGACCGCACATGAGTACATGAGTACTGGTAAACCGCTTAGAGGATCTAAGCCTGCCCAGGCAAAGCGGTGCAAGTCGGACCGTCCATGCTTATAAACCCTATTGGTTTCATTGGGTGACAGGGCTTCAGATGTTATTTCATCCCAATGTCGCGTAAAAGTCCCACAAAATTGGAAGCAACGTCTCCAAAATGACCTTTACAGTGTTGACGGGGACGTTAAACCTCAAATCAAACAAACAAATCTTTATAACACTATTGTTCAGGTTCACAGCAGGAATCATGCTAGTTAACCAACCGTATTATGTCCAAACAAACATTTATAGATTATATATATATATAATTCATACATTTTTTGGGACCCATGTTTAACCCCTAAGATGCCAAGAAAAACTGCATCTGAAAATGTCATCCGTTTATGTTGTCTGCTGAATCTTCCTGCAAACTTTTTTAAAAATATTTTTGCATATAGGCAAACAGTGTGGACCCAGATCAGACTGCTCCTAGAGGAGCAGTCTGATCTGAGTCCACACTGTTTGCGACAATGACTTTTTATAGTAACCATCAGACGACAAAGCAGACGACAATTGTCATGATTGGCATTTTAAGGGTAAAATCTTGTTATATCCAAAACCATGTTAAAATGGATAGTGCTATACAAAGGTATATGTGCATAACTCTTCATGCATCATTTGAACAAGTTCATATGATCAAGATCTCCCCATAAAAAAAAGCATTTAAGGGGAATGGGAACAACTAGCATATTTTACTGCCATTTTTCAAAGGGAGACAACTTACAGGACTTCCTGTTCACTTTTCTATAGTGTGCTCAGTCCCACTGAAAAAGGGGTCTACTCTTAACCCTTATCTTGCTGAATATTCATTTAAGCCACATCCATTTCTGTCTATCAACCAATCAAATTACTCGATGTAATTTATTGCTACAAATTCATAAACTAAATACCATACAGTGTAGATCCTGATCAGATGGCTTCTTCAGAAGCCATCTGATCTGGATCTACACTGTTTGCAAAGGAAGGGGTTGTCGTGAACAGCAAGATAAGGGTTAAAGGAAAGAATTTGCTCCTCAGGAGCAAAGACTTTTGAAAAATATTTTTGCGTATAGGCAAACAGTGTGGACCCAGATCAGACTGCTCCTTGGGGAGCAGTCTGATCTGAGTCCACGCTGTTTGCAACAATGACTTTTAAAGTAACATTGACTTAGTTGACCCCTATTGACATGGGAGACAAAGATACTTTTGAAGGAGTTGCCTCCCTTGAAGATGTACCCATCCCCCTTAAAAAGAGGAAAGTGTTGTTAACAAGGATCAACAGTAAAATTCCTATATTAGGACCACCTTTGGGACTGTTCAAAAGTGGTCTTTAAGATCACTTTTGAACAGTCCCAAATGTGGTATCTTTTTAAAGGATGCTGGGTGTAGAAAACACAAACATTTCAAATATGTTTTTTAAAAGCAGAATTAGTCTTAATATGAGCTGGTCTTAAGGGGAATGGGAACACTTTCAGGGGAGGCAACTCCTGAAAAAGTATTTTTGTCTCCCATGTCAAAAGAGGTCAACTCTTAAAGGAAAGAATTTGCTCCTGAGGAGCAAATTTTTTCCTTTAAGAGTAGACCCCTTTTTCAGTGGGACAGGGCTTATAGAAAAGCGGACAGGAAGTCCCGAAAAGGGGCTCCCTTTGAAAAATGTAGGAAAATATTCCAGGTATTCCCATTTCCCTTAATAGCGGAATTTTACTGTATTTATTTTATGCATTTTTGCTTGTGAAACATTCACAGGAAATTTTCCGTCTTATTTTCTCTGAAACAAAAATCCTTTGCTTTGCAATTAAAGATTTTTATCATATGACGTCGTGTCTGTGAGTGTAATAATGTCATGTAATATTTTCGATAATCCACTAGTGGATTAAATATGCAAATTAGCTAGATACTTCCCGTAATGTTACATGTACGACGTCCTTACCGTCGCGTTTACTGACAGCGGAATTTTGACATTTTTGTAAGCAATCGTGAATAAAATGCGTTTTAAATTTCATATGATAAATAGAATCTTGCATTCATGCACATGTATTATTGAATTTATTAAACTCCTTGAGGAAAAGGGATAAAATGCTCGGCAAAGCCTCGCATTTTATCCCTTATCCTCAACTCTTTTAATAAATTCAATAATACATGAACACTCATGTAAGATCCTCTATAAACAAGATTTAGATTGTGATAATATCATTGAATTTGAATAAAGAGTTGCCCACAGAGAGATTTTAAGGTAAATAATACTGAATATACATGTACCTATACTGAGTTGCACATGCCCAGGTGAGTCAAGGCAATGGTAACTTATGCATCACACTTGCATCTTACACATCACACTATGGCCCTCGCCCACCAGGGCTTGAAGATATAGATGGGCTGCATGATGCTTCCACGCAGACCAGAAACAGACCCCCATACAAGTACTGGTAAACCGCTTAGAGGATCTAAGCCTGCCCAGGCAAAGTGGTGCGAGTTGGCCCGTCCATGCTTATAAACCCTATTGGTTTCATTGGGCGGCAGGGATTGAGATGTCATTTCATTTCAATGTCGGGTAAAAGTCCCACAAAATTGGAAGCAATGAGTCCAGTGAGTGAATGAGTGTTTGAGTTTTACGTCCCACCAACAGCTAAGGTCATATGGAGAAGGGACCTCGGTTTAAAGACTCCTCCGAAAGTCTGGAGAAGCCCGGGATTGATCCTGGTTTACAAGGCGAGTAGTGTAACCACTACACCACGGAGGCTTCTAAAATACAGTGTTGACGGGGACGTTAAACATCAAATCAAACAAACACAAAATACACATCATACTTATATTATGTCATGCACTGATCTGAAAACATCCACTGGACGTGGAACAATGCAGCAGATCATGTTTCTGTAAAAATAATGTGTATTGACCACATGAACAAGTCCATCAAGTTAGCATCCTTAAAACCCACTTTATATAGAGAAAACATGGGGTTATTTTGGTATACATTATTTTTCTTATTTCTGCTCCAAAAACATAGGTTGTTTGTACTCATTAGAACCAACTCAATGAGGCGGTTCTAATGAGCACCCACAATCTATGTTTGCAGTATAAATAAGAAAAATATTACAAATTTTCATCAGAAAAATAACCTTTTTGGAGTACTCATCATAAAAGCACACCAATATAATTTTATACAGTAAAACTGGGGTTTAAATGGGTATACCTTATTTTTCTTATTTCTGCTCTAAAATATAGATTGTGGGTACTCATTAGAACCGCCTCGATGAGGCGGTTCTACCGATGACCCACAATCTATATTTTGAGCTATCACAATTTTTCATCTTAATGGAGGTAAAGTTTATAATGTATTTGTATAGGCCTGTTTTTGTAATGTGAAAGAAAACACCATGTCACACGGGTGTTATATCGTTATGGCAACAGTAAATTAGCCATCAGTGTTTGAGTCATTGACGTTTCACTGTAACAACCACCATGTTAACCCATCCCCTCTGAAAGGGGTACCTTGGCAAACAGTGCAGGCTCTGATCAGACGCAGCAGACTGTGGCGTCTGATCATGGCATGCACTATTTGCTAACAGAATTTTCCGTCAAAAAAGGATAAGAACGAAAAAATAGGCCTGACACCCCTTATATGACATATGGACTTGTCCAACATATAGCAATGGAAGAGTCCACCAGCATACAATGGGTTAACAAGTCCATGTAATGAACAGCCCTGTAAACCCCACTTTATATAGAGAAAAGTGCAGATTACATTGGGTGGTTCTAACAAGCACCAATAATTTATGTTTGGGCTAGAAATAAAAAAAATACTAAAAAAATTGCAACTTAAAAAAAAATCTACTTTGATACCTTTAAGTACATAAGAGTGTTATCAGAATGCTATTCAAATATTTTAGGTTTTGCACACAAACACACAGTTTACCGTTCAAAACAGTTTACAGTTCTATACAGACACACACATTTATCATAAAGTAAACAGATATGGCATATAACATTACAGATCTAAACACTATAGTCTTTCAAAAAGCAGTGAGACGTGACTGCACTTTTAATTTTGGACTAGTCCGTGTTTTAGGTAAGTCGCTTTCAGTTGGGATTTTACATTGGGGGATATAGTTTTACTGAGATTCGTACTGCATCATACTAACCACTTGGCCACAACTTCTACATAATGGCACTATCAAAAAACTTATTTATAATTTCAAAGTCCTGTGAAAAAAAGAAATGCGAAACCTGCTTCCCCTGAAACATGGAATAGTCTTGCCACGCTTGAACGTTGAACTCTCAAAGGTCGTTGATAAACTATATCTGCATGTGTTCATGCAAAAACAACTGAAGTATAACTGGTATCATTGTGCAAATATTTCGCCCAAATATGTATATTAAACCTGGCATCCCAAAAATGTGACACTGGCATTGTAGATCCAGATCAGATGCTACAGAATGCACCATCTGATGTTGGTCTACACCACAAAACAAGATCTTGGTCTACATCATTTGCCTATAGAACAGGAAGTTTTGTAAAATTGAGTATACAAGTAATTTTTATTCTTGACAGGAAACATGGGATCACATTGATCCCCGCTTGACTGAGAGCGATATTTGCCAGAGCTGTTAGGCAAGGGTAAATATCCCTTTCAGGTGGGAATGTGATCCCATTTTCCCCTCAAGAATCGGAACAATAAATTTGTTATACTGGAAAGCTTTTTAACCACAATTTGTATATCGTTGAAATGTTTTCCAAAGGATTCTTTTAAAGCAGACTTCGTCAGCAGTACATGTTTACATGTGATGTCATCAAATACTCCCTTAATACTACAGGAGATGATAATTATAAGCTGCTAGCTTACTCTCAAATCCTGTAGTATACTATTGTAATTGTTGTTAAATGTTAGTTTGTACAGAGAAAGTAATAAATATTGTTTAAACCAAATACGCCCTTAATAATTATGTTGATCACAGTGAAAGTGGGAAATGTTTATGTCATTGTTTTGTTTGTTTGTATTGGACTTTACTGGCCATGTCAACACTATTTGAGGTCATTTTTGAGCCGGTCAGTTTTATTACCTATCCACACTTTTCCTTGGCAGCTGGCTTATACGTAAGCGGTTAACCAGTACAGTGCACATTCTTTCAAAAGTGACAACTAGTGGAAGGGAGAGAATGACTGTAGAAAAGATTTCATGGTCAATATATTTTTTATTTATTTCATATTTTGGCTTGAAATTATTTTGGTGCATGAAGTTATTTTTATTGTATTTTTATCAACTGCAGTAAATCCAAGATGGTGGACATTGCAATTCAGCAAAGGCAAGCGCAAGAGGGTAATATATTTTTCTCATGGGGAATATGGAAAATAATTGCCTTGCGGTGTCCAATCAAAGGCAAGAAATTTCTTTGCAGTATGACAATAACTGATATTAACAAGACATCCCTTAAATTTGTAAGATGGAAGATTCCATGTGTCTCATAGGGTACGTTTCACACAGGGTAAAGCCTGTAACACAAAGTAACATCATCACGCAGACATGCCTATGTAATGTTGACCCCTGTAAACCCTACTTTTACCCTGTAAACCCCACTTTTATCGAGTAAAACTGTTGATCATAACAAAAACACGCCTATTCAAATATATTGAAAGTGTTACCACCAAATATGAAAATTTGCAGATGAAAAATTCTGATATGTTTCCTACTTCTGCTCAAAACACTGATTGTGGGTACTCATTCGAAATGCCTCGACAAAGTGGTTCTCACATGTACCCACAATTATGTTTTTTGAGCAAAAATAATTAACACCCCTGTAAACCCCACTTTTACTCCATATAAACCCCAGTTTTACTATATAAAAGAGGGGTTTAAGGGGGTCATAATTAAATAAGGTTGTTTTCGTGATGAACTCTAAGAAACTGATGTTGTGGATATTAAGTTAGAATTGCCTCACAGGTGCGATTCTAAAAATGCCCACAAAATGGGCACATATAACAATTAACCACAACATCTGTTTCTTAGAATATCAAAAATAGTCTTGCACTTCTCCATTAGACTGTCTCAACTTAAGCGAAGGATTCACTGAGGCAGAATATGAAAATCATCATCAGAAAATGTTTAATTTTCTGGTGGTTTTGATAAGAGAGTGGAGGTTAAACATCCCTGTCAACATTTAGGTCCTTTTTGGAGACGTTGATTCAAATTTTGTGGGACTTTTACCCGACACTGAGATAAAATGACATCTCAAACCCTGCCGACCAATGAAACCATAAGGCTTATATGCACTTAACATTCTGAATCACGCCACTTTATCTGGGCAGGCTAAGCCCTTCTAAGCCAATTACCAGTATTCATGAGTGGTCGATTTTAGCACTGCATAGAAGCAAAATGCAGTCCAATCCATCACGTGAACAACTCTGTGAAATGAACATCCTGCTAAACCCCACTTTATAAAGCAAAAACTGGGGTTTCAAGGGGGTAAACATTAGTTTTCATATTTCTGCTCCTATACATAGGTTGTGGGTACTCCTTCGAACCGCCTCATTGACACTGTTCTAACGAGCACCCACAACCTATGTTTGCAGTATAAATAAGAAAAAAAATCATGGATTTTCGTCAGAAAAAAAAGCACTGATTTTCTTTAGAAAAGTAGCCATTTTAATGATGTGAAAAAATGCACTATGGCACACAGGTGTGTTATCGTAATGTATTTCTCCAAGCCCCTATGGGATAAGGCGACATTTTTTGTTGGTAAATTTTTCAATATATTTGAATATGCATGATTTCCTAATGGATATTGAGAAAGACCCCTCAAAATATAACACCTAGACAGGTGAAAATATGTCTTTAAGCATGTACACTCATGAATATACAAATCAACCCTTACCCTTTTGAATAGTACATTTAGCCGCACAAATTTCTGCTTATCAACCAATCAAATTACTTGATATAAATCACAAGCACTTGTTTCTTAGAGAAAAAATTCTACCTGAAGCTGGAATGTTTTTTTCTCTATGTTTTTGTCTCTGTGAAACAAGTACCTGTGATATAAAGTGTTCATTCAATTCACATTCAACTTTGATGACAGTGTAGATACTGATCAGATGGTCTTCAGAAGCCATCTGATCTGGATCTATACTGTTTGCCAAAGTTGGGGTTGCTGTGTTCAGCAGGATAAGGGTTGACCAAACAGACAAAATTAAGTAATGGTATTTTTCAAAAGCTGTAACTTTTAATCCATCGCTAAGTATATAAACGGGAGCTTTCCACTAAATGTTTTCCATAGGCGACAATATTAACCTTTTACCTGCTCCCACAAAAACTACACATACAAAACTTTTCAAACCTTACTTGTTTATAGAGCCATCCTAGCCCAACAAGTTAATGAGAAAAAAATCTGCATGTTGATCTGCTCCTTTTCAAGTTACAGTCAACCATGTTTGTTTACCTACTAGAACGGAGTAAATACAAACCAACATTTTTAAAGGAGGGGTGACCATATAAAATCAGCAAAAATTTCTTTGAGCTTGCAGATATATTTATAAAACATGCATCATTTTAGTCCCTTATACCCATCATTTTCTCACAATGAAAAAAAACATGGGATATATATCCAATGGAAGCAAGTCTGGTGTTTAGAACGCAACTAAAAGCTCGGTCCAAAAGTGATCATACCTGGCAACTCCCAGTATTTAGTGCAATGCTACCAAACCTCTGCTGCATACTGAAAATGTTCCTTTGAGCAACATGGGTAAAACATGGACATTTCTGCATCAGAAAAGGATGAAGGATCAACACTGGGTAAAATATGCACATTAATCTGTGAGATAGTAAGATTCATCTTTTGATACAAACACTGTGTTAAAAGATTTCTGAGATCCTTGAACATCACAACAGAGATTCATGGCACTAATACTCATGGAAATTAACACTGAAAACATATGAAACTGTTTATAACACTGTATATTATGACATTAATTTGATATAACATGGATCACAAAGGTAACAAATTCTACAAAATAGTTGTATCATGACAACATGGTTCCTTGTCTACCAAATGGAGAAAGATAAATAAATGTGCAGAAAAACTGAGTCAGAACACAGCCAATCTCACATTATTTTTCTTATTTCTGGTTCAGAACATATGTTGTGGGTACTCGTTAGAACCGCCTCAATGAGGCGGTTCTAATGAGCACTCACAACCTATGTTTGGGGTATAAATAAGGAAAATATGACAAATTTTCGTAAGAAAAGTCACCATTTTGGAGATATGAAAGAAAGCATTATGTCAAACGGATGTGTTATCGTAATGATAGTGTCACGATCAACATCATGCTGTTACACACCAGTAACCATGTGCTATGACTTGTGGTCAAATCATCTTTATGACATGACGTTATCCACTAAATAACAGTGGTAAATGAATATACATCACATTGTCTGATCACAGGAGCCTGAAGTTTGGCCCATCAAACCTACTGAAAATGTCCAAATTACCACAACCTCTTTATCTCACTATTAATGGGGTCCAAAGTAAAAACCATGTTGGTTAACAACAGTGCTATATCCAAACAAAAATGTATAGATTATATAGAAAAATGACCATTTATGGTCATTTTTCTATATAATCTAAACATTTTTGGGATCCATCTTGAAACTGTGTTATATCCGTAACCATGTTTTAACCAACCATGTTATAATGAGGTTGTGGTGTATAAAGACACTGAAGCAATTTCTGTTATGTTTGTTTGTTGGAGTTGAGGTTTTACGTCTCTGTTTACACTATTTAGATCATTTTGGAGACGTTACTTCCGATTTTGTTGGACTTTATCCGACATTGAAATGAAATTACACCTCAAGCCCTACCACCCAAAAGAAACCATGGTCTGACTCACACCACTTTGCCTTGGCAGGCTCAGACCTTCTAAACAGTTTACCAGTACTGTTGTGAGGTTGGTTTCAGCTCTGCAAGGAAGCACCACTCAGCCCAATCTATTTCTCCAAGCCCCAATGGGCAGCGACTTAAGCAATTCCTGTGGCTCAAACATTTCTGTGTCTCAAGCATTTCAAAGGTACAGCAAAAATGATTTCACTCTTGGACATTTCTTATGAAATGGCTTATAGTCAGTTTTGGTTTTGGACAATATGAATTACTTATGGACAGAACTTCAAGGTCATGTGGTCTAGTCAGTACACACTGAGTACAGTCGAACTTCGATGGCTCGAACACCTTTGGGACCTCGAAAATCTGTTCGGACAGGGGTAGTTCGAGCCACTGAGGGTTACTGTCAGGAGGAATAACGGGATACTTGAGACACCTTTTCAGTGTTCTGTAATGAGAATGTATGATGTGTGTACTCATTAGAATCGCCTCATCGAGGCGATTCTAACGAGTACACACAGCATACATTTGCAAGATAAAAGACTAAAATCTCCTTAAGTACCCCCACTATTTCTTATATAGAGGATTTCCACAGGGGCTCAAGAATGGGTTCGACTCAGCCATGGTAAACGAGCCATCGGTGTTCGAGCCATCGAAGTTCTACTGTATGTTATCAAAATACATGTACCGTAAAATTCCTAAAAATTCAGACACCTTGTGAACTTGCTGTAATTCTCCTAAAATTTTAACAGGTTTGTTTCGCAATCCATCAAGGAGTCCAGGAGCAGTCTGATCTGGGTCTGCACTGTTTGCTGAGGCCTATCTGTCACAGTACTTAGAATCATTATGGTACACAACATGGAAGGTTGTTCTGACATCATGTTAACCAAGTCCTTTTTATGATTGCCCTTTAATGCCCAACTAGATATAAGGAAAATTGGGATTATACTACATTGTTTACCTTATTGATGTCTCAAAACACAGATTGTGGCTACCAATCAGAACCACATAACCAACACCCACAATCAATGTTTGAAGTAAAGATAACAAATCATAATGTTAACAAGTCCGTAAAATGACACCCAGCACCCTTAACCCCACTTATATAGTTAAAACTTGGGTTTACTAGGGTATAAATTATTTTTCTTATTCCTGTTTAAAGACAGAGATTGTGGGTACTCATTCAAACCGCCTCAATAAAGCAATTCTAACGAGCACCTACAACCTGTGTTTGTAGTATAAAAAAGAATAATATCACGGATTTTCATCAGAAAAGTAGCCATTCTGGAGATGTGAAAAAATGCACTATGTCGCACGGGTGTGTTATCATAATGTTTTGCAAATTTCCTCTGGCAAGTACACAGCAACCTCTTTATTATACTACTGCTGGGGTCCAAAGCAGAAACCGTGTTATTTAAACAATTGTGTTATGCCCAAACAAAAATGTAAAGATTAAACAGAAAATCTATCCATTTGGGGGCCTTCTTTAAACTGATATATCCAAATGGTGTTATAATGAAGAGTGCTATAAAGAGGTCTTGGTGTACCATGAAAGACTGAGCTATCTCACATGGGTATGTTATCCTTATGAACATGCTATAAAGAGGTCTTGGTGTACCATGAAAGACTGAGCTATCTCACGTGGGTATGTTATCCTTATGAACATGCTATAAAGAGGTCTTGGTGTACCATGAAAGACTGAGCTATCTCACATGGGTATGTTATCCTTATGAACATGCTATAAAGAGGTCTTGGTGTACCATGAAAGACTGAGCTATCTCACGTGGGTATGTTATCCTTATGAACATGCTATAAAGAGGTCTTGGTGTACCATGAAAGACAGAACTATCTCACGTGGGTATGTTATCCTTATGAACATGCTATAAAGAGGTCTTGGTGTACCATGAAAGACTGAGCTTTCTCACATGGGTATATTATCCTTATGAACACCGACAGTTTGTATAAGACTAAAAAAGTATGTTCTTTACTAATGGCTCTAATAACTGTTTTAATGTTTGCTTTTGCTGCAAACTCTTAGGAAGCTGAGAAAGACTGCATCTTGAAAAGTTGTCTATTTATGTTGTCTGCTGCATCTTTTGGCAAACTTTTCAAACATAAGTTTGCATACAGGCAAACATTGTGGAGCCAGATAAGACGGCTCCTTAAGCAGTCTGATCTGGATCTGCATCATTTGCAACAATTGCTTATAAAGGTAACCAGCAGCAGCAAAGCAGATGTCAATTGTTGTGACTGGCAGCTTAAGGGTTAATTGCCTTCCTGTGGAAAAAAAATGAGCAAAACAAAAGAAAGTACTCTTGGATAAGTATTCCAAGCTACTGTTCTACAGATATCCAGTATATTTACATCATGGTAAAATGTCAGTACCAATATTTTGCTAACAACATACTTGATATTTGCATAGAGGTATTCCAAATGTAACAACTGTACAGAGGTATTCCAAATGTAGCAAACAAACAGAGGTATTCCAAATGTAACAAATGCATCTTTCTTAATTCACCATATTTGCATTATTTGCTGGCTACCAGCTTGCACTTTGTCAATATTGGAAAAACAGGTAACCAGACCCCCCTGACATTGAAAGGTCAGGGGGGTCTGGTTACCTGTTTTTCCAACACTGATAACCTTCAGACTAGGAACCAGCAGATAATGCAAATAAGGTGAATGCCAAGTAAAATACAATAAAGCTAAAAAACAGACATGTACATAAACCTGTTGAACAAGCCCCCGCCCATAGGGGCTTTAAGAAATATATGGGCTGCACGATGCTTCCACGCAGAGCTGAATCTGGCCCGCACACTAGTACTGGTAAACCACTTAGAGGATCTAAGCCTGTCCAGGAACCGCGGTGCGAGGCGGACCGTCCATGCTAATAAACCCTATTGGTTTCATTGGGCGACAGGGCTTGAGATGTCATTTCATCTCAATGTCGGGTAAAAGTCCCACAAAATTGGAAGCAACGTCTCCAAAATGACCTTTACAGTGTTGACGGGGACGTTAAACCTCAAATCAAACAAACAAACAAAAACCTGTTGAACAATATCAATGCATAGCAATCAACATTACCCAAATATTATGCAGAAGGTAAACGCTCTGATCAGGCTGTGCTGATGTACAGGCTGATTCATGGTTTTGCAAGTGCAAATGTTATAAAACATTTTCTCATTACAAAAACACGCCTATACAAATACCTTGTAAATTTTACTGGTGTAAAAATGAAAATTTTAAGATGAAAAATTGCAATATTTTCCTTATTTCTGCTCAAAACATAAAGTGTGGGTACTCGTTAGAACCACCCCATCGAGGCGGTGCTAACGTGTACCCACAATCTATATTTTAGAGCAGAAATAAGAAAAGTAAGGTTTACCCCTGTAAACCCCAGTTTTACTATATACAAGATGTGTTTGTGAAACACGAACATGTGCCCGGGCATGGTCATTTTTATTCAAAGTTGCTCACAAGTCAAGATTTTTGTTTGTGTGGGAAGCCCTTGACACAAGAAACTTACATGCCAAATATGGAAGCTCTATCTTAAACGGTTCAAAATTTATGAACAATAATATTTTTTCTTTAAAGTAGGTCAAGGTCACAGGTAAAAAAAAATTGCATGAATGTAAAGCTCTTGGTCACAAGGAACCTACATGCCAAATATTAAGGCTCTATCTTAAACGGTTCAAAAGTTATGAACAATTTTATTTTTTCTTTTAAGTAGGTCAAAGGTCAAGGTCATGGTCCAAACATTTTGCATGAATGAAAAGCTCTAATCACAGGGAACCTTCATGCCAAATAGGAAAGCTCTATCCCAAATGGTTCGAAAGTTATGACCAAAATTGTTTATATTTTTTAAGTAGGTCAAAGGTCAGGGTCACAGGTCAAAATTTTTGCATGAATGTAAAGCATTTGTCACAAGGAACCTACATGCTAAATATGAAGGCTGTATCTCAAACGGTTCAAAAGTTATGACCAATGTTAACTTTTTCTTTTATGTAGGTCAAAGGTCAAGGTCACAGGTCAAAATTTTTTGTGTGAATGTAAAGCTCTTGTCAAAAGGAACCTACATGCAAAATATGAAGGCTCTATCTCAAACTGTTCAAAAGTTATGACCAAAATGTTAATTTTTTACTTTAAGTAGGTCAAAGGTCAAGGTCAAGGTCACAGGTCAAAATTTTTTGCATGGATGTAAAGCTTTTTTCACAAGGAACATACATGCTAAATATGAAGGCTGTATCTCAAGTGGTTCAAAAGTTATGACCAATGTTATTTTTTCTTTTAATTAGGACAAAGGTCAAGGTCAAGGTCAATTTTTTTTGCATGAATGTGCAGGTCTTGTCACAGGGAACCTTCAGGCCAAATATGAAAGCTCTATCTCAAACGGTTCAAAAGTTATGGCCAACGTTAAAGTTGTCCACGTACAAACCAACAAACAAACAAACACACAGGGCAAAAACAATATGTCCCCGCTATCGCTACCGGGGACATAAAAAGTGGGGTTCAAGGGGCTCAAAGTTATATAGACATGTTTTTATGATGATTTTCAAGTGGCTCTAGATCTACTGTACAATCATGGGGAGCATCAGTGAATAATCTCATTCTTTAAAATTTTGTTTTAGAATAAATTACTTCTATATAAATTATAAAAATTACATTCTATTCTACCAGTCTATCAGCATGAACATATTCTAAATATAACCATTTAATAATAAGCACAATAAATATTCTTAAATACTTAGCCCCCGCCCATCGGGGCTTGAAGAAATAAATGGGCTGCATGATGCTTCCACACAGAGCTGAATCCGACCCGCACACAAGTACTGGTAAACCGCTAAGAGGATCTAAACCTGCCCAGGTAAAGTGGTGCGTGTCGGACCGTCCATGCTATAAACCATTTTTGTTTCATTGGGTGACAGGGCTTGAGATGTCATTTCATCTCAATGTCCGGTAAAAGTCCCACAAAATTGGAAGCAACGTCTCCAAAATGACCTTTACAGTGTTGACGGGGATGTTAAACCTCAAATCAAACAAACAAACAAACCAGTCTATCAGCATGAGCATATTCTAAATATAACGGTAACCATTTTATAATTAGCACAATAAATATTTTTAAATACTTAAACAAACACAAAGAAGCATGCAGTTAACAGAAAAACTTACTAAGTTGTACTAGAATACCTTAACCCTTATCTTGCTGACCACGGATATGTCTTATCATTCAAACAATGTAGATCCAGATCAGATGGCTTCTAAAGAAGCCATCTGATCAGTATCTTCATTGCTTGTCATTCAGTTTATAAATTTATTGCAATAATCTGCATCAATAATCTGATTGGTTGATAATCAGTAGTGGGTGTGGCATATTTAAATATTCAATAGGACAAGGGTTAAATATGTGAATGCATGAATACACAGTATCATTTCACATTTAAAGGTACATGGATGCAAAAAAAAAATACATGCATAAGCAAAAGAGAGGGGTGGGATAGGGGAAGGGGAGATTCAACTGCCACCCTTAGAAATGTTGTTTTACACAAATGGCAACAATCATTACGAAAACAAGCCTATACAAATACACTGAAATTTTTTTTCTTCGAAAAACAAAAATGTTAAGAGCAAAAATTGTGATATTTTTCTTATTTCTCCTCAACACATAGATTGTGGGCACTCGTTAGAACCTCCTCAGATTGTGGGCACTCGTTAGAACCGCCTCGATGAGGCGGTTCTAACGAGTACCCACAATCTATGTTTTAGAGCAGAAATAAGAAAAATAAGGTTTACCCCTGAAAACCCCAGTTATATAAAAGAGGGGTTCAAGGGGGTAAAAATTATATAGGCACGTTTTCGTGATGGTAACCTCTGCCTAAAGTTTCTACATATTCACTATCATTCAGTACTGGCAGCTGGAAAATTAAACTGGCAGCACAAATTATGACAATCCAATTAACCCTTATCCTGCTGAATAAATTAAGTTAGCCGCATCCATTTCTGACTATCACCAATCACATTACTTGATATAACGAATTTGCTCAATTCATAAACAGTCTGGCAAACAGTGTAGATCCTAATCAGATGGCTTCTTCAGAAGCCACCTGATCTGGATCTACACTGATTGCAAAGGTAGGAGTTGTCAGCAGGATAAAGGTTAAAGTTAATATAGGTATATTACATTTCTAACATTATAAGAAGGGAGATAATCGTTTTTGATTTCCTGATTACTTATCTTTTACATGTGTGGACTCAGAATAGTGCAAACTCTTTTCTTACATGCTTTTCAGTGAAATATAGAGATTTCTGATTGAAATCGAAAACGATATTGTCACTGTTTCAAACAGTGAAAGATATCAATTTTATTTATCACTGTTTGGGACTACTTTTTTCTTGAAATCTAATTTTGTGGTCAGTTTTTTCATTGTCAAATGATTGAAAATCAATTAACTCTATTAGAACATACGCTAAGCCAAATGAGGATGTTTATGATGTCATTTTCGACACTGATGTCACATATTTTGTCGCCCGACGTTAGATCCGTCTGCAGTTTCTTTGGGAAACTAATCTCTCAATTATTTCAGTAACCATTCATAGAAATGCCATCCCAAGCTATTTCTCGGGTGCAAACTTTTAGTTTACACCCAATATTATACCCAGTAAATACGTTAGACACCACCAAATTGGCGCTCAACGACCAGGAACAAAGTTAGTTTTGTCTGAGGCAGTATAAGATCAAATTTTGTTTCACTCATGAACATCAAAACTGGTATTTTCACTTGTGGCTACGCCACTCGTGAAAATACTGGTTTTGGTGTTCATTCAGTGAAATAAAATTCGATCTTACACTGAAAAAATCAAATATCCTCTATATGCAACACCTTTCAATGAATCACTTTGCATCAAGTTGGTTTGTCAATCAAATGACATTATCAAAGAATGCATACACTGGATCAAGAAATGTACACTGAATGGTCTTTTTAGGCAAGTACCTTTTCCATTTTTAAATCTGATTTATGTTCTTGAAAGGCATCGGAGATGTTTTTTGATTGGATAGTACATGAGTCTGCACTGAAATGTACACCGTCTTCTATTTTAGATTTATACTGGCTAGCAGTAATTGTTTAGGATATACTGAATAATGTTTCAAATCAAAATGAAATCCCTGCACACTGGTGTGTCAGAAATGAAACATAGCACATCTAAGATTGTCTCTACACTTAAATGAAAGAGCAAATTGTTTCCTTTAGGAGTAGACACATAAAGATGAGGGAAACAAATATAATTTTTGAAATGGTTATCCCTCCCTCCCTAAAAATTTATTCCTCTAAGAAGACAATCTCTCTATAACCCAGTCTCCCTCTCCTTTATGCATTAGTTTCTCATCAAAGACTTCATCAGGCTGTAACTTTCGGAATCTTATTCTGTCATGCAGTCTGTTAGTCTGTCCCTGCCAGAACTCCAGGACATCTGGTCTAATGAGGTAGCCTCCCCTAGAACGAAAATAAAATGCCAAATTAACAATCAAGAACTTCTTCACCTAAAACCAAAGCTCCAAATAAGAGGGAGTAACCAGGACAATTCAGGGATAATTTTTCTTAAATAAACTATATTTTCTTGGCTCTTGCGGTCAAGAAAATATGATCATCGAGGGGATTCTTGAAAGAACCTTCATAGCAGCTTTTTATATGCAGGAATAAGAAGTTCCATTATCCTGGTTAGCCCCGCTCCCCAACCCCATCCCGTCCCTTATTTATAACTTTAATTTCGATAAATAGTCCAGTATCAAGTAAACTACAGAAACTGAACTATCCTCAATATACAGTGATACATCTCTGGCCCAACCACTGATGGCTCATTTACCATGGCTGTTTCAACCTCATTCCTGAGGCCCTGGGAAAATGTCCCAGATCTACAGTTATTGATAAACTAGGGATAATTTTCTAATTATATCTTAAATATGTAAACTGTGTGTACTCACCAGAATCACCTCAGTACATATGTTGTGTGTACTCACCAGAATCACCTCAGTCTGTATGTTGTGTGTACTCAACAGAATCACCTAAGTGCATACGTTGTACTCATCAGAAACACCTCAGTATGTATGTTGTGTGTACTCATCAGAATCACTTCAGTATGTATGTTGTGTGTACTCATCAGAATCACCTCAGTATGTATGTTGTGTGTACTCATCAGAATCACCACAGTATGTATATTGTGTGTACTCCTCAGAATCACCTCAGTATGTATGTTGTGTGTACTCATCAGAATCACCTCAGTATGTATATTGTGCGTACTCATCAGAATCACCTAAGTAGGTATATTTTGTGTCCTCATCAGAATCCCCTCAGTATGTATATTGTGTGTACTCACCAGAATCACCTAAGTAGGTATTTTTGTGTCCTCATCAGAATCACCTCAGTATGTATGTTGTGTGTACTCATCAGAATCACCTCAGTACGTATGTTGTGTGTACTCATCCGAATCACCTCAGTATGTATATTGTGTGTACTCGTCAGAATCACTGAGGTGACTCTGAGGAGTACACACAACATATATGTATGTTGTGTGTACTTCTCAGAATCACCTCAGTACATCATCAGAATCACCTCAGTAAGTATGTTGTGAGGCGATTCTGATGAGTACACACAAAATACCTTTATTTTAAAGGAAATTGAATAGTACAAGATATCCCTATCATCACTCCTGGCCTGGTACTAAAATTAGCCCTCTCTGGCACAAAGTACCTCCGTCTCAAACAAATTTTCATGATCCAAATGGTGTTCGAGCCTATGAAGTTTGACTGTATCTTTTGATCGGCTAAAGAGTTTGACCCATTCAGCACCAGAAACCCTTAAAGAGGTACCTTGGCAAACAGTGCAGGCCGAGATCAGACGCCGCACAAAGTGGTGTCTGATCTGGGCCTACACTGTTTACAATAAGTTAAGCCATTTTCCCAATAAATTTTGAAGAAAACACAACCTCACACCCCTAAATTTCGACATGGACTCCTGCCATATATAAGGTGGAAGACTCCATTTGGTACAAAAAGGGTTAAGTTAATGTGTGATCAGGCTGCACTGACAACTCATAAGGATATCACAGAAAATGACAACTGCCTTTCTTCAATCAGCGGAAAGGAGAGAATGACCATAGAAAAGATTTCATGAGCAATCTACGCTAAAGAGTGTTGCCAACCCAACAGATAATTAACCCCCCAGTCAGACGTGTATCTGACTCAGCTAACAAGCCCAGCTTCAAGCAATTGTAATTGATCGTGATTATCGTTTCAGATCGAGACCAAGTCATAGACTCAATCGCAACAATCCTATCGGAACGCATTTGATAGTATCTGAACGGGAGAGCAGACCGTGGCTGAGCGTGACACCTGAAATTGACAAATCGTGGTTGGATTGCATCCGAGTGCAACAAATAGTACCAGAACGTATCGAGTCTCATTACCTCGTATCCAAACCTGAAATTCTAGAGAAAATTCCAAAACCAGCTACGAATGGCCAATCGTGGCGTTCCTAACGGATCGCACGACAGTGGGAACCTAGCATTACTAATCCAATAATGAAAACCACTGTCTGGTTAATTTCCAATGTGTTCTCTTTTTTATTTGGGTGCGACATCACGTGAACAAGTCGTGAAATGAACAACCCTACCCCTAAACCCCACTTTACATAGAGAAAACTAGGGCTTACGGGGGTGTACATTATTTTTCTTAGTTCTGCTCCAAAACATTGATACTCATTAGAACAGCCTCATCCATGGTTCTAATGGACACAAACAACCTACCGGTATGTTTGGAGTATAAATGAGGAAAATATCACAGGTTTTCATCAGAACTTGGCATCTCAAATGTGACCCGAGCCAGGCTCGAACCCACAGCGGCAAGGGACCTAATGATTAAGAGTCAGCACTCTTATTCAAAAGGCCACGGAGGCCCATAAAATTTGAGGATTGCCGGTAGGACTCGCATTAATAACTTGCTGAGCTGTTGACAAAGACCAACCACAAACTTACCAATAATCTGGTTTTGGAATGGTATCTACATCTTTATACTTGTCTTGTAGTTCTTTGTTTTTCTCTGTTAAAACCTGTTGAAAATGATATGAATAGCTAATTACCCAACAAGAAAACAAATAAAATTTGTAGCCACTTGCCCAGAAGATCAGTTTGTCTTAAGAATGGCAATCAATGCAATTTGTCTGGGCAAGTGAAATATAATTACTTGCCCTGCTTAATTTCGGACTTGTCCATGGCAGCTGGGCAATGGATTTCTCAGGCCGTGCTTTGAAACCAGAGCAGATTCTAACACTTAGATGCCAGAAGATGCATTACACAGGGAGCCAGATCATGATGATGGTTTTGTGTTTAATGACACATAGATCTACCCTCTTGTGCAGGAGCCAGTAAAGGGAGCCAGCAAAAGCCCCATATATATTAGGATTAGTATATTCGCTCTAGTCCTCAGATAACAGAATCTGATGATCTCCTTAAAATCTACTCACATGGGCACAGCTGTAAAAAGCCTAGTTACCTTATTAAGCTTGTTTGTGGTCAACACGTTAATTATTCTAAAAATTACAATATCTGATACTCTAGTATTTTGCTGAAAAAATGTGAGTAAGCTGCTCACAATTTTTCAACAAACATACCAGTGTATATGGCACAGTGAAGGTTTGCTCAAAATGTCACTTAATGACATTGTCAGCTTTGAATAACTGTTTTATAGCAATATTTCTAGGTAATAAGATCTAATACGGCAAACCTCATTTTTAACTCTATTCTTGCTGAACGAATTAGTTTTAATCACACCCTTTTCTAACTATCATCCAATCAGATTACTTGATATAATGATTCATTAAAATTTACAAGCTGAATGACAAATAGTGTAGATTCTGATCAGATGGCCACCTGGTCTGGATCTTAAGTATTTGCAAAGGTAGGGGTTGTCTTGTTCAGCAGGATAAGGGTTAAATGTTGGTTTGATGGGGACACACATTCAAATATCTCTCAAAAATATCCTTTTTTAACTAGTTTGTCATATAATTTTATGGTGAAAGGTTTGCAAAGATTTACAGATTCAACATTAGATAAAATGTTCCATTAATTCATAAAGAAAATATAAAACTGATAAAAGCGCATAAAAGCAAGTAATCAGTGCTGGTAGGCAATACTAAACATAGCAGGTGCAGGCCTCGTTAGCTCAGTCAGATGCGCATCTAACTAGTGATCAGCAGGACATGGGTTCGATACCTGCCGGGGTCGGCAACATTTGTGGAGATTGATCATGAAATCTTTCCTATGGTCATTCTCTCCCTTCTGATGATTCAAGAAGGGCGGTTGTCAGTTTCTGCTGAAAGAATGTGCACTGTACTGGTTAACCACTAACGTATAAGCCTGTCCAGGCAGAGTGTGGATAGGTAAACTGACCAGCTCAAAAATGACATAACATAGTGTTGGCTGGGCTGTTAAACTCCAATACAAACAAACAAACAAACAAACACATTAAGCAACATTAACCCTATCACCCTGAGTTTCTACAGTGTATTTCTACAGTGAAATTGGATTTGTTCAGGTTAGTCAAAATCATAAACAGGAAGACATACAGTGTTGATCCTGATGAGATGGCTCATTATGTGCTATCTCATCTTGATCTACACTGTTTCAGCATAGGCCAAGATAACATATGTTGTGGGTACTCATTAGAAGTGGCTCATAAAGACACTTCTAATGTGTACACGGGACATTCGTTTTTATGCATGTTGTGGGTTCTCATTGGAAGCACCTAACTTAGTTGCTTCCAATGAATACCCACAACATTTGTTTTCATTCATGTTGTGGGCACTCATTAGAAGCACCTCACTGAGGCACTTCAAACGAATACAATGTACCCACAACATTTGTTTTCATGCATAAATATGAAAAAGTAGCAGTACTTTTTGGATGAACTAGAAATGCGTCCATAGGATACGGATGCCCCCGCCTAAAAATATGTCTATGTTTGTATTCATCCAAAGAAAGTTTTGGACCCTTTTTTCACATTTGACGTCTACGTATGACCTTGACCTTGGTTTTGTGTGAGGCAGATTGTCTCATGATGGCCAACATTTCTGCCAAGTAATTTCAAAATCCATCCAGAGATAAGAAAGTTATTGACTGCGTTTAAGTTTCGGACAATTTTTTTTACCTTTGACCTCTAAGTTTGACCTTGACCTTGAAGGTACGCATCTGGGTTTGCATGTGACACATTGTCTGATGATGGTTAACATTTCTTCAAAGTAATTTCAAAATCCATCCAGAAATAAAAAAGTTATTGACTGCGTTTAAGTTTCGGACCCTGTTTTTGACCTTTGACCTCTAAGTATGACTTTGACCTTGGAGGTACGGACCTGGGTTTTGCACGTGACACATCGTCTCATGATGGTTAACATTTCTGCTGAGTAATTTTGAAATCCATCAAGAAATAAGGAAGTTATTGACTGCGTTTAAGTTTCGGACGCACGGACGAACGGACAGACGAACGGAGGGACGGACAGGGGCAACGCTATATGCCCTTTCCACCATTCTTCCAATGGCAGGGGTATAAAAAAGCCGCTTACCTTTTGATAATTATATGTAAAGGTCTTCTCTACTACTATTATCTAGTGTAAGCTGACATCTAATATGCTACTACTATATTTATTACGTAGCTCGACTTGAAAGAAACACAGTCTAATAAAAATTTTAAGAAAGCTGTAAAATTCTTTGATGGGGAAAATAGTTCTACTTATAAGAAAAAGCAAACTGCAAAGAACAGATTCAAAAAGAAGCAACTCTTGGGTGTAATGAACACACAGAAGCTAATGAAATGCTTTGTTTCAATTTTATGTATAACTCTTATCCTGCTGTTCACGACAACTATTTTCTTTGTAAACAGTGTAGATCCAGATCAGATGGCTTCAGCCATCTGATCAGGATCTACACTGTTTGACATTCAATTTATGAATTTGTAGGAATAAATGACATCAAGAAATCTGATTGGTTCAAAGTCAGAAATGGGTGTGGCTAAACTGAATATTCAGCAAGAGAAGGGTTAAGATTTGCTTATAACAGCCAGACAGGAACTTGACAGTAGAGGACAGTACAGAAAAAGCAAATCAACCATCACAAAAACATGCCTGTATAAATTTGACCCCATTATACCCCAGTTTTATATTGTAAAACTGGGGTTTGCAGGGGTAAACATTTTTTTTTCATATTTCTATTCAAAAACATAGATTGTGGGTAGTTGATAGAACCGCCTCGTCGAGGCGGTTCTAACGAGTATCCACAATCTATGTTTTGAAAAACATAGATTGTGGGTACTTGATAGAAATCGAGGCGGTTCTAAAGAGTATCCACAATCTATGTTTTGAGCAGAAATAAGAAAAATATTGACTTTTTTCATCTAAAAGAATTCATTTTTCGGTGGTAAAATTTACAATGTATTTGTATAGGGATGCTTTCGTAATGCCTGATAAAGAATGACATAGCTCTAGATTAGGACTGTAACAAGGACAATTAAGGAATAATTTTCCTTATTTCTCTTTAGAAATCTATATTGTTGGTGTGTGTGTGTGAATTCGGGTTTAACGTCGCTTTCAACAATTTTTCAGTCATATCACGACGGTGTCTGGTTGCGACAGGGAGCTCAATGCTCACTTTTATAGTGCTGCCTCACTGAAGTATCATGTCCCAGACACATTACATGATACCAAACCCAGTCACATTATCCTGAAACTGGGTCGACCAGTCCTAGCTCTACCCCGTAAATCTGAGTGCCAAGCGAGGAGCAGCTAGTACCATTTTTAACGACTTTGGTATGTCGCGGCCCGGGATCGAAGCCGTGACCTCCCGTTCCCCGGAGCGGACAGTCTACCAACTGAGCTATCGGGGCCGGTCTATATTGTTGGTACTTGTAATGTTAGAATCATCTCATTGAGGTGACTTTAACCAGTTACGCGCACATGCCTAATCAAATATATTTAATTGGCAATTTTATCAACAAAAAATGAAAATTTTCAGATAGAAAAAATTCTGATATTTTTCATATTTTTGCGCCGATTCCCAGTTTAGGTATAGATTGTGGCAACTCATTAGAACCACCTCATGGAGTATCCTCAATGTTTTTGAGCAGAAATAATGCATAACCCTTTAAACCCAAGTTTTACTTTATAAATGTGGGGGTTTAAGGGGTCAAAATAATATAGCTGTATATTCCTGATGCCACTGAGGTGATTTTAACCTTTGTTTTGCTGACTATACTATTTTTTCCACAACCATTAACCAATCAAAGCACATGAAATAATGTATTTATTCAAATTCGCAAACTGAATGATAAAAGGTGTAGATCCTGATCAGATGGCTTTTTCAGAAGCCACCTGATCTGGAACTACACTGTTTGCACAGGAAAGGGGTTATCATGGTCAATAGGACAATGTCTAAGAAGGACCCACAATGCAGGTTTTTTTTTTTAAAGAAATATTAAAGAAATATAATACTTTAATTATTCTTGCTAGTCCTCCTTAATTATCTAGAGCTTTGATAAGATAGAGAAACTGATTAACCCTTATCATGCTTAATATTTAAATTAGCCGCACCCATTTCTGACTATCAGCCAATCAGATAACTTGATATAATGTTTTTGTTCTAATCCAAAAACTAAATGATAAACACTGTGGATCCTGATCAGATGGCTTCTGAAGAAGCCATCTGATCTGGATCTACACTGTTTGCAAAGGTAGGGATTATCATGAACACCAGGATAAGGGTAAACAAATCTAGAATCAAGCACTTAAATACCACTTGTGTCCTGTAGTGGGGAACCATTTTGAGTGTCACTAGGATACAGAATATAATAAGTCCGTCTCCAGATTCAAAGTTAACAGCAGCATGTACACTTGTAGCAAATTTGCTATCTAAAAAATTCACATCACGAAAATACACCTATATAATTTTGACCCCACTGAAGCCCACGTTTATATAGTAAAACTGGGGTTTACAGGGGAAAACCTCATTTTTCTTCTTTCTGCTCTTAAGTATAGATTGTGGGTACCCATTTGAACCAACTTGATGAGGCGAGTCTAACAAGTACCCACAATCTATATTTTGTGCAGAAATAAGAAAAATATCACAACTTTTCATCTTAAAATTTTTGTTTTTGTTTTGGTGGTAAAGTTATCTAGGCATGTTTTGGTTATGTTTTGCAACCTGGTCAACCATTTGGAGAAAAACCTTGCAACCTGGTACTAGCAAAGTGCCCAAAATACTATGAACAAAATAATTTGTGCGTGTCAGCAAAACAATGAAAAATCACTGTAGATATAGTATAAGATAGTATAATCTTTATTTTGTTCATTAATTTCAGCAAAAATAAAGCCTGACATTTTATGTGAGTTTTTCTGCCTTAAATGTTTATCTGTGTGTGTCCTGTTTTGGGGGATACCATCTAAAATTGGTTAAATTATCCCATAAAATGCCAATCACAACAATTGTCATCTGCTTTGTCGTCTGCTGGTTACTTTAAAAGTCAGTTTTGCCAACAGTGTGGATCCAGATCAGACTGGTCTGGGTCCACACTGTTTGCGGTCCACACTGTTTGCCTATATGCAAAAATATTTTTGAAAAGTTTGCAAGAAGATTCAACAGACGACATAAGAAGACAACATTTTCAGATGCAGCTTTTCATGGCATTTTAAGGGTTAATATAAAGAAGGAAACAATTTCCCATAGAAGACTAGAAATGTGTCCTTAGGACACGGATGCCCCCACCTGAAAATATGTCTATGTTTGTATTAATCCATCGCAAGTTATTGACAGTGTTTAAGTTTTTGACCCTTTTTTCACATTTGACCTCTGGTATGATTTGTATGATTTGAAGTTTAACCTCCCCATCAACACTGTAAAGGTCATTTTTGAGATGTTGCTTCCAATTTTGTGGGACTTTTACCCAACAATAAGATGAAATGACATCTCAAGCCCTGCCACCCAATGAAACCAATAGGGTTTAGAAGCATGGATGGGCCTACTCCCATCGCATTGTCTGGGCAGGCTTAGATCCTCAAAGCGGTTTACCAGAACTCGTATGTGGGTCGGTTTCAGCTCTGCGTGGAAGCATCATGCAGCCCAACTATTTCTTCAAGCCCGATTGGTGGGCTCTAGTATGACCTTTACCTTGGAGGTAAGTAGCTTGGTTTTGTGTGAGGCAGATTGTCTCATAATGGCCAACATTTCTGTCAAGTAATTTCAAAATCCATCCAGAAATAAGAAAATTATTGACTGTGTTTAGGTTTCGGACCCTTTTTTTACCTTTGACCTCTAAGTATGACCTTGACCTGGACCTTGGAGGTACAGACCTGGGTTTTGCATGTGACACACCGTCTCATGATGGTTAACTTTTCTACAAAGCAATTTCTAAATACAGCCAGAAATAAGAAAGTTATTGACTGCCTTTAAGTTTCAGACACTTTTTGGACCTTTGACCTCTAAGTATGACCTTGAACTTGGTACCGACCTGGGTTTTGCACATGAAACATTGGCTCTTGGTTGTTAACATTTCTACAAAGTAAATTCAAAATTCATCCAGAAATAAGAAAGTTATTGACTGTGTTTAAGTTTCAGACCCTTTTTTTGACCTTTGACCTCTAAGTATGACCTTGACCTTAGAGGTACGGACCTGGGTTTTGCATGCGACACAGCATCTCATGATGGTTAACATTTCTACAAAGTAATTTCAAAAATCATCCATAAATAAGAAAGTTATTGACTTCATTTAAATTTCGGACGGACGATTGAACGGACGAATGAACGGACGGATGGACAGGGACAACACTATATGCCCTTCCACCATTCTTTGAATGGTGGAGGCATAAAAATAGGAAACTTTCATGAGTATGGATATGATATATGCATTTCCCACCCGAGGGGTGCCTGGGCTAAGGTTAGGGAGCTTCAAGTACAGAGATAAAAATTTCTATACTCTTTGGATATGATGGATATTCATATCTGGTTGACTCATAAAGAAGGAAACACATGTTATAGGCGTTTCCCGACCGATGGGTGCCTGTGCTAAGGTTAGGGAGCTTCAGGTACAGAGATAAGACTCTATTCTCTTAGGATAGTCATATCTGGTGTGGAAGGGATTTCCTTTTTTCTGATCTCCCTTTCAGAATGGAGATAAACATTGAAACTTCGATACCTCGAACACGGACAACCATGGCTGATTCGAACTTGTTCTTGGGCCACTACAGTATTTTTTCCATGTCTCCAGATACCTGTATACTTAGAATAGTTCATTAGGCAATTCTAATGAGTACACACAATATATCTTTATTTTATAGAAGGCAATAAAACCACAATTATTAACTCTCAACAGTTCAAACATCACCTATTTCAAACAGATTTTCATGGTGCCAAGGTATTAGTGACATTGCAGTTTGACTAAATATTCAGACATACATGTTAACCCTAAAGCTCCACTCACAACTAGGAGACAGCATTTTCAAAGAACCATTCTTCATTTTTTAGAGAGAAAATAAGGCTTGGCATTTTTTTTTTTGGTTCCCTTTGGTTTTACGGCCCTTTCAAGATTATTTCACTCATATCGAGCCGATCGTTAATCAGAGGTGGGCGAAAACCGGAGTGAATGAATACATTATTTCATGTGCTTTGATTGGTTATCCAGAAATAAGAAAGTTATTGACTGCGTTTAAGTTTCGGACCCTTTTTTTTACCTTTGACCTCCAAGTATGACCTTGACCTTGGAGGTACGGACCTGGGTTTTGCAGGTGACACATCGACTCATGATGGTTAACATTTCTCCAAAGTAATTTCAAAATCCATCCAGAAATAAGAAAGTTATTGACTGCGTTTAAGTTTCGGACCCTTTTTTTTTACCTTCGACCTCTAAGTATGACCTTGACCTTGGAGGTACGGACCTGGGTTTTGCACGTGACACGTCGTTTCATGATGGTTAACATTTCTGCCGAGTAATTTTAAAATCCATCAAGAAATAAGGAAGTTATTGACTGCGTTTAAGTTTCGGGCGCAAGGACGGACGCACGGACGGACGCACGGACGAACGGACAGGGGCAATGCTATATGCCCTTTCCACCATTCTTCGAATGGCGGGGGCATAAAAAGATACCCAAATTTTCCTCGATTATGGGGTATAAAATACATCATAGACTCTTATTAACACTATTAATGGGATCCAAAGCAGAAACCAGGTTAGTTAAACAAACATCTTGTAGCCAAACAAAAAAAAAATATATATATATATTTTTGGGATCAATCTTGAAACTGTGTTATTTCTAACCCTGTGTTATAACGAACCATGTTATAATGGGGTTGTGGTGAAGATTGCTGTCTGCTATAGAACCATTCATGATGCTTTATGGATAAATTATTATACACTGGATTACTGAACCCAAAGCCATTCCGTCGGAATCCTGTACATAAGACATAATATTTTTATGGTGAAATGCGACATATTTCTAATTTCTCAAACTGTACATATGTTATAAGATGTACCCACTGGAATTCACCTACCATAATGGTCCTAAGTATTGGGACAGGTAGGCCTTTGCAAACAGTGAAGATCCAGATCAGACTGCTCCTGAAGGAGCAGTCTGATCAGGGTCTACACTGTTTGCCATTCTGTGTGCACCGTTTGGAATCCTTGCTGGATTGTGAAACAAATTTGTCAAAATTTTAGTAGAATTACGGCAAGTCCTTAAGGTGTCTGAATTATTAGGATTTTTACAGTATAAACCTGATGATGATGATGATTTCATGTTTAAGGACGGGTATCAGTATAAACCTAGTCAAATATTACGTGCGGTCCCATGTGAAATAGTACATTCTTTTGAAACTCAAAAATGACAATTTGGATAAAAGTATTTGATATTTTTCTTATTTCTGCGGCAAATACAGATTGGGGATGTTTATTGTAACAGCCTCAATGTGGCAGTCCTAACAAATAACAGCCTCAGTGAGACAGTCCTAACAAATACTGTATATAGCTAAGTGGTTAGCCTGTTCGAATTATGATCGAGAGGTTGTGTGTTAGAATCCGCTACCGGAGGTGAGGTGTGTCCTTATGCAAGAAATGTTAATTCAATGCCCCACTTGACCCCGGTGTAAATGGGTAGCAGTGGTGTAAAAGTCACTGCCTCTCTAGCATGCAAGTGATAACATCCGGATGTCTGTTCAAGAGCAATTCAATACGTTTGGAGCTTTTATTGCAATCGAACTAAAATAAATTGGTATAAACTAAACTAGCAAATACCGACAATCTATGTTCAAGGTCAAAATAAGGAAAATAACACATACCCTTGTAAACCCCACTTTTCTCTACATAAAGTGCAGTTTTCAGGGGGTTTATTAGATGGATTTGATAAAAGTCAACCGATAAGTGAATGCCCCCCCTCCCCCAATCCGGGCTTGAAGAAAAAGATGGGCTGCACGTTGCTTCCACGCAAAGCTGAAACTGACCACACACCAGTACTGGTAAACTGCTTATAGGATCTAAGCCTGCCCAGGCAAAGGGGTGCAAGTCAGACCGTTCATGCTTATGCACCCTATTGGTTTCAATAGGCAACAGGGCTTGAGATGTCATTTCATCTCAATGTCAGGTAAAAGTCCCACAAAATTGGAAGCAACATCTCCAAAATGAGCTATAAAATGTTAACAGGAACGTTAAACCTCAAATCAAAAGTCATGGAATAATTGTTCTTAGTCTGCTTTAAAAAACTATGTTGTGGATAATTGGAAATTAATTTTGTCACACACTGATTTCTGACTATCAACCAATCAAATTACTTGATAATAATTAATTCATTTAATTCACAAAATGAATGTCATACAGTGCAGATCCTGATCAGTTGGCTTCTGGTGCTATACTGACCAGTACAATGCAAGAAACTAACTCTTCCACTGTCAGAAAGGTTAACCAAACACAAATCATCACATGAACATGTCCGTCAAATTAACACCCTCTTAAACCCCACTTTATATAGGGAAACGTGTGGTTTACGAGTTTATACATTATTTTTTTTACTTCAGCTCCAAGACATAGGTTGTGGGTACTCGTTAGAACAGCCTCAATTGGGCGGCTCTAACAAGCACCCACAACCTATGTTTGAAGAAAAAATAACAAACATATAACAGATCTTATTAGACAAGTAGCCACATGGGTGTGTTATCGTAATGTTAACCTTCAACATGCTGAATATTTACATATGCTACACTCCTCCCCAATTTTCAGCCATCTGTGTTGCACAATTTCAATATTTACCATGAGTTAAGAAGTGAAATGGCAAACAGTATAGATCCTGATCAGCTGGCTTCCTAGAAGCCAGCTGATCTGGATCTATACTGTTTCCAAAAAGGATAAACATATCCTGTTCCAGCATGGTAAATGTGTATTTTTGAGTTTTATGTCCTATTAACAACTAAGGTCATACAGAGATGGGACCTCGGTTTAAAGACTCATCTGAAAAATCTGGAGAAATCAAGAATTAAACCCACAACCCATGATTTATGAGGTCAATAGCTTGACCACTACACTATAGGGGCTTCTTTCCGCATTGTGAGGGTAAGGTTTTATGGAAATTCCTTTGCTAAGATTTATTGCCAGTTCTTTTGAGAGTGGTTAATTCACATTTGGGCCCCGCCAAGCGAATTTGTGTCTTCGAGCATTCCGTCATGAGAAATTTTAATTGTGCATGCCCAGCCATTCAGAAGGGCCAGGGATATGGCTTTCTGTCTGAAGGGTCCTCTTGATTCACTGCTTGTATGAGCAAGCAGTGAAGGTTCTGGCTAGACTGCGCGGATGCGCAGGCTCGCCTGAACCTTCGCTGCTCGCATAGGCGTTAAGTACCAAAATCGCTTGACGGGGCCCATTTAATATGGAGAAATTAGAAATATTTCGCATATTTTCACACACCTAAACTAAAAGAAGCTGATCTAGAGGGTGCTGTGTATCTACTCAAACACCATGCATGCATCTAATACACGCGTATGCATTGATACCTGTCTACTTTGAATAACCGTACTCTGATTGCTGACTAATGCACCTATTTGACTGTCTTTTGGCCTGGAACTGAAGTATTCTGTGGAATCTTTCTCCGGTAATTTTGACGCACTTCCCTCTACGGTTACCTGACATAGCCAGCGTGAAAAAACATGTACAGTTACCGTACTAACATGAAATACCTGCAGCCATTAAATATTCCTAATAACCAAAAATATCTGGACAGTGTTTGATCAAACAATGCAGACTGATTTTGGAGTCTGTACTGGTGTACCATTCCTATACACGGTTCTAACTGCCATAATGATCCTAAGTATTGGTGCTGACAGGACTTAGAAACAGTGCAGACCCAGATCAGACTGTTCCTGAAGGAGCAGTCTGATCAGGGTCTACACAGTTTGCCATTCCATCTGCACTTTTTGGACTCCTTGCTGAATCTTGCAACAAATCTGTTAAAATTTTAGGAGAATTACAGCAAGTCCTAAAGGTGTGCGATTTTTAGGATTTTTACAGTAACCAATAGCTCCATAAAAGAAGTAACGGGGAGAATTAACCCTTATGCATCATAGAATCACAAAGAGCCAAGACCCAGGTCTGACATATCTTAAGGTGTAGCCACAGTCTGGTTCTACATTGTTCGCTTCAAACTGACTGTCCAGCTGTACAAGACCATCACATTAACCAGTCTATGAAATGAACACCCCTGTGAGCCACACTTTGTACCCAATGCCATCCTCGGTGACTCAGGTGCATTTCTTTTCGTAAACTACATTCATCGCGTTATGAATGAAGGTTAAACGTAATGGATCACACCTCGGCTACCGAGGATGGCCCAATGCCTGCCCGCCAAGACAACACCATTCTTTTTGGATGGACTTTTTGAAAAACTAATAACAAAGTGGGATTTACAGGGGTATAATTTATATTTGTTTCCATATTCTTGCTCAAAAACATAGGTGTGTACTCATTAGAACCATCTCATGGTGCCAGTAATGAGGTGGTTCTAACAAGCTCCCACAATCTATGTTTGAAGCAGAAATACCGTAATAATCCTAAGTATTGGGACAAATAGGACTAAGCAAACAGTGCAGTCCCAGGTCAGACTGCTCCTGAAGGAGCAGTCTGATCAGGGTCTCCACTGTTTGCCATACACAAACAGTGCAGGCCCAGATCTGACTGCTCCTAAAGGAGCAGTCTGATCAGGGTCTACACTGTTTGCCATTCCCTCTGCAACTTTTTGAATCCTTGCTGGTCTGTGAAACAAATTTGTTAAAATTTTTGGAGAATTACAGCAAGTTCCCAAGGTGTCAGAACTTTTAGAATTTTTACGGTAAGAAAACATATGACAATTTTTCATAATAAAATATCATATTCAACTATGAAAGAAAGCATTATACCACATGGGTGTGTTATCTTAACCCTTATCTTGCTGAATATTCATTTAAGCCACACCCAATTCTGTCTATCAACCAATCAAATTACTTGATGTTATTTATTGCTATAAATTCATAAACTGAATGCCAAACAGTGTTGATCCTGATCAGATGGCTTCTTCAGAAGCCATCTGATCTGGATCTACACTGTTTCCAAAGATAGGGGTTGTCCTGAACAGCAAGGTAAGGGTTAATGAAAAAAGTTAACATTTCGGTACCCAGAAATTATTAAGGAAACTTCTACCTCTCTGTTTTCTATCACAGTACTCTGTTGACTGACTGTAGCCCCTATTTTACTGGCCTTTGGTCGAGAGTTAAAATATTCCACTGATTCGGATTCTGGCAGTATTTCGGCTGTGCCCTCTATCCGGACCTGTTGTTTATAGTATACAAGTCAGGGTATATTCTTTACCAATTTTGATAGCATCCATGTGACACAGTGCATTCTTTCATATCTCCAAATCTTTTTTTTTTTTCTGATATTATCTTAATATTCTCAAAATAGTTGTGGGTGCTGATTAGAACTGCCTCACTGAGGCAGTTCTAATGAATACCCACAACCTATGTCTTGGAGCAGCAATAAGAAACAAGAGCTCCGCAAGCGGGGCATTATACGCCCGTGGCAATTAGTAAGATGGAGCATACAGTCTGACTTTTTTACAAGTTTGGGTTTGTGGAATGTAACCAAGGAACAATATGTGCGCCATATTTTCTTACCTGGCACTATTAATAATCCTCAACTAGAGCTGTCAGTGAAACTGACTAGGGCCCCGGCAGCGCTATCAGAAATTTGTGGACGGACAGACAGATGGACGGACAGACAGACAGACAGAGTGATTACTATAGGGCACCCACACTTTCAGTGCGGGGCCCTAATAATGGCTCAAACTACCTGTCTCCAACAAATTTTCATGGTCGGTAATATTTGGTGGACCATAACCTCAAAATAATATAGGCATAACTCTGGCAATAAGTGGTGGACTGCATACTGGAAATAATATCCACATCATAGTCTAACTATATGTAAAGTTTTAGCTTCATCAGATGTGAAATGTGGGAAGCTTTATAGGGAAACAAAATATGTTTAGAAAAATATGTGAAAGGGGAACAACTGTGGTAATATTTGGCGGACTGTTTGTTTTGTTGTTTGATTTGAGGTTTGACTTCCCCGTCAACACTGTAACAACGTTGGAGATGTTGCTTCCAATTTTCTGGGACTTTTACCCAACATTGAGATGAAATGACATCTCAAGCCCTGTCGACCAATGAAACTAATAGGGTTTATTGGCATGGACGGGCCAACTCGCACCGCTTTGCCTGGGCAGGCTTAGATCCTCTAAGCGATTTACCAGTACTCGTGTGCGGGGCAGTTTCAGCTCTGCGTGGAAACATCATGCAGCCCCGATGGGCGGGGACAGTTGGCAGACTGTAACCTCAAAATAATATGCACTGTTCCACATGGTCTTACTATATGTAAAATTTCAGCTTCATAAAATGTAAAATGTAAGGAGTTATCCGGAAATGGGATGTTAAGAAAAAACTGTGGAAGGGGTATAACTCTGGTAATATTTGGCAGACCGTAACCTCAAAATAATATGCACTGTTCCTTATCATGGACTTACTGTATGTAAAGTTTCAACATCATCGGATCTAAAATGTAGGAGGAGTAATCCGGAAACAAAATGTTTACAGAATTTTTCAAAGGGGCATAACTCTTTTAATATTTGGTGGACCTTAGTCTCAAAACAATATGCGCTGCCCCACATCATGGTCTAACTATGTATGAAGTTTCAGCTTGATCGGATGCAAACTGTAGGAGGAGTTATCCGGGAAATGAAAAGTTTACAAAAAAATTCAAAGGGGCATAACTCTATTATTATTTGGTGGACCATAACCTAAAACAATATGCACTGCCCCACATCATGGTCTAACTATGTATGAAGTTTCAGCTTGATCGGATGTAAACTGTAGGAGTTATCCGGAAACGAAAAGTTTACAAAAAATTTCAAAGGGGCATAACTCTATTAATATTTGGTGGATCCTAACCTTGAAACAATATGTGCTGCCCCACATCATGGTCTAACTATGTATGAAGTTTCAGCTTGATTGGATGCAAACTGTGGGAGGAGTACTCCAGAAACGAAAAGTTTACAGACGGATGGACGGATGCCGGGGGGCATAACATAATATGACCGTTTTTCAAACGGGCGTATAAAAAGTGTGCGTTGCTGTAAAAGTGTACATCTCTGAAAAAGAAGTCTAGGTTAAAACATGAACCATAGTTAGTATTCGTTATAACCCTCTCACAGAGGCAGTCATGAGGAGGTTCTAACAGGCTCCCACAATCTGTTTGAAGCAGCTACAATATACATTTTATCTATCTGGGGCCAGTTTTTCAAAACGAACGACGTCGTTAGTAAACGTATCATTAAAACTTTGATCATTAAATCTAGCAAATATGCTTAAATTTTTGCTGAAAAAATGTGAGCAGCTTTTGGATCTGCAAAAGCTGCTCACATTTTTTCAGAAAAATACCAAAATTTTTTATATTGTACTTGCTAGAGGAGTTAATAATACGACCACTAATGAGCTCGTTAAGCTAACGATGCTTTGAACAACTGGCCCCTGGATTTCATGGTCCTTTCAAGATTTTTTCAATTAATAGGCAGATTCAGCGATTGTTAATCGGAGGTTGGCCAAAACTGGAGTACCTGGAGAAAACCCATCAGACCTTTCACTGAAGAACCTGTTGCCCAACATGTGATCTGAGCCAGGCTCAGGCACACAGAGGCGAGAGATCTAACGTTTTAAGTCAGCATTCTTAATTATAGTACGAGGTCAGGGAGGCCCATTTGTTGGTGAAATTAAAGCAAAAAAAAAAAAAGTTCATTTAGAACTGGATAGATAGATATATACATGGAAAAGTGTTGATTGTCTACACTATGTGTGTAAATTGTCTACACTAGGTGTGTAGATTGTATAGGGAGCTTACTACTAAATATTTTCCATAGACGACAATAGTAACATTTTTCCATCTCCAACAAAAACTGTACATGCAAAATATTTCAAACCTTGGTGGTTTGTAGAGCAACTCTAGCTGAATAAATCCCAAAGAAAAAATCTACATGTAGCCCGTCTCCTTTTTGAGCTATTGTCCGCCATATTGTTGATGTGTAGCGCCGCAGTGAATAACAGGGCAATTTTTTCTCAAAGGGGTGACCATGAAAATGTGGCAGCAATATTTTTGGGCTTGCAGATACAATTGCAAAGCATCTATTATTTTGTTTTGCTATAAGTACCCTTTTCTTAAAATGAAATAAATCCAGCCTATATAACCAATGAAATGCACAGCTGGTATTTGATCCTCTATCAAATCTTCTGTCCCAAAGTGCTGGTTCCCCGGCTCAGCAATATTTAGTGTTAAGCTACCTATACCAAACCCTTATTGTCTTTATGATCCATCAAAAGCATTGTCAAATAGAAATTTAGATCATATCTAATAATTTAAGCATGCATAATAAATGTTCAGTGACAAAGAATCTTTGAAGTTTGCGAAAAAGTTATCGCTTTCAGATTCTACAATGAAAGCCGAACAAACAATATTTTGTGAAAAAGGGCAAAGTTTACCTCTTTCTGGAATGGAACCCAGACACCGGCTGGCATCAGTGGTTCTTCTCCTATGTCTTTGGAACACTTCAATCCTAAAATGCACTAAAGTATGCCTTAATAGCATACCAACTGGTATTTATGGCTGATTTCACACCTATACCCCCTATTTTATGTAAAAATGGCATTTTGAGGATATTTTGATGATAAAACTTTGACAAAAATGATTATAAATGCCTCAATACCATGAGAAATAGTGGATATATATCTGTTCAGACCCTTTAACATGAATCTAATCAATAAGAACCAATAAGAGATGAGAAAACTTATCGCGATATTGCAGCAGAGACAATTTTGAAGTTTTGCTTTCGCTAGAGACCAAGGCCAAAAACCAGGTAACCGTAGTGTTAAATTCCAGATGGAGAAGATCCTTTCTCTTGTGTTTCTGGTTATACACTTACTGTAAGCATTTTTCCAAAACAAACCCATTAACAATTGATTAACATGGCTTTAAAGTACCCCCCCCCCCCCTCAAAATGCACAGATCAGAAGCAAAAACTGATCAAAAAACCCAGTTAGACCTAAATTACCACAAACCTTACACTTTTTACAGTTTCTATGGCAAACCACATGCCAGGAATATCCATTTTATGATACAGAATTGGATAGAACCTACCAATGTGTGAAAATATGATGTAATGACTGAAAACTGGAGTGTGGGGCTGATTTTCCAACTTTTGGTATAGGGAGCTTACCACTAAATATTTTCCATAGACGACAATAGTAACATTTTTCCATCTCCAACAAAAACTGTACATGCAAAATATTTCAAACCTTGGTGGTTTGTAGAGCAACTCTAGCTGAATAAATCCCAAAGAAAAAATCCACATGTAGCCCGTCTCCTTTTTGAGCTATTGTCCGCCATATTGTTGATGTGTAGCGCCGCAGTGAATAACAGGGCAATTTTTTCTCAAAGGGGTGACCATGAAAATGTGGCAGCAATATTTTTGGGCTTGCAGATACAATTGCAAAGCATCTATTATTTTGTTTTGCTATAAGTACCCTTTTCTTAAAATGAAATAAATCCAGCCTATATAACCAATGAAATGCACAGCTGGTATTTGATCCTCTATCAAATCTTCTGTCCCAAAGTGCTGGTTCCCCGGCTCAGCAATATTTAGTGTTAAGCTACCGTATACACTATGTGACTCAATTCATTTTTGGGAAGTAAATCTATGATGCAAAGGTGCAGGATAACTTCAGGTACTGCACCATCCTGCTGATACTGGCTTACAAATGACAGAACATGGGTCTGCTGTGTTTGTAACAGATGCAGAATGACATCTGTACCTGTATTACCACTTGTCCTGATGAATAAATTAGTTTAGCCACAGCAATTTCTTCTATCAGCCAATCAAATAACTTGATATAATATTTTCGTTTAACTCAAAAAATGCATGAAAACAGTGTAGATCCTGTTCAGATGGCTTCTTCAGAAGCCATCTGATCAGGATCTACACTGTTTGTAAAGGTAGGGGTTGTCATCTTCAACAGAACAAGGGTTACTTTAGCTGTGGATGAACAAGGGCTACTATATCTGTGGATAAGTGATTTCCAGTGGTTACACAAAGCAGTGAGATTCGAGCAAGGATTGAAAATTTTCCTGACAATTTTCCTTCGACAAGGATTCTGTGTTCTAACTTGACAGTGCAGGGTAGATTTGTTACTAATTGGATTCTGGCATCCTGTTTTTGCCTCCCTTATCAATATTAAGTTGACTCTTAATATATCATGAAAACAGGCCTATAGAATGTTGCCCCCCCCCGCCCCCTTGAACCCCATATATATTGTAAAACTGGGGTTTGCAGGGGTAAACCTTATTTTTCATATTTCTGTTCTAAAATATAGATTGTGGGTACTCGTTAGAACTGCCTCATTCCGCCTCGAAGTGGCGGTTCTAACGTGTACCCACAATCTATATTTTGAGCAAAAATAAGAAAAATATCTCAATTTTTCATCTTAAAATTTTCCATTTACCCGTGATAAAATTTATAATGTATTTGTATAGGCTTTTTTTCGTAATGAAAAGAATTTGCTCTGTACAAGCAAACTTGTTCCTCTAACTGCAGACCACTTTGTAACCCTTCTCTTGCTGAATATTCAGTTTAGCCACACCCATTTCTGTCTTTGAACCAATCCGATTACTTGATGTAATCTATTCCTACAAATTCATTAACTGAATGTCAAACAGTGAAGAGCCTGATCAGATGGATCTGGATCTACACTGTTTGCCAAAAAAAAGGTTGTCGTGAACAGCAGGATAAGAGTTAAGTTCATGTGGACAAGACAAGCAAATGTCTGATTTAGTGGGTATGCAGCCTGCACATTTCTGAAGGCAAATTTTCACTTATTGCAGAACACATTATGAAAATACGCCTATTTAAAGATATTGAAAATTTTACAACCAAAAAATGAAAATTTTCAGATAAAATGTTCCCGGCTCCTGCCCATCAGGCGTGAAGAAATAGATGGGCTGCATGATGCATTCACGCAGAGCTGAAACCCACCCCACACCAGTACTGGTAAATGGCTTAGAGGATCTTAGCCTGCCCAGGCAAAGTGGTGCGAGTCGGACTGTCCATGTATATAAACTCTATTGGTTTCATTGGGTGGCAGGGCTTGTAATGCAATTTCATCTCAGTGTCGGGTTAAAGTCCCATAAAATAGGAAGCAACATCTCCAAAATAGCATATACAGTCGATGCTCGTTATCTCCAACCTCACGGGACCGGATAAAAAAGTTCGAGTTATCCGTAGTACGAGATAACCAAAGTGTGACGTCACATGCATGTCGGGGCCCATTATTTGCAGTGATATGCTTGGTATTCTTGTATTCTAGAGTTATAGTACTTACATGCTTATATCACTTCAGTGAGAAGTACGTGCTATATGTCATGGTTTGTCCCTCGTATTGATTTAAGCAGTTTAGGTCCTGCCGAGAAAACTGGTCATGAGCCATCTTTTTAGGATCTACACTGTCCGTATGTGCATCGGGACAAGGGTCAGTACTCAATTGTGACATAATGTCAGACGAGTACGTAAAACATCCAATTAAAGAGCCTTGTCATACTTCATCGTACGTTAATAATACAAATCAGAACGGAATCGTTGGAAATTAGAATGGAAATCTTGGAAATCATTGAAACCAGAAGGTGTTAAGATCAAAGTTTGAGCACCACGTGTCAGTCCTTATTACATGCACTTGATTTTCGTAATAGTGGTAAAGGTATTGTTTGTGCTAATTTTAACTGTGAACACACCTGGACAGATTGGAAAATTAAAAAGTGTGAGTATTGATGAACTGTTTTGTAAAGGTCTATTATTATTTTCTTTAACTGAAAGACCGGCGGCATCGTTTATTTGTTGTTGTTTTTTTCCTTCCTTCTTTACATCATGAATCCAGGTTCGAGATACGCAATAGTAAAAACAGTGAAAAATATATTCAGGAACTGAAAATGAGGGGCGAGATAGCCGAAGTGTCGACTTAAATGTAGTTCGACACATGCGAAGTTGAAATACAATAAATATACAGGGAAAATAAACAGGACTTAGAAATCGGTTCAACATAAGTGAAAGGATCGAGATAGGCGAGGTCGAGATAACGAGAGTCAACTGTATAGTGTTGACAGGAATGTTAAACCTCAAACAAACAAACGAAAGATAAAATGTTCTCATATTTCTGTTCAAAACATAGATTGTGTGAACTTATTAGAACTTCCTTGGCGGGGCAGTTCTAATGAGTACCCACATTCTATGTTTTGAGTAGAAATAAAGAAAAAATGTACACATTCGTAAACTCCAGTTTTACTATATAAAGTGAGGTGCAAATGGGGTCAAAATTACAACGTATGTTGTGGATACTCATTAGAAGCACCTCAGGAGGCACTTGCAATGAATACCCACAACCGCTTCAACGAGGTGGTTCTAAAGAATACCCACAGCCTATGTCTTGGAGTAAAAATAAGTAAAATGATGTTTACCCCCGTAAACCCCAGTTTTCTCTATACAAAGTGGGGTGTAAGGGGGTGTTCATTTCACGGACTTGTTCACATGATGTAAGTAAAATATCAGTACTTTTCAGATGAAAAAAGTGCATTTTCTGTAGCTATGTACAGTATCTATTTCCTTCAAATTGCCTGAGGAATGTGTACATATAATTTTTTCATGGTCAGGTGTGAATCTGGCAAAATGATTCTCGTTTTGGTTTGTTTTGGACTTTATTTGTCCACTTAACATGATTTGTGTCATTTTGAGTCAGTCAGTTAACAGTGTAAAGCCTAATATAGATACTATGTAGTTCATACTTCTATGAACGCATCGAGTCACATGATTTTCAGTGACGTCAAGTGGTGTCAGTGTAACCCATGGTTCTCTGTGATCCAAATGGGCGTTTGAGGCTTCAATGCTGTTCCACTCTTTGAAGAAAAACAGCGTGTAAATATTTTTCAGCTTTAAAAGTTTGCCCAATAAGCATTTTTTCACCCAGTGATGAGGAGAAAAGAATGTAAATATGAGAAACTCAATTTTTCTGCTGTTCATAAAACTATGAACGAGAGCGGGTCGCTAGCAAAGTTAACATGAGCGCCTTCAGGCTTCATTTGCATGTACTTTGCAGTTTGCAGGGCACCCACTGCGTTCATACTTTCATGAACAGCAGAAAAATAAAATCCATTTCTTAAATGGATCACATCAAAAAGAATAACATCCGACTGGTAATCAAACCTGGGACAGCATGACAACCAATCAGACACACTTCTGACTGAAAAACACCGGTCAAGATAAAAATATCCATACTTACAGATCTTTTAATTGGTTCCCAGTAAAACATCAAAGAACATCTTGGGTTCTCTGTCTAAAAGAATAAGGCAAAAGCATCATGTCTGTTTAGCAAAACCGAGTTGAGCCACATCATTGGATATGTACCGTAATGCTCCTTAGTATTGGGACAGATAGGCCTAAGCAAACAGTGCAGACCCAGCTCTGTCTGCTAAGGAGCAGTCTGATCAGGGTCTACACTATTTGTCATTCCATCTGCACTTTTTGGACTCCTTTCTGGATTGTGAAACAAATTTGTTAAATTTTTCATCACATGAACAAGTCCGTGAAATGAAGACCCCCTATACCCCAATTTATATGGAAAAAACTGAGGTTTACGGGGATATACATAATTTTTCTTATTTTTGTTCCAAGATATAGGTTGTGGGTACTCGTTAGAACTGCCTCAATGAGGCAGTTCTAATGAGCACCCACAACCTATGTTTGCAGTATTTATAAGAAAAATATCATGGTTTTTCATCAGAAAAATGGCCATTTTGGAGATGTGTAAAAGTGCACCAATTCGCACGGGTGTGTAATCGTAATGAGGAGAATTACTGCAAGTCCTGGAAATGTCCAAATTTTCAGGATTTTTATGGTATGCCCCTTGAAGACTCATATCAGCCTGCGTCTCCAAGCAAGAGTCTATGAAATAAACATCTATTCATTTTAACGAGACAATGTAACAGCATTATGAATGGGTTTTTCAAAAAGGTAAACCAAAAATCATCCTACTGGATAATGCCTGCCTGATATCGCCCTGCTGGAAATCTGATTTTTGAAAATTGGGGTTTACAGGGGTATGCATTACTTTCATTATTATTTTGCAAATACACCAAAATTCCTATAATAAGACCACCTTTGGAACTGTTAAAAAGTGGTCTTTAAGACAAGGTGGTCCTTTACCAGAGGACACTGGGTGTAGAAAATGTTAAGAACGAACAGCTGTAACCGTGCAAATATTATGCTTTTAAAAGCAAAATTAGACCTTATTTTAGCTGGTCTTAATAGCGGAAATTTACTGTATATTAGGTTCGAGTTTTTGTTTGTTTAATTTGAGGTTTAACATCCCCGTCAACACTGTATAGGTCATTTTGGAGATGTAGCTTCCAATTTTGTGGGACTTTTACACGACACTGAGATGAAATGACATCTCAAGCCCTGTCTCCCAATGAAATCAATAGGGTTTATAAGCATGGACTGACCGACTCGCACTGCTTTGCCTGGGCAGGCTTAGATCCTCTAAGCGGTTTACCAGTACTCATGTGAGATCTGTTACAGCTCAGTGTGAAAGAATCATGCAGCCTATCTATTTCTTCAAGCCCAGATGAGGGGGGAGGGTTTCGAGTTAAGAGTGATATAAAGTACTAGCACTTCTACGTGGTTTAACCCATTCTTACGTGGGAACCAATAAAAGGAACTTAGGCAAACAGTGTTTTGTTTGACATGCTGTTTAACATCCCCATCAACAGTATTTTGGGGACGTAGCTTCCTATTTATGGGATTTTTACCCGACATTGAGATGAAATCAGATCTCAAGACCTACCGCCCAATGAAACCAACAGGGCTTATATGCAAGGAACGGTCTTAGTCACACCACTTTGCCTTAGGCAGGCTTAGTCCTTCTAAGTGGTTTAACAGTACTCAGGTGTGGTCAGTTTCAGCAATGCATGGAAGCATCATGCAGCCCAATCTATTTCTCCAAGCCAAATGGGTGAGGGCCATAGGCAAACAGTGTAGACCCAGATTTCTCGTGAACTCCAAATTTGGAGTAATTTACTCCAACTTTTTCATTTCTGACTGCCAACTTTTTGGAAAGTCTCAATAGAAAAGTATGGTAAAACTCCCAACTTTTTCTGGAGGACAGCATTTTTACTCCAATTTTCGAAATCCTAGTGAGAACCCCGAGACCCAGATCAGATGTTGCACAATGCAGCATCTGATATTGGTCTACAATGCTAACAGGATTTTCAGTCAAAAACAGAATAGAAAGAAATAATAAACCTGACACCCCTTAGATGAACAAGAATTCCGCTGAAGGCTATGTCGTGCCATTCGGGGACTGTTACATTAGGGTGAAAGTTAGGGTGGTCGCAAATGTTGGTGGCTTGTCGAACAGACGGAAAGTTCAACTCCTATGTCGCCCCATCTTAAAGCAGGTGCGACAAAATGGACTTGTCCAACATATAAGAATGGAAGAGTATACCAGTATATAACAGATTAAGCATTAACAAATCTACAACACTGTCTCAGGGGGACTTAAAAAAATTCAGCATCAATAACAATTATGTCACTGATACATGTATATGTATCTTTAATACTAAGTGTGTCCAGTTCTGGTCACATGTGACGCCCAGTTCTGCAACGGAAGGTCAGGTTGTTTTTCTATGAGAACTCAAGTAATCTTGAAAGGGCCGTAAAATCAAATGCAAGAATGTTTGAGAAACACTGATACCCCCGGACAGCGCATGTGATATTATTATGGCCAAAGTTAAAGTTTTAAAAAAGTAGGTCAAACATCAAGGTCAAGGTCGCAGGCCAAAAAATATGGTACCACTGAAAAGGTCTTGTGACAAGGAATGCACATGTGAACTATGAAAGCCCTATCACATACCATTCAAACGTTATGCCCAGTGTTAAGGTTTTTGTGGACAGACATACAGATGCAGGGCCTGACAAATCCATTGCCCAGCTGCCCGGGACAAGTCCAAATTTTGGCTGGGCAAGTGATTTTTATTTTCACTTGCCCAGAAAAATGTATAGAATATATAGGGAATATTGTAATTCAGAGGCATTTTCAAGATGCTGTGGACTGCCGGGCAAGTGGATGAAACATGGATTTGTCAGGCCCTGCAGATGGACAGACAGTCAGACCAAAAAGTATATGCCCCTGAATCTTTGATTTCGGGGGCATAGAAATTAAAAATTGTGTGTGTTAAACATACCAGTTCTACAGCCTTTCTGCTGTTATAGTTGGTGAAGAAACGGAACCCGTCCGAGTCATAACCCTTCAATAACACCATTCTCACTGACGGTAAACCAGTCCTGAAGTATATTAACAGAGATAATAGAAATGGATAATATTGCACACATAGTTTTTATTTTCTTTCTTCTTCACAAATAAAAGCATGAAATATGCTGTTCCACCCCCGCCAATCAGGGCTTGAAGAAATAGATGGGCTGCATGATGCTTCGACACAGAGCTGAAACCAGCCACACACAAGTACTGGTAAACTGGTTAGAGGATCTTAGCCTGCCCAGGCAAAGCGGTGCGAGCCAGACCATCCATGCTTATAAACCCTATTGGTTTCATTGGGCGACAGGGCTTGAGATGTCATTTCATCTCAATGTCTGGGTAAAACTAAAAGTCCCACAAAATTGGAAGCAATGTCTCCAAAATGACCTATACAATGTTGATGGGCATGTTAAACTTCAAATCAAACAAACAAACAAAATATGGCTAGTTCATAAAATCAGAAGCATTGTTACCTTCAGGTTTACAAATACAAGCTGAGTAAAAGGGATAAAATGTGAAGAGCTTTGCACTGAGATTGTGTTCTGAATATACTGTAAAAACCCTAAAAATTCAGACAACACCAGGACTTGCTGTAATTCTCCTAAAATTTTGACAACTTTGTTTTGTGGTTCAGGAAGGAGGCCAAAAGCTTCAGACTGAGTGGCAAAAGTGTAGACCCAGATCAGACTGCTCCTAGGAGAAGGCAGATGTAGGTCTCCAATGTTTGCTTAAGCCTATCTGTCCCTAAAAATAGAATCATTGAATATTGCTCCAGATACGGGGAATGGGAACACCTTCAGGGGAGGCAACTCATGCAAAATTTATTTTGTCTCCCATAAAAATAGGGGTCATCTCTTAAAGGTAAGTATTTGCTCCTCGGAGCAAATTCTTTCCTTTAAGAGTAGACCTCTTTTTCAGTGGGACAGGGCATACAGAAAATTGCACAGAGAGTCCCAAAGAGTTCTCCCTTTGAAAAATGGCAGTAAAATCTGCCAGGTGTTTCCATTCCCCTTAAGGAGGGGTTTTAAAGATATTCAAGGGACAATTTCATTTCAGGTTAGACGCATATGTTGTAGGTCCCCATAATGAGACGAATGTAACAAGGACCCACATCTAGTTGCTTGCTGGACAAATAAGAAAAAATATCATATAATTAAAATCAGTGTTCCTCCTTATCTGGAGTAACAGCAACAGACCTTAGTAAGACCTATATTATTGTGTTCTAGATACTTAGTAGCAATAGCTACATCTAAGGTAGGTGGGAGTAAGGTTTGGGGGGGGGGGGGTTATAAAGACAATTAATGGATTAATCTCCATATCGTCTCACAAATATGTTGTGGATACTTATTAGAATTGCCGGAAGTACCCACACTATGAAGTGAATCTATCAAGTACCTGCAAGTATTGTTTTTATGACTAAGAAAAAATATCCCTTAGCCCATTGCATGTGGGAAACCCCTAAAGGGTTACCTTGGCAAACAGTATAGGCCCAGATCAGACGCCGCAGAATGCGGCATCTGATCAGGGCCTGCACTATTTGCTAACAGAGTTTTCCATCAAACAAGAATTCCGCAGAAGGCGGCGTCGCACCTGCTGGGGGCAAAAGTCATAGAAGCCACAATCAGAATGTTGTTATTAATTTAGTAAATTTCATAGCAGTTGATAGTTGATGTAAAATGTGTCAAAGTCACTGAACCCAAAAATATAGGCCATGGTCACCAGGTCAAGGTACGTGCCAAATCAGTACAATGAGGAGAAGTACTATGCATAGTTTGGTGGCTGTAGGCCATTTATTTTAGGACATATCGAACAATGACGTAAAAGTCGCTGGAGTGTATAATATAGGTTAACGTCACCAGGTCAAGGTACCCACTGAGTAAGTAAATCTAGGAGAAGCACTATGCATGGTTTGGTGGTTGTAGGCCTTATAGTTAAGAAGATATGGAATGTCGACCTAAAATGTGTTAAAGTCAATGGAGTGCAAAAAATAGGTCAAGGTCACCAAGTCAAGGTACCTGCATAGTCAGTACATCTAGGAGAACCACTATGCAAGATTTGGTGGTTGCAGGCCTTTTATTTGAGAAGATCTGGAACATTGACGCAAATTGTGTCAAAGTCAATGGAATATAAAATATAGGTCAAGGTCACCAGGTGAAGGTACCTGCAGAATCAGTACATCCAGGAGCAGCATTATGCAAGATTTGATGGTTGTAGGCAAATGGACTTGTCCAACATATAGCAATGGAAGAGTCCACTAGTATACAATGGGTTAGTTATCCTTGTCATGGCCATGGTGTTCTCAACTTACTTAGTTGCAGTAGCAAGTGCCATAGCATTAGGTTCTTGAATCTCCTTGATCTTCATGGCATCTTCAAACCAGTCTTCAAACTGTTTCATTGGATCTCCAGACTTCAAGTTCTCAAGGTCGAATGTGAAGTCAATACCATGGTAAGGGTGCCTCATTCCTATAAAAACGGTTCGATGAATAACTGGAATGAACTGGAATGTAGCCAATGACCGGAGTGGACCTGCAATAATTGAAATGGACCTCCTACTTTCCCTATGTTTAGCTGATGTGGTTATGTAGCTTGTGTTCTTATTTCTCTGATGTTGTTGTGTAAATGATGTTGTTATGGGGTTGATGTAATTTAGCTGTTGTTGTTGTGTACATAATGCCATTATGTAGATGATGTTGTTATGTAGATGATGCTGTTTTATAGCTGATGTTGTCATGTAAATGATGTTGTTATGTAGCCGATGTTGTTATGTAGATGATGTTGTTATATAGTTGATGTTGCCATGCAGATGATGTTGTTATATAGCTGATGTTATGTAGATGATGTTGTTATGTAGATGTTATATAGCTGATGTTGTCATGTAGATGATGTTATATAGCTGATGTTGTCATGTAGATGATGATGTGTTGTAGCTGATATTGTTATGTAACTGGTGTTGTTATTTAGCTGTCAGGATGTTGTTATACTGCTGATGTTATTTAGCTGGTGTTGCTATGCCACTGATGTTGTTATTTAGCTGGTGTTGTTGTTTAGCTGATGTTGTTATGTAGCCTATATTAGGCTGATGACAATTTTGTTTTGTAGCTGGTGTTGTTTTTTTGCTGATGTTGTTACATGTAAGTAGATGGTGCCGCTATGTATTTGATGTTGTTATGTACATTGTAGCTGATGTTGTTACATGTACATGTGTGTAGCTGATGTTGTTATTTAGCTGATGTTGTTAATGAGCTGATGTTATTTAGCTGATCCTGTTATGTAGCTAATGATGTTAAGAAACTAATTAATGCTTTTACAATTCTGATATAAATATTCTACTAGAACTATATGGGCCCCGTCAAGCGATTTTGGTACTTATCACCTATGCGAGCAGCGAAGGTTCAGGCGAGCCTGCGCATCCGCGCAGTCTCGCCAGAACCTTCGCTGCTCGCTCATACAAGCAGTGAATCAAGAGGAACCTCCAGACAGAAAGCCATATTCCTGGCCCCTCTGAATGGCTGGGCATGCGCAGTTAAAATTAGTCATGACAGAATGCTCGAAGACACAAATTTGCTTGGCGGGGCTCATATGGTAGTTTGGTACACATGCATTGTCATAACTTTAACATGCAGCAGGTTTAAGTATATTGTAATTAGTGTCTAAACATACATGAAGATTGATTTGTTTGACTAAGCATGGATTTGTTCCACCCCAAATCAACACAATGGTACACCAAAACCCCTTTATAACACTATTGTCTGGGTCCAAAGCAGAAACCGTGTTATATCCAAACAAAAATGTATAGATTATGTAGAAATATGACCATTTATGGTCATTTTTCTATATGATTTATACATTTTTCGAATCCATGTTGGAACCATGTTTTATCCAAAACCGTGTTATAACGAGGTTCTGGTGTACATGCAGACTTCATGGATATTATACGACAGACTGCATGCATGGTAGTTAACCCAATCACGGTTGGCAACTTTGCTTCCCTCTTTAATTGCACGCCGGTGGGTCAGGCCTCAGATTCTATGACGGCTCCAACGTAAAGGCTTATTGAAAATTAAAGAGATAATGTTGGTTGGTGCCTGATGCTCTGTCTCTGGTCGGGCTCATCGGAGTCTAACTGTTGGTTTTCTTTTGCTCCAGCATTTCAGTGGTTTCTTGCTGTCGAGTCCTCACCGTTGTCTCACCTCTGTGGTTCTTTGATTTCTGTGTTCACGGAGATGTTGCACTGATGAGTTAGGAGGCCTTCATGTGGACTGAACAAATTATTTGTCTAAATCGCGACGGAAGTAAGGGCGAGGATTGTGGCCACGTAAAATCGATTTAAGCCCCCCAGTGGAAATCTTCCACTGACCGTTCCAAGGCGGCTCTTCCGTGGTGATTTATTTATGTTGTTGCTTGTTACTTACTGTGTGTATCACTTGTGTCTTTTAATTTTGGATGGCCATATGGCCATTTTGTGGGAAAGTAACTGTCCATATGGCCTTCCTTTGTTTAGGTTTCCATTATGGTCTGGTCGCTTAATGTTTGTATTTCTTTCCCTTTGGTGTCTTTTATGGATGGAGTAAGTTAATTGTTTCAATTCCTGATCTTTGTTTTACTTCTACTTTTCATCTCAATAAAGCCCTTCATGTAATATTAATGCAATTCTTTCACACCAGAGAAAAAAATCCTGGATTTTACCTAGAACAGAATTTCTTATCCTACCCACATTATCCAAGTCATGGATAGGATAACAAGAGCTCTGCAAGTGGGGCATTATACAACCTTGGTAAGTAATAGGCTGTAACACATACCGGTACATGTACATCGGCTAACCCCACCTACTTTTTGTCAGTATACATGTTACATGTATACTGACAAAAAGTAGGTGGGGTTAGCCAACAACGAAACATAATTCTGCTAATAATTGGTGGAGTGTAACCTCTAAACACAATGTACTACTTCATATCATGGTCTAACTATAAATCACCTTTCCGCTTGATGGGATGTAAACCATCACGAAAACACGCCTATATAATCAGGTAGAAGAAAGTTGTTTTATTTAAAGACTGTCTTTAAATTTAAAGACTGTCTGTAAATTTAAAGACTTTTTTAGTCTGTAGATTTAAAGACTAACACTGAGTAACACAACGAAAAATCATGAAAATGATGTAACACGAAAAAATCACATTCTCATACACAGCCTCAGTATTCATCTCATTAATAAAACGTGCGTTGCTAAAGACTGCATGTATTTTATTGTCTTCAGAATCAGAATTGGTACTGGTGACACGTCAAATGACATACATACACCAGGACCTGTAATGTGGGAAGTTAGTCCCTAGCTCTAACCAAAGAGGTAAGTTTAGCTACACAATCATCAGTACCTTCAGCTGTCGAAATAATCGAATCGGGAAGGGCATTCCAATCTCAAATGGTTCTGGGGAAGAACGACTCTATATAAATGTCAGTTCTTGCAGTAAGGGTCTGAAACGCCAACGAATGGTGATTTCTACAGTGTCTAGCTCGGGGAACAAGGTCATCTGTTGGAATGCTGGCAGCACCCTTTAGACCTTTGTATAAAAGGATTAGCCTACTGTCTTTTCTCCTTTTCTTGAGAGACTCCCATTTCAATTTTTCAAGTATTCCAGTCATGCTCCCAGTTTCAAAGCAGTAATTGCATGTTACAAAACTAGTAGCTCTATTCTGAACTTTCTCAATTTCATCGTTAAGGACCACTCCACTGGGATCCCAGATACAACTACCATATTCCAAGATCATTTATATGCTGCCTCTTTTACATCCTGAGGGCACTGATGAAGATTTCGCCTCAGGAAACCAAGAGTTCTATTTGCCTTAGTACACATGTCGCTAATATGAGTATTCCATCTCAAGTTGTGCGAGATTGTCACTCCAAGGTATTTAATGGAGTCCACATTCTCGAGGACCGTTCCGTTCCCTCTAAAGTGTAAGAAGCCTCAACTTTATTAGATCTCTTCCTAGTTATCAGCATAATATTGCATTTAACTGGCTGAAATCTCATGCCCCACTTTCGGGCCCAACATCCTAATCTATCTATGTCAGCCTGAAGTTTCAATGAGTCATCTGTATCTCTAATTTCGCGGTAAAAAACACAGTCATCTGAGAACAGTCTTATTTCTGAGTCAATGTCAGTGAAAATATCATTGATGTACAGGGAGAACAAAAGTGGACCAAGAACGGTCCCTTGCGGGACTCCAGACAAAACTGGAGCCCACTCTGAAGATTCACCATTAACAACAACCCGCTGTTTTCTGTAGCCAAGAAAGGAATCTATCCATTTGAGGGTCTTTCCCCCAATTCCATAACCAAATAACTTAGATTTAAGTAGTTCATGAGGAGGGGTGTCAAAAGCCTTCTCGAAGTCCAGAATAAATGTGTCCACCTGTCCCCCTTTGTCCAAGTTTTTTGCCCAGTCATTAATGACTGTGCTTAGCTGAGTTTCACAACTTTGCTTTTTCCTAAATGCATGTTGTCTGTCTGACAAAAGTTTATGTTCGTCCAAGTGGGCCATGATGTTTGAGCAGACTAAATGTTCCAGCAATTTACACAGAACACAAGTCAGAGACACAGGGCGATAATTACGGGCAAGAGTCCTATCTCCTTTTTTGTAGAGTGGACAGATGTTTGCCAAGAGCCATTTTTGGGGGATTTCATCCGTATCAAGAGACTGTTGAAACAAGTGTGCAAAAAACTGGACCCAACTCATTTGAAAATTCCTTCAGGACTCTAGGATGAAGCTCACCAGGTCCTAAGGCCTTACTGGCCTAACTTGGTCACTCCTGCAGCTGTCACAACAATATTATTCATGAATGGGGCCGATCTTCCAGTCAATGGAACCTCCGTGAACTCAGTTTTATTAAACGCATCATTGAATTGACCAACATGTTCCTCTGCCCTTTCAGAGTAGAAGTAAAACAAAGATCAGGAATTGATACAATTAACTTAGTCCACCCATAAAAGACACCAAAGGGAAAGAAATACAAACATTAAGCGGCCATACCATAATGGAAACCTAAACAAAGGAAGGCCATAAGGACAGTTACTTTCCCACAAAATATGGCCATCCAAAATTAAAAGACACAAGTGATACACACAGTAAGTAACAAACAACAACATAAATAAATCGCCACAGAAGAGCCGCCTTGGAACGGTCAGTGGAAGATTTCCACTGGGGGGCTTAAATCGATTTTACGTGGCCACAATCCTCGCCCTTACTTCCGTCGCGATTTAGACAAATAATTTGTTCAGTCCGAATGAAGGCTTCCTAACTCATCAGTGCAACATCTCCGTGAACACAAAAATCAAAGAACCACAGAGGTGAGACAACGGTGAGGACTCGACAGCAAGAAACCACTGAAATGCTGGAGCAAAAGAAAACCAACAGTTAGACTCTGATGAGCCCGACCAGAGACAGAGCATCAGGCACCAACCAGCATTATCTCTCTAATTCTCAATAAGCCTTTACCTTGGAGCCATCATAGAATCTGAGGCCTGACCCACCGGCGCGCAATTAAAGAGGGAAGCAAAGTTGCCAACCGTGATTGGGTTAACTACCATGCATGCAGTCTGTCGTATAATATCCATGTTGTACCCAATCTTTTTATATCGAAGAATGATTTTACGAAATTGGGTGCTGAAGTCATTGCGGTTATATATTTTTCTGAATTTATATACTAAGTCACCATAAAATTCGGGTTTCGATAGACCTTGTTGCAGAAGAGATTTAAGTCCAATATTGAATTTTGAAATTCAATCAGAATGGCGTCTATAAAATTTTGAAAAGGCTTTGCGTAGTTTATGGTACCGATAACCCTGATTAAGGAGTTTAGCCGTTAATAATTTATTACGAGTGTTGAAGTCAGTTACATGAATACACACTCTAGCAAATCAAATTAATTGCGAAATATAAACGCCATAGGATGGCCCACGAGGAACATCACCATCCAAAAAAGGAAAATTTACAGAGTCTGATTCAGCAACCCCATTCCCTCCTTTTTTATTAAGGGGCAGGATACCTTGCCTGTCTTTCTTCTGGCTATTGATATATCTCTAGAAGTCTCTGGGATTTGCCATTACATCACCTAGTTATTCACATACAAATCATGCTGATTTTTTATATCAGTCTTGATTTCACGTCTCAAGTTTTCAAATTTTGTCCAGAGTTCACCACTTTCTGTCTTTTTTTGCTTTCGCATGACTCTTATTCCTTCTGCAAATTTTTCTTCTTATCTCTGGAGTGATCCAGGGAATAGAAGATACAGACCTACTAGTTTTTGAGGGGATATGATTTTCGGCCGAAGTATGAATGAAAGGAGTTATCAAATTAAAGTTCTGTACAGATCGAACATTAAAGTATTTCTCCTATGCAAATCTGAGTGCACCCTTCCTTATAGTTTCATAGCCACCTTTCTGATATGAGTGAACCTTCCTCCGAGGTTTCTTTATTGGTGGGATGTGAATTTTTAAATATCCGGAGAAGGAGTCTGAAAAGTTACAGGTCAAACAGAATGTCTTCTAATATCATTTTAATGATAGAAATAATTAAGAAATAAAACAACACAGTTCCTTCCCTTAGACCACAAATGCCATGAAACTCCGCAGTAAGGGAGGAAATATCTGTCAAAGGTCGAACATAAGATGAGTTTCGTACTGACGTCATTTCGTTTTTGGACATTTTACTGTTGTAGTCGATCTGAAACTTTCATCAATTTTAGTTGTCAGAAAATCTGTCTGTCAAAGCGAGTGGTCCGTATATTGACAAAATGATAAAATAGATACACATTCATTCCTGAGCTCATTTTACATATGAATTTTAATTTAAAGACAGTCTATAAATAAAACAACTTTCTTCTACCTGATAATTTTAATCCCCTTGAACCACACTTTTATATAGTAAAACTGGGGTTTACAGGGGTAAAGCTTATTTTTCTTATTTCTGCTTTAAAATATAAAATGAGGCGGTTCTAAAGTGTACCCACAATCTACATTTTGAGCAGAAATAAGAAAATTATCACAATCTTTCATCTGAATTTTTTTTTTTTCGGCAGTAAAGTTTACAATGCATTTGTATAGGCGTGTTTTCGCAATGCTATAGAAGGAATATATCTATTTATCTATCTTCTGATACTGCGTCGGTCACATTTGACCATTACCGCAGGTGTATATCACATACACTCCAGGTTTTGCAGGATGAAAGCCTACACAGTAATCATGTAATTACAGTAGGGATCTTTAACCTGCACAGGGGATGGTTCTCCCTGCAAGGGGGCCCCCAGTTAAGGTCCCAACCCGAAGGACGGTGCACTTTATGACATTCATCCCTGCAAATGATGCCAATTGAGTGTGTTCAGACACTGAAATTTTATCGCCGCTGCCGGGGATCGAACCCGGGACCTCTAGCATCAGAGGCAAGTGCACTAACCACTGAGCCACAACCACTGAGCTATCACACCCCACATGATATTGTGAAAGTATCAGGTGAAAAACTCTGCTAATACTCTCAAAACTGACCTAAATAGTTTTGATGGGGGCGTAAAGCCTCACTTAACAAAAACTCCGAAAACTGATACTATACGAAAAGGAAATATAACACTATAAACAAACAATATCAGGTTGGTATAACCGTCAATTGCACCAACCGATGGGTCACGCAGATTAACCGTTATGTCTTGTAATCAAACAAATATCTCTGTTAAAGCAGATGATATAAACTTATTGCGTATTACCGGCTACATTTGCCATTTTGGCTAGAAGATAAATGTCAATTTATCAGGTCCACGTTAATTGATTTCGGTACTACGAGTTACCGGACCGGTCAGAGAAATTGATAAAACCCGGAATTACCACTCAGGACCTGACATACTTCAAACTCCCCAACAGTGGTGACCCCTCGGTCTTCGTCGGACCTTAAGAGTACACCACTCCGAAGGTCAATGAAGTTTTGGGTTCACCACTGCTTGGATATATGGACATAGTTACTGTGGTGTGATTTTTTGAAACCAATTTTAAGATCAGACCCAGAAATGTTACTGGTAGCACGTCAAATGACATTCATTCACCATCAGGATTGTTACTGTTGACACCTGTGGTATTAGAAATTAGTCCCTAGCCCTAGCTTTCAACAAAGAGGTAAACTAAGCCAGACTATCCCCAGCGCCTTCAGTTATGGAGATGATAGAATAGGGAAGGGCATTCCGATCTCTAATGGTCTGAGGGAAGAAAGAATCTTTGTAAATGTCAGTTTTTTTGCAGTAGGGATCTGAAACGCTAATGAATGATGATTTCTAAAACGCCTATAGCTATAGAAGAACAAGGTCATATGTTGGATTGTTGACAGCACCCGTTAGACCTTTGTTTAACAGCATTAGCCTACTGTCTCTTCGCCTTTTCTTGAGAACTTCCCGTATTAATTTACCTAGTATTCCAGTCATACTCCCAGATTCAATGCAGTATTTGCTTGTTACAAATCTAGCAGCTCTATTCTGAATTTTTCCAAGTTTTTCAAATAGGACAACTCCACTGGGGTCCCCGATACAACTACCATATTCCAACATTGAGCGAACAAGTTCGTGAGCTATTGTGATCAGTGAATGTCCGTCGTCCGTCATGCGTCGTCCGTCGTGCGTCGTCAACAATTTGCTTTATCTATCTTCATATACTGTGTCGGTCATACTTGCCCATTACCTCAGTTAGGTGATGCACTAAATTTAGAATTTAGCCAAAACAAAAACCCTCCTCATTAACCCTTTTGCCAATTTGATTCAAACTTCATAAGAATGTTGCCTGGATGGCTCCCTACAAAAATAGCTAAAATCGTTCCGTTCCGATTAACAAGATGGCTGCCAGAGCTAAAAATAGAAAAAAATGGTAACTCATCCTGGGCACTTGGTCCAATTTCATTCAATCTTCATTGGAATTTTTTTAGGCGACTGTCTACCAAATTATATCTAAAACGGTTCCGTTCTGATGAGCAAAATGGCCACCAGAGCTAAAATAGATAAACATCGTAAATTTGCTTCAAATGCCAACTCCTCCTAAACCCTTGGGCCAATTTACTTCAAGCATCACAGGATTGTTGCCTAGGTGACTCTACCAAAATTATTAAAATGGTTCTGCTCTGATGAACAAGAGGGCCCCTAGAGCGAAAAATAGGGGGAAAAACCTTAAAATGACAATGGTTCCTGTACCCTTGGGCCAGTTTGATTCAAACTTTATAGGAATGTTACTTAGGTACCCTTTACTAAAATAGCTTAAACGGTTTCGCTCCGATTAGCAAAATGGCCACCAGGGCTAAAAATAGAAAAAAAAAACATTGTAAATTTGCTTCAAACGTGAACTCCTCCTAAACGTTGGGCCAATTTGATTCAAACTTCACAAGAATGTTGCTTAGGTGACTCCCTATCAAGATGGCCACCAGAGCTAAAATATAAAAAAAATAAATGACAGCTCCTCCTGTACCATTGGGCAAATTGCATTCAAACTTCATGGAAATGTTGCTTAGGTGACCCTCTACCAAAACAGTTGAAACGGTTTCGCCCCGATGAGCAAAATGGCTGTCAGAGCTAAAAATAGGAAAACATCGCAAATTTGCTTCAAATGTAAACTCATCGTAAATCCTTGGGCCAATGTTAACTTCACAGGAATATTACCTATGTGGCTCCCTATAAAAATGGCTAAAACAATTCCACTCTGATGAACAAGATGAACGCCAGAGCTATAAATAGAAAACAATATTTAAACGTCAACTCCTCCAAACCCTTGGGCAAATTTGATTCAAATTGCCTAGGTGACTCACTACCTCTAAAATTGCTAAAATTATTCCGCTCTGATGAAAAAGATGGCCACCAGAGCAAAAAAGTAATAAATAAAAAAATAAAAAATAAATGACAACTCCTCCTGTACCCTTGGGCCAATTTCATTCAAATTTCAAAGGAATGTGGCTTAGGTGACCTTCTACAAAAGCAGCTAAAACGCTTCCACTCCGATGAGCGAAATGGCCACCAGAGCTAAAAATAGAAAAATGAAAATTTGCTTCAAATCTGAACTCCTCCTAAACCCTTAGGCCACTTTGATTCAAACTTCACATGGATCCCGCCCATCGGGACCATTACGATAACACATCCGGGCGCTAAAATGTCGTCTTTCTCTAGAACTAACATCTTTCTGATGAAAATATTTGATAGTTGTTTTTTTCTGACCCAAATATAAATTGTGAGTACTCATTAGAACCGCCTTAATGAGGCGGTTCTAACGAATACCCACATTCTATTTTTGAACAGAAATGAGAACCATAATGTTTACCCCTGTGAACTATATAAAATTGGGGCTAAAGGGGGTCAACATTATGTTATCGTGATGTCTTGGAGATATAGATTGGGCTGCATGGTGCTTCTACGCAGAGCTGAATCTGACCACACGAGTACTTGTTAACCGCTTAGAAGGACCAAGCCTTGCCCAGGTAATGTGGTGTAAGTCAGACCGACCAATGTATATAAGCCTTTTGGTATCATTGGGTGGCAGGGCGTGAGATGTCATTTCATCTCCATGTCGGGTAACAGTCCCACAAAATTGGAAGCAACGTATCCAAAATGACCTTAATAATGTTGACGGGGACGTTAAAGACACATTTTTTCTCTATATAAAAGGGGTGGCCTGTCTAATCAGCTCCAAAAACATGTCCTATGAACCATAGTGCACATCAAAGGCTTATCTTATCTAAGTGATTATGAGATGGTTATGAGCAGAGACTCTTTGAGGGATATGTTTAAAAGGGGGCTCTATAAGGGGAAATTGTGTGATGGTATATATTTTTTATTTTATTAACAAATTGTTGTTTTAAATTACTTATTTTGTATTTAAAAAAAGTAGTAAAGGAAAATACTTACATTCATTGTGTTATTAACTTAAATGTGAAAAGAAGTAAACTAAATGAATTCATTAATTCAAGACTAAATCAATCAAACAACATTTTTTTACCCATTTTTATTCAGTAAAACAGGATTGTACATTATTTTTCTTATTTCTACTCAAAAACATATTGTGTGTCCTCGTTAGAACCACCTCGCAGAGGCGGTTCTAACAAGTAACTGCAATGTAAAAACATATTGTACGGTAAAACTGGGGTTAAGAGAGGTATACATTATTTTTATTATTTCTAGTCAAAAACATTTATTGTGGGTCCTTGTTAGAACACCCACAGAGAGGCTGTTCTAACGAGTACTCACAATTTAATAATAATGTACCATAAAATTGGGATTTAGAGGGGGTAAACATTATTTTTTTTATTTCTACTCAAAAACATATATTGTGAGTCCTCGTTAGAACCGGTCTAACAAGTGCTCACATTACATGTGTTGTCTCAAAATATTAAAGATATGAGGATTTTTATCATTTTTGGTCATAAAATTTAACCAAGATATTTGGATATGCATTGTTTTTGTAATGGTTATAAATACTGGTGACTAAAAATGAAAAAAAAAAAGAATAAAAGTGCGGAATATCAAAACCAGGACGTAGTTATCAAACAATCAAATGAAGGGATGTGAATTTTCTCTAGGTAGTTGATTGCCTTCTCTTGGCTTGGCCCACTACCTGTATGACAGCCAGAATACCCCAAATGTATCTCATCTCAAAACAGAATTCTTCAGTAACCGGCCATTAGGGTGTTATGCAATAAAAAATGTGTCTTTAAACCTCAGTTCAAGCAAATGCAAACTTCACAGGAATGTCGCCTATATGGCTCCCTACCAAAATAGCTAAACCTGTTCTGCTCTGATGAACAAGATGGCCGCCAGAGCTAAACACAGATAAAAGATCTTCAAACGTCAACTCCTCCTATACCGTTGGGCCAATTTCATTCAAACTTCGTAGGAATGTTGCATATGTTACCCTTTAGAAAACAAGCTAACACGGTTCCGCTCCAATGCGCACAAAGGCCAACAGAGTTAAAACTAGAAAAATGTCAACCATTTGCTTTAAATGCGAACTACTCCGAAACCCTTGGGCCATTTTAATTCAACCTTCACAGGAATGTTGCTTAGGTGACCATCTACGAAAATAGCTAATCGCTTCTGCCTTGTTGAGCTAAATGGCCACCAGAGTTAAAACTAGAAAAACATAAATTTGCTTCAAATGTGAATTGCTCCTAAATGATTCAAACTTCACATGTATGTTGCCTAGGTGGCCTGCCTAACAAAATAGCTATAATCATTGAGCTCCGATGAACAAGATGGACACCAGAGCTGAAAAGGTGATCATCTCTCTAAGTGCAACAGCTAAAAGTCATGGTATGGCTGTCGCTCACATGACTTTTAGAAGCTGTGAGACATCTTGTAATCAGGTGAGCGATTCAGGGCCATCTTGGCCCTCTTTTATTGTTAAGCAATAGAGAGCAAAGTAACTTACCTGAATTAAAGTTCCTAGATCCCCGGCTCCGAAAGACGTCTGTTTAGTCGGGGAGCAAGAGACAGAATGGCTGTCGGTCGGGGGACGTCATCAAAGACAGGCCCTATCTTTGGGAACTAGTTCCACTATAAATGAGAACTAGTTTCACCATTAGATAATAATGTGTACTATGTGGCCATTATAATATTTTTATAGTTTAAATTTAAAGCTTGAAATGTGAGACCTATATGCTGCTAAGAATCGGTTTAAAATTTCTATATATATATTTAACAAAGAAGAAGAGTGAGATTTTTATTTTTATGGCCCTATAAAGCGCAAAGGCTTACTGAGAATTAGAGAGAATTTAATTTTATGTAATGTTGGTTGGTGCTTGACGCTCTGTCTCTTGTTGGGCCCATCGGAGTCTAACTGTTGGTTTTCTGTTGCTCCAGCATTTCAGTGGTTCTTCTGTCGAGTCCTCACCGTTGTTTCATCTCTGTGTCTGTGGTTGTTTGACTTTTGTGTTCTCGGATATGTTGCACTGATGAGGAGTGAGGAGGCCTTCATGCGGAATGAACAAATTAATTATCTAACTCGCGACGTAAGTAAGGGCGAGGATTGCGGCCGCGTAAAATCGATTTACTCCTAAGCTCCCGACCCACCCCCGCACTCCCCCAGTGGAATTCGTTTCACTGACCTTCCAAGTAGGTTCTTCTGTCGCAGTTAATTTCTGTTATGGTTTGTCTTTGAGTGTGTGTATCGCTAATATTTCGTGGGAAAGTAACTGTCCTTTTGGCTTTCCGCTATTGATGTTTCCATGTAGGGGATAGATAGATAGATAGATAGATAGATAGATAGATAGATAGATAGATAGATAGATAGATAGATAGATAGATAGATAGATAGATAGATAGATAGATAGATAGATAGATAGATAGATAGATAGATAGTGACTCGGATGAACATTGCAGCCACCAGAGCTAAAACTAGAAAATAAAAACAATTTTATATGAGAAATCCTCCTATACATTTGGTCAAATGTCATTCAAATTTCACAGAAAGGTTGCTTCGTTAACCCTCTATATAAATAGCTAAAACAGTTTCTATGGAATGAACAAGATGGCCACCAGTGCTGCAATAAACAAAAAACTTAACATGTCAACTCATCCTACAGCTTTGCTCCATTTTCATTCATTATACTTTCCTCTTTAATTGCACACCGATGGATCGGGGTTCAGACTCCATGATGAATTTGACTTAAAGCTATTTATTAGTTGGCCGGAGCCGGAACTTCCTTTACTCCAGTATTCCTGTGGCGTTGCACCGGATGGCTCAGCGCGTTTTACTGTCGAGTCCTCATCCTTGTGTCAACTTGGCTTTAATTGTTTCTTTGTTTACCGAGTTGATTCACTGATGAGTTAGAAACCTTCACGATGACAAAACACATACTTGTTTGAACCATAGTGAAAGTGAGACTGAGGGTTGGGATCCCTTAAAGTTAACATAAGCCCACCAGTACTTTTTACTGGCCGTTCTAAGTCGGTACTTTTCTTCCTTCAAGTTTTGTGTTGGTGGTTCTGGTTCTTTCCCTAATTATATAGGTTGTTACGTACATGATTCTGGTTCTTCCCCCTTTTTGGTTGTTCGATTTTGGTTGCATTTGTTCTTCCGCTTTACTGTTTGTTATGTTGGTGATTCAGGTTCTTTTAGTCTGGTAGTTACCTCCCCTCGCTCGCTCTGTTAAGCGAGCTTTGATTACAATCTTTGATTAGATCATGTAGTGCGAGACTACAAGTTCTTTCCCCCAATTATGTATATTGATCATTTTGAGTTAGGTTTGTAATTTTACTGACCGTTCCAAGTCGGTGCTTTTGCTGTGGTTCCTTCATATTTTGTGTTGGTGGTTCCGATTTTTCCCTAATTATATATATATGTTGTTACGTTCCTGATTCTGGTTCTTCCCCTTATTTTGTTGCTCGATTTTGGTTGTATTTGTTATTCCAGTTTAATGTTTGTCATGTTCGTGATTCAGGTTCTTTTCCCCCAATTATGTATATTGACCCTTTTTAGTTAGGTTTGGATGAACCACAGTGAAAGTGAGCGTGAGGGTTGGGATCCCGTAAAGTTAACTTAAACCCATCAGTATTTTTTACCGACCGTTCCAAGTCGGTGCTTTTGATGTGGTTCCTTCATGTTTTGTGTTTTTCCCTTTATCATATATGTTGAGGCGTTGATGATTCTGATTCTTCACCCTTTTTGGTCGTTCATTTTTTATTAAGTTTGTCATTCCAGTTTAGTATTTGTCATGTTGGTGATTCTGATACTTTCCCTAATTATGTGTATTGCTCCTTTTTTATTCTGAGTCACCACTTGTTTGGGGAAGTGCTGCTGACTCGATTTACCAGTTGCCCATTTTGTTAACTGTCGTCGCTCCATGTTTCGACATCTTTCCCCAGTGATATTGTTGGAAGAACTTGGGATCTGAGTGTATCAGTTCCTGATCGTTTCTCCTTTTTAATTTTGATAGGAATGTTGCTTAGGTGACACCCTAACAATTTTTTTACAATGATTTCGCTCCAATGAACAAGATTGCTGTCAGAGCTAAAAATAAAAAGGGGAAAATTTTAATTGCTCTGTCCACTATACCTTTGGTCCAATTCCATTCAAACTTCATAGGATTGTTGCTAGGTGTCCCTCTTAACAATATCTGAAACGATTTCACTCCGTGAACAAAGGCTAAAATAGAGAAACCTTTTAATGCTAATTTCTCATACACCTTTTGTTCAATTTCATTCAAACTTCACACGAATGTTGCTTAGTGACCTCTACCTAACTGCTTAAACAATTGTGCTTGGACGAACAAGATCGCTACCGGAGCTAAAAGTAAAAAGAATATATTAAATGCCAACTGCTCCTATACATTCGGTCCAATTTCATTCAAACTTCACATCGATGTTGTTTAGGTGACCCAGTACAGCATTAGCTAAAACGATGCTTTTCTTTTCGGATGAACAAGATGGCCACCAGAACAAAAGTTAGAAAAAAACACTTTAAGTGAGAAGTCCTCCTAAACCGTTGGTTCAATTTCATTTAAACTTCATAGGAATGTTGCTGAGGTGACCTCTACGAAAAAAGCTAAACAGTTCCGCTCGGATTTATAAGATGGCTGCGAGAGCTTAAAATAGAATTATCTTTGAATAACAACTCATCATTAACATTTGGTTCATTTTCATATAAACTTCAAAGGATGGTTGATTGACCTTCTACCAAAATGTTTTTGCGCCAAGTACAACAGTTATGTTTCGTGGAATAAGATGGCCGTCAGTTATCCACATGCCTTTCAGTAGCTATGTGACATATTGGGTTCACTAGAGCGATTTAGGGCCATTTTGGCCCTCTTGAATATCTATAGAACTGAATTCTATCAGATGAAAACGTTGGAAATTTGACGTAATCTCTGCCCTGAAAATAGGTTGTGTTTTCTCAGTTGAACCGCCTCAAAGAGGCGATGCTAAAGAGATGAGACGGTTCTAATTAGTACACACACTGTACGTGTTTTTGCACAAATAAGGAAAATAATACCACTATCATTCTATAAAGTGGGTTTTAAAGGAGTATTTATTACATGGACTTGTCAATATGATGATGCGAAGATGTTATTGTGCTAAGACATGTTATCACATTACGATAACACATCCGTGAATCATAGTGCATTTTTCTTACTTAAAAAAGGGACACTTTTCCGATGAAAATTTGTGATTTTTACTCTAAACTTAGGATGAGGGTGCTCGTTAGAACCGCCTCATGGAGGCGGTTCTAACGAGTACCAACAACTAATGTCTTGGAGCAGAAATAAAGACAATCATATATACCCCCGTAAACCCCATTTTTCTATATATAGGCTTCGAAGCTTTTAGCTCTACTTCTAGATACTTAAATGATTTATTAAATATTGACAATACTTACTTTGATGGTTTGATCAGTCAGATTTATCCCCTGGACCTTCGGTTGAGCAGGGCGAGTTCCTCTGATGTCGGGGCCCCCTTTTTAGGTTTACATTTGTCTATTGTAGATGAATTTGTTTCTTGCAAAATTTATGATAAACGTGATGATTTTGGTTTCGGGGTTGTAAATTTTCCTTTTTTGGACGGTGGTGTTCCTCGTGCGGCATCGTGTGGGGTTTGTGTTTCGCAGTTAATTCGATTTTCTAGAGTGTCTAGTCATGTATCCGACTTCAACGCTCGTAATAAATAATAAACCGCTAAACTTCTTAATCAGGGGTATCGGTATCATAAACTACGTAAAGCCTTTTCTAAGTTTTATAGACGTCATTCTGATTTGGTTTCAAAATTCAATGATGGACTTAAACACTTCTGCAACAAGGTCTATCGGAACCCGAATTCCATGGCGACTTAGTATATAAATTTAGAAAAATACATGCCTGTAATGACTTTAGTACCCAATTTCGTTAAATCGTTCGTCGATATATAAAGATTGGGTACAACATAAATGTTATAAAACAGACTGCATGCATGGTGTTAACCCAGTCACGGTTGGCAACTTTGCTTCCCTCTTTGATTGCACACCGGTGGGTCGGGCCTAAGATTATATGACGGTTCCAGCGTAAAAACATAAATGGAATTTTATTTTAGTATTCTTTATGTTGGTTGGCGCCTGATGCTCCGTCTTTGGTCGGGCCCCTCGGAGTCTAACTGTTGGTTTTCCTTTGCTCCAGCAATTCTGTTGTTGTATGCTGTCGAGTCCTCAACCTTGTTTCATCTCTGCAGTTTTTTGATTTGTATGTTCTCGGAGATGTTACACTGATGAGTTAGGAACCCTTCATGCGGACTAAACAAAATTATTGTATACGGCGACAGAGGTAAGGGCGAGGATGGCCATGTAAAATCGATTTAAGTCCCACAGTGGAATTCTTTCCACTGACCGTTCGTAGGCGGTTCTTTTGTGACGGATTATTTATGTTGTTGTTTGTTACTTACTGTGTGTATCACTTGTGTCTTTTTATTATGGATGGCTATTTGGCCATTTTGTGGGAAAGTAACTGTCCTTATGGCCTTCCTTTGTTTAGGTTTTCATTATGGTCTAGTCGCTTCATGTTTGTGTTTCTTTCCCTTTGGTGTCTTTGATGGGTGGAATAAGTTAATTGTATCGATTCCTGATCTTTGTTTTACTTCTACTTTAGAGGGATGTTCATTTCACTGACTTGTTAACATGATGACAAAAATAAAAGATATTGCAGGTACCAGATCGAAATAAAAAGACAGATGTCAGAATAATAATTAATATACATGTATTTATTTTAAGCATTGAATAAAATAAACTACAAAGTAAAACTACAATCAAATGGATCTCGGTTTGAAACTAAAATGATCGGCATTATCACAACCTCCAGCAGCTCAAGAATTAATACAACTAACGCAATTTAATAAAACGGTTTATCGTATGACGTCGCTGATAAGCAATGGATAACGCTGTGTAATAAAATTTGTATGACCTCACGTGTATTAACACTTCGGCCCTCTTACACGCGTGGTCATACACTCGTGGACTTACAGATGTGCATTGCTCATAATGGCCTATGTGTCACAAAGAGATTCCCGAAAGGCAGTTACAATTTGGCTTCTTTAAAAAGAATCTAAAGAAAAGGTTTGCTGCTTTCTAGTCAGCAAAATAAACAAAGCATTATCACAAATAAAAGAAAAACTACCACAGACTGCATGCATGGTAGTTAACCCAATCACTGTTGATAACTTTGCTTCCCTCTTTAAATGCACGCCGCTGGGTCAGGCCTCAGATTCTATGACGGTTCCAGCGTAAAGGCTTACTGAGAATTACAGAGAATCTAATTCTATGTAATGTTGGTTGGTGCCTGATGCTCTGTCTCTGGTCGGTCCAATCAGAGTCTAGCTGTTGGTTTTCTTTTGCACCAGCACTTCAGTGGTTTCTTGTTTTCGAGCCCTCACCGTTGTTTCATCTCTGTGGTTGTTTGTGTTTTGTGTTCACGGAGATGTTTTACTGATGAGTTAGGAGGCCTTAATGCGGACTGAACAAATTATTTGTCTAAATTGCGACGGAAGTAAGGGCGAGGCTGGTGGCCACATAAAATCGATTTAAGCACCCCCACCCCCAGTGGAATTCGTGTCACTGACCGTTCCAAGGCGGTTCTTCTGTCGCGGTTTTTATAATGGTTTGTCTTTGAGTGCTTGTATCGCTTGTGTTATTTTGTTTTGGATATCCGATTGGCCATTTTGTGGAAAAGTGACTGCCATTTCGGCTTTCCCCTGTTGGTGTTTCCGTTGGGGTCTGTTGCTTCGTGTTTGTGTTTCTTTCCCTTTGGTGTCACTGGTGGGAGCGGTGGGTTAATTGTATCGATTCCTGATCGTTGCCTTCACTTCTATTTTGCGCAATGTTTGTTTTTGCAAACATGATCAGCCCTAAACATTTCATGATAAACCTTAAATTCAAAAAAATTCAATACTGCCATTTGGTTAAGATCCCCTACGTATCGATAGAAGTCATACTCAAACTTAGATTAGAAATTCTAAAGATGTGTTATTCGCATTTCCTGCCTTTAAATAAGAAGTAAAACAGAGATCAGGAATTGATACAATTAACTTACTCCACCCATAAAAGACACCAAAGGGAAAGAAATACAAACATTAAGCGACCAGACCATAATGGAAACCTAAACAAAGGAAGGCCATAAGGACAGTTACTTTCCCACAAAATGGCCATATTGCCATCCAAAATTAAAAGACACAAGTGATACACACAGTAAGCAACAAACAACAACATCGCCACAGAAGAGCCGCCTTGGAAGGTCAGTGGAAGATTTCCACCAGCGGGCTTAAATCGATTTTACGTGGCCACAATCCTCGCCCTTACTTCCGTCGCGATTGAGACAAATAATTTGTTCAGTCCGCATGAAGGCCTCCTAACTCATCAGCGCAACATCTCCGTGAACACAAAAATCAAAGAACCACAGAGGTGAGACAACGGTGAGGACTCGACAGCAAGAAACCACTGAAATGCTGGAGCAAAAGAAAACCAACAGTTAGACTCCGATGAACCCGACCAGAGACAGAGCATCAGGCACCAACCAACATTATCTCTCTAATTTTCAATAAGCCTTTACGTTGGAGCCGTCATAGAATCTGAGGCCTGACCCACCGGCGTGCGATTAAAGAGGGAAGCAAAGTTGCCAACCGTGATTGGGTTAACTACCATGCATGCAGTCTGTCGTATAATATCCATGTTGTACCCAATCTTTTTATATCGAAGAATGATTTTACGAAATTGGGTGCTGAAGTCATTGCGGTTATACATTTTTCTGAATTTATATACTAAGTCACCATAAAATTCGGGTAACTTCGTTTCTTAGCTTGGACCTCAAAACGAATCAATGGTACGATTGGCAGGTGCACTAATAAATGTTACATTTCCTGTCAGTGTTCTTATGTGTTGGAAAAGGCAAAGTAAACTGACAAAGTGGCCAAGGGGTCACGAATACTACCACCATGTATTGCATAGCACAATTTCTAAGTTTACGACCTTGATCTCAATTTCAACGTTTACGATCTTGATCAGCTGACAACAGTATCTTTTTTGCGCCCTTAAAATGTCTACATATCAAACCCAGTCGTAGGTGTTAGGTATGTAATGATAAGGCCAAAAACCACTATACAAGAACTTTAACATCAATATCTCAATCAAAGTTCAAAGATCTTGACGACGGGGGTCATGTTATTGTTTCTATACTTTGTGAGCTCTAGAGTAATACTACATATCAACTCTCAATGACGTGTGTGTCAGCAGCAGCAGTCACATGATTGTAAGTATATAATACGACAGGTAAAACATCAAAGCAATCAACACGATGAAGAACAAACTTTTGCAATAACCATGCAAAGTATTTGAGCTTGATATTTTGTCAGCAACAGTAGCCACATAACTTGAACTATACTTTGTCTGTTTTCAAGTTATATCAGCCAGGCATAATAAGTTTCCAATGCAAAGTTAAAGAAATAAATCAAAATGTAAACTATATACAAAACCTGGAAGTTATTAGTATGGCTATGTCCTAATTACTGATCCTACCCCAACACAGGCACTTGACCCAGGGATCTCGCTTAGCCATGTTAAAGGCAATGTTATACCAAATATGTAATGAATTTGACAAATTGTTAGCAAAGCATAAGAATTAAAGCAAAACTTGTAAGTTAAGCGTTAACGGACGAACACACGTTCTCACGAAACACTACGTATGTGACTTATTGGCAGTTATGTGACACTTTTTGTTATGTGACAGTCACTTAAAAGCTATTTGTTCTCACGAAATGGGTAGGTAAGTAACGGAATGAACTATGAAATAAACTGCAAGTGACTGTGTCACTGTTATTCAATAGAGACCAGCTTCGCGGGCTCAAATTACGAAAACACGCCTATACAAATACATTGTAGCCTTTATCTTCGAAAAAAAGAAAATTTTAAGATGAAAAATTGTGATTATTTTCGTATTTCTGCTCAAAATATAGATTGTGGGTACTCGTTAGAACCGCCTCATCACAATCTATATTTTAGAGCAGAAATAAGAAAAATAAGGTTTACCTCTGTAAACCCCAGTTTTACTATATAAAAGTTGGGTTCAAGGGGATCAAAATTATATAGGCGCGTTTTCCTGATGTACAGACTGAAGGATAAACAGACGGACGAAACACAGACACATGATGAAAACTACATCCCGCTCAACATATTCGTGCGCCGGGGGTATAAAATGTATCTCAAAAACTAAGCTATTTTGGAATACCAAGCTGTAATACTTGTTACGAGATGGAATAGGAAACCTCTCTGGTGCTTATGAACATCTAAATTATTTTAGTAGATATATGGTAGGGCGGTGCGAGTGAAATATTTTAGGTGAAATATGGTACGCAAACTGTGCTGCTCCATGAACAAGTCATGCACATATCATACGATGTATGCATGAGTGGTTTATGGAGATCTGTTTTTACAATACAGGGGGCCGCTATAAGGCTGAGTTCTATAAAATTTGCCTAAAAATCGCCAACCGTATATGATTTTCATTCCCGTCACGTGTTGTGTGGGTGTTCGTTTTGACAGGAGTCATGACATTGATTTATAGGGTCGTTTCATCAATTTTTCCTATGGGAAATATACTATTTGAACGCAAATCCATTATCTACTCGATTTTTGCTATCTAGCTTCATTTGTGGCCGGTATCTCCAACTCGCCACGATTTAAGCAAGGTAATATGAGTAGGCATGATTTTCTGGTAGTATTCATAGATATATAAACCCTGAGAAAAACGAACACTTTAGCAGCAGGTCAAGTTGTAACGTGTACCTACAACATTGTGTCGGGAAATAGAAAGTATATTGAAAGGTATGATAAATCTATGTTTAGTATTATTTTTGTATGAACACGCTTGTAGGTTTTGGAGGGGTTTACTTGTAGTATACCCCAACTTTCTGAAGCCTATTCTGAATTCACTGTTGAAGCCTGTAGTGATTAGGCTACTAGCTTTGCCAGCTAGACGTCGCAGGATCGATCCCAGGCTTCTCCAGTAGTGGAATGAGTCTTTCTAAGTGAGGTCCTGTCTCATTCTGACCCTAGATGTTGGTGAGACGTAAAGTTTGGACACCCGCTCATTCTAGATTCATTTAGGCTTTTAGACCCCTTTTGTAGAATGTAATTAATAAACGCCGGGTCACTTGTTTGACCCATGACTTTTGACTAGCTGTGGTTAGAAAACCGTGGTTCCGTCCCAATATGATATTAGGTGTAGAGGGGACGTAAACTTAAGACGGGTTTAACCATATCTTCATCATCAGGGCAAACTCTTACAAGAGCCTGTCGGGTTATCCGTGATGATGAACCGTAATGAATTTTATTTTACAAGCGTGTTCACTTTGAGTAGAAATAATTTTGTTCCAGAAGAATTATAAGTTCATTTTGTAATGATGCCGTTTTTGTCAGATAACTCAGTTTGTGCATGTATGTACATATTAAGAACGTGATGATGATAAGTGGGAGTATTTGGTCGCCACACGTCAACGCGGCCTGAGCGGCGGGGATGACGTCAGCTGCGTCATCGGCGTCGCGAGGACGGTTGTGACGGGGTGCCTACCAAATACAGAGAGAATTTACGGCAAACAGTGTTGGCCCTTATGAGACACTAACAAATGTTGTGGTATATAGATGAAAATCTTCTGTTGTAGTTTCTATCTGTTATTAATGTAATGAATTTGTGAATAGCTATATTTGTGAGCCGTGTCGCGGAGAAGGATATGAAATAGAGATTGTTATGTTTCCTGTAATTGGCGGCTGACCAGGTAGCGCAAAGGCGTGGTCTGTTCAATTGCCTCTTACTTGTGATAATGTAGTGAGCACAAATTTGATGAGTATTATGCTCAGTAGTAGTGAGCATTAATTGATTTCTGAAGTGCTCAGTAAGGAAACATGAACTTTGAGTATTATTGTGTCAAGCGCTGGGTGCTGATAATTTGATGCACAGTCAAGTTGAGTTCTGCTGTACGGTTATTTGTCGCATGCACTAATCAGCCTGTGTGTCTGGTCGGCGCATGCGCAATAGCGGTATATGCATGAACATATTCTTACTTCTCCGGGAGGGGGATCATGATATAGCATGTATGTTTTGTGACTCGTGTCTTAGTCCAGTTATCGTAATTTGCAGGCACAACAATGTGTGGTGACCTGCTGCTCCCTGCAACATAGGAGCAGATAAAAATCAAAATAGCAGCAGGTACTGGTACGACGCTGGGGGTTAGGGTCCAGCAAGGGCGGACAGACCGCCGTAATCAGCGCATACCAGAATCAGAATCAGAATCATTGTTCATTGTCAACAAATGTGAGACCATGGAAGAGGTCAACTAACATGCAGGTGATTCGGACGATCGCTAAACCTGTGATCGGCAAACCTGTGATCGCTAAACCTGTGATCGGCAAACCTGTGATCGCTAAACCTGTGATCGGCAACTATGTCGATAGACTAGTTTGCAGTTTGCACTAGTTCGCGAGAGGAAGTTTCACGCGAGAGGGGGATTCACCCTAAGTTATAAACTGGCCAGTCGCGTCTTGTGTTGTTTCTTTTTTTGTTTTTGTTGTTGTTTGCTTCTGTAGGTATTCACGTCACCCGTTCCGAGCACAGAACATTGTTTTGCCTTCGGAGCGGACGTCGTGAGTTGGCTACAGAAGCAACAATTTGTGATGTTTTGTGTTAATAAGTGTTAAATGTAGATACTGTAAATAATTCATGTCATTCATCTAATATCTTTCTTGTGCCTTACCCCACAGCTGCCCGTACACCTGTCAGAGATCACGCTCGGTTGTCTTGTCAGCATGGGGGTTTGCGGGACGCCGTAAACCCACATGTAACAATACTGTAGATATAGTATTAGAAATAAGGTAAGGTTCTGGTTTGATTTGATGTTTAAGGTCCCCGTTATTACAAATTAGGTAATTTTGGAGAATTTCCAATTTTGTGGGAGTTTTACCCGACACTGAAATAAAATGACATCTCAAACCCTACCGCGTATATATGCATGGACCAATAGGGCGTATATGCATGGACGGTCCGACTCACACCACTTTGCCTGGGCAGGCTTCCATCGGAGTCTACTTGTTGGTTTTCTTTTGCTCCAGCATTTAAGTGGTTTCTCGCTGTCAACTCCTCATCATTGTTTCATCTCTGTAGTTGTTTGAATTTTGGGATCTAGGAGATATTGCACTAACTGAACAAATTATTTGTCTAAATCGCGACGGAAGTAAGAGCGAGGATTGCGGCCGTGTAAAATTGATTAAAGACACCCCTACCGTGAAATTCGTTTCACCGACCGTTCCAAGGCGGTTTATTTTTGTTATGATTTGTCTTTGAATGTGTGTGTCGCTTATATTTTTTGGATAGCCAGTTGGCCTTTTTAAAGGCATTTATTCTGTAACAGGAGGACACACCGTGTTCATAATTGTTTTTTGCCCCCCCCCCCCCCCCCCCTGTGATGTACTGACTATAGCAGATCAAAGGCGGCCCTTAATAGGTCGATTAGTAGCTATTGTTTAATCCACTGACTGAGGCACTTAAGGGGAAAATCAATATTGTACACACCAGTCAACAGTGGGTAAATTATTGATTTTCCCTAAGGAGGTCCCTTACCTGTTGAAGACAGAGGACTTCTCTTCAGTCAGCACGGAGGGCTACATACTATTATGTAATGAAATGACAGTCCTCAATAATCAATGATAAATGCCTTTAAGGTAAAGTAACTGTCATTTTGGCTTTCCGCTATAATAGCCGAATTGTAATTTCTATAGTCCCTGCTCTCGAGCTTTTCTTACATAGCGTTATCGGGCTTTTTATTCCGTGAGATTCTGCAACTGAGCGAATACTCTTGTTTTCATTAATAACTTCATTTACTGCCCTTAGCGTCGGGTAAAAGTCCCACAAAATTGGAAGCAACGTCTCCAAAATGACCTTTACAGTGTTGACGGGGACGTTAAACCTCAAATCAAACAAACAAAACTGCCCTTAGCATTACGTCCTTTGACATCAAACATCTATCTGTTGTTCGGATGTATTTTCTTACCATGATTCTGAAATGAAATAAAAACTACACTCGTATCGGCTTTTTACGTTTGTTACATTAATGGCGTATTATTATTTACAGTTTTGCTGGACAAAACAGCGGCATATATAGATATAGTAATTTTAATACTGTGCTAAGTTTTAAAGATTTTATAGTTGAGAGCGTTATTGTACGGTGTTTTGTATCTTAAGCGAACTAAATGTAGTAGGTACATGATAATATACAGATTTATTCGCATTCACCATTTTTAACGTCGGTTAGACATATTAAATGCAACGTAAGTTTCTGTATTAACGGATAATGAGTTAATCTGAAGACTGCTTTTTATTGCAAGTATAGTCGATACTTAATATGCTGTAACCAATTGGAAGTCGCGGGGTTAGTTGATACACTGTACCAATAAGCCCCATCGTGCATTCATCAACTAACCCCAGTCGGCACTACACACTATTTATTATTTTTTTCAGAACAAAGGGTTCATGAATATCTATGTCAACGTAATGTTTCACCTTTTTACAACTTAACATGCATGCTAGAGAAATATTTCAACCGAATGTAATCGCATGGTGCATGAGAACAAGATCAAGTTTTCATGACTTGCCACAAATTACTTACTTGGGTCAAAAATCGATTTCACAGCCTAACACAAATACCATCGACTTTGCAACGTTAACTGAGGGGCATTAAAGGAGGGAAACTACTTCTGCACTGAACAGTATTTCTGTTTTCCGGGAATTTCGCGCCTGATAATTTCTAACTAACCTCGTGTATCAAGTAGCCCCGGTCTCCCCCTAAATTTAAGTTTGTGTCTCGATCATTATTACCTTCAAACCCGTCCATAATTCCGTTTTGCATTTTTCTTGTCATGTACTGCTTTGTTCTAAGGTCCATATTTCAAAAAGTCGGTAAACCAAACTTATGCGACTTGGCTTCTGCAATCAGTCACAAATAATTTTATTATTTAAACTTTCATTAAAATACCTCAAACAGTTTTCATGTAACAGAGCAGACATGAGTATATGGCAAAGACACTATTTAAACTCACCTGAGGCGAAAGTTCAAGTGAGCATGTCCCTCACACCAGCTGGCCAATCGTGATCAGATTTCAAGTGAAACATTATCGGATGCGGGGAATGGCAGCTTAAGATTTTTGGGCTCATCACGTGAACAACTCCGTGAAATAAAGACCCCCCTAAACCCCACTTTATATAGAGAAAACTGGGGTTTACGGGGGTAAACAGCATTTTCCTTATTTCTGTTCCAAGACATAGGTTGTGGGTACTCGTTAGAACCGCCTCAATGAGGCGGTTCTAACGAGCACCAAAAACCTATGTTTGGAGTATAAATAAGTAAAATATCACACATTTTCATCAGAAAAGTAGCCATTTTGGAGATGAGAAATATGCCCAATGTCACACGGGTGTGTTATCGTAATGTGATTGGATATGAATTGTAATTGGCATAACAACTTACAGTTCCCGTAGAATTATAATGAAAAAAAAAAACATCTTTTTTTCTGAAACCATGAGGCTTACTAACATATTTAGTATCCTGCAATGTGAAGCTTTGGTATGAAACAATGTTTAATGGTCCCCTACATAAATCCTTCCGAACAAGACCACATCCGGGTCGGGGGAGTGGGGGTGGTTGGGGTAGAGGACATATATCTACAAATAGCTCTACAGCAGAAGACCATTAAAATAAAAAAAAAAATCTCTGAAACCATTTTGTCGGGCGCTAACGTGTGTATGTAATTTGAATTCAACCCATTAAGGTTTTCAAAAGATATCGCAGAGAAACCATTTTCCAAGTAAAAATAAAGTTGAAAAGGGACATAACCCTCATAACAATTGGAGGATTTTCCCGAAATCGAACTTAACCTGTATTTTAAAATTATATACATGTGTATAAAATATGAATCCAATCCATCAAGGTTTTCAAAAGATATCGCACGGAAACCATTTTTCATATAAAAATTAAGTTAAGAAGGGCCATTACTTTCACAATAATGAGTGGACGCTACCTGAAATCCGATTTGACCTGTATTTTATGATTATATACATGTGTATGAAATTTGAATCCACCAATCTTTTCTAAGGATATCGTACAGACAAAATACTATAAGCCCCCCCCCCCTCCCATTTTAAAATTGCGGGGGCATAAATAATTGTTCCCTCACTGTCAGAAGTTAAATAAATTTGGCCATTGGTTTCAGAGAAAATGTATTTTGAAATGTAAATTGACTTGCAATCCTAGTGACCTTGGGCCAAGGTCGCCAAAAGATCTTTACCTTTAGCATTGAAAGACATACATTTTATACCTATTCTTATCATTGACCACAATATTTTTCGAAATATGCATTGTTTTACCTTTTTCTTATTGGGAACCACATTTGACCTTTGCATGAAGAATGTAAAGGTAAACCAAGTGTCATTAGTTTTGCAAACTTGCTAACATTCAGTCACCTGATGCTACACACCAAGTTTCAAGAATATCGGACCAGTGGTTCCGGAGAAGAATATTTTAGACGTTTTTACGATATTTAGGCATTATAACCATCCAAGATATATGACCTGGACCATTCGAACAAACTTTCGTTCCCCTACTGTCAGAAGGCGGTATATACAATTTAATTGAAACTGGCCCGCCCGTGATTTCACAGAAAATGTATTTAGAATGAACCTGCAATCCAAGCGACCATGGGCCAAGGTCATTCAATGACCTTGACCTTGGCCTATAGCATTCAATGACATCCATGTTTTACCTGCCCAGGCAATGCGGTGCGAGTCGAACCGTCCATGCTTATAAACCCTATTGGTTTCATTTGGCGACAGGGCTTGAGAAGTCATTTCATCTCAATGTCGGGTAAAAGTCCCACAAAATTGGAAGCAACGTCTCCAAAATGACCTATACAGTGTTGACGGGGACGGTAAACTTCAAATCAATCAAACAAACAAACAAATAAACAAAAACCTTTTCTCATATCAAGATCCACAATATATTGCAAAAAATACATTGTTTTACCTTTTGCCCATTGAAAAGCCAATGGAACCAAATTTGACGTGGCTATAAATAGAGGATCTTACATGAGTGTTCATGTATAATTGAATTTATTAAACGAGTTGAGGAAAAGGGATAAAATGCGAGGCTTTGCCGAGCATTTTATCCCTTTTCCTTAACGAGTTTAATAAATTCAATAATACATGGGCACGAATGCAAGATTCTATTTATCATATGACATTTAAAACGCATTTTATTCTCGAGTGTTTACAAAAATATCAATATTCCGCCATTAGCAAACGCGACGTCGTTAAGGACGCCGTACATGTAACGTTACGGGACGTATCTAGCTAATTTGCATATTTAATTCACTAGTGGATTATCGAAAATATTACATGGCGTTATTACACCCTCAGACGCGACGTCATATGATAAATAGGTAAAGGTCAACAGAGGGTCATTACTTTTGCAGACTTGGTAGAACTCAGGCACCCGATGCTACATACTAGGTTTCAAGACAATCGGTCGGGTAGTTCTGAAGAAGATTTTTAAGGTTTTTACCATATTTGGGTATGGCAGCCATCTTGATCATGTGACCTGGACCCTTCGATCAAACTTTCGTTCCCGCACTGTCAAAACGCTATACATAAAATTTCATTGAAATTGGCCAAGTGGTTTCAGAGAAAATGCATTTTGAAATGTTAATGGATTTGCAATCCAAGTGACCATTGGCTTGATCTTTAGCATGCATTCATAGACATTCATTTTCGACCTATTCTCATCTCAAAGACCACAATATTTTTCGAAAAACGCATTGTTTTGCCTTTCTTCAACCAGGAATCAAATTTGATCATCTCTATAAGAAGGTAAAGATGAACCAAGGGTCATTATTTTTGCAAACTTTGTAGTACTCAGCCACCTGATGCTACGTACCAAGTTTCAAGACAATCGGTCCAGTGGTTCTTGAGAAGATATTTAGATGTTTTCACCGTATTTAGGCATTACGGCCATCTTGGCCATGCGACCTGGACCTTTCAAACAAACTTTAGTTCACCCACTGTCAAAAGGCTGAATATAAAATTTAATTGAAACTGGCCGAGTGGTTTCAGAGAAAACGTATAATGAAATGTCAATCAACCTGCAAACCAAGCAGCCTTGGCCCAAGGTCACCAAATGACAATGACCTTTAAAATTCATAGACCTTCATTTTGTACCTATTCTCATGTCAAGGACGACAATATGTTTCGAAATAAAAAAAAATGCATTGTTTTATCTTTTTCCATTGAAAAGCCTACATAAACGAATTTGACCTTAGCGTATAATTGGTCGAGGTCAACCTAAGATCATCGTTTTGAACAAGTGGTAGCAGTCCGTCATCGGATGCAACATACAAAGTTTCAAGACAATCGGCGAAGTGGTTCTGGAAAAGGAAGATTTTTAAGGTTTTTATCATAATTGGGCATGACACATCTTGGTGATGTGACCGGGACCGGCAAAATTTCGTTTCCCCACCGCCAGATGACTGCATATGAAATCTAAATGCAACTGTCCCAGTGGTATTAGAGAAAGTGTATTTTGAAATGTCAATCGACCTGCAAATCATGCGACCTTCAGAATCACCAAGACCTTTAGCATTCGCAGACATTCATTTTGTACATATTCGCATTCAGGAACCACAGTATTTTTCGAGATATTGCATTGTGTTACGGGTTTCCCTTTGAAAAGCATAAGGAACTAAATTGACCTTTGCGTGAAGTAGGTTAAGGTCAACCAAGGTCATTTTTTTTGTTTGTGTTTTCAAACTTGGTAGTACTCAATCAGCCGTTGCTACATACCATGTTTCAGGACAATCAATCCAGTGGTTCTAGAGAAGATTTTTAAGTTTTTAACCATATTTGGGCATGGCGGCCATCTTAGTCATGAGATCCAAACGAATCGAACAAACTTTCGTTTCCCTACTGTCAGGAGGCTGCTTATGAAAATTAATTGAAATTGACCATGTGGTTTCAGAGAAAAGGACTTTTGGAAATGGTTGCCCACCATCCTGTAAGTTCCCGCCGAAGCCTTTGACTCAGGCTAAAGCCTTTGACTCAGGCTAAAAAAGCATTTTTTGTTTCACTGACCTGAACGAACCAATGTCATCTGCGCCCTCATTCCCTACAGCCGAACAATCCATCCATAACAATTTTTAGGTTTTTAGAACTACAAACGTTTTTAAAGTCATATGCCCTTGCACTTGCATTTGGGGATGTAACGCGACACCTGATGGGTTTGTTTGTTTGTATTTGTGTATAACGGCACAGTCAACATAGGTCATTTTTTGAGCTGGTCAGTTTACCTATCCACACTTTTCTGGGACAGACTTATACGTAAGCGCTAAGCGCTAACCAGTACAGTGCACATTCTTTCGCCAGCAACTGACAACTGGCCTTCTTAAAAATAGCGATAGGGAAAGAATGACCATAGAAAAGATTTCATGATTAATCTCCACGAAAGAATATTGCCAACCCCGGCAAGTATCGAACCCACGTCCTCCTGATCCCCAGTCAGACGCACATCCGACTGTGCTGCCGAGGCCGAGCCCATGGCATCTGATTGCTCAGTGGTTAGCGCATTAGACTTATGATCGAGAGGTTAGGGGTTCGAATCCGGCCACCGGAGGCGAGGTGTGTCCTTGGGCATGACACGTAATGCCACTGCTCCATTCCATCCAAGTGTAAATTGGTCGCATTGATGTAAACGTCACTGCCTTTCATTCTCGCGCGCGATAACGTTAGAAAGTAGAGTTCGAGAGCGGAGCTTTCATCGAATCGAACTAAAATAAATTAGTATAAACCAATAAAAAATTGCAACAGTATATTCTACCATATACTCTCGGAAATCAGATGTCATCGTGTAACGCCGCTTTTCACTGGTTTGTGTTTGGTTTTACGCAGCTCACTGCACACATCGTTTTGGGGCAAAAAGAATAATTGCATCAGAATTGTGATGACTCAATTGTAAATTGTCATTTAGGCAGGTAAATGTCGGTTTACCGGTGGCAAATTTCGTTTTACATGTCGCCGGATAAACAACATAACCCACAACCACATCCAAAATGAAATGAAAGTTTTGGATAATGGTAACCCTAAATCAAAGCACTGAAAGCACAGATCTCTTGAGTACTGGCTGGAAAAATAGTCCTGAACATGGAATTGGATGTTGTATTTAAATTGGCAGAATTTTCCGCCATTTTTCAAAGGGAGACAACTTTCAGGACTTCCTGTTCGCTTTTCTATAAGCCCTGTCCCACTGAAAAGGGGGTCTACTCTTGTCTACTCTTAAAGACAAGAATTTGCTCCTTAGAAGCAAATTCTTTCCTTTAAGAGTTAACCCCGATGGACAAGGGACACAAAAATACTTTTGAAGGAGTTGTATCCCCTGTTCCCATTCCCTTTTAACACTTAAATCCCTCTATGAAGATCCAGATCTGATGCTGCGTTATGCAGCATCTGATCTTGGGTCTAAACTATATGCCAGTGCCCCAGCTTATATGCCCAGTCCATGTTTCACAAATAACCCTCTTTACAAGACACTCTGACATCACAACCACAAAAACTGTCTAAGTATGACTAATGGCTCAAACACCTTTTGGAACCACGAGAATCTGTTTGAGCAGGTGTTGTTCGTGTAACTGAGGGCTACTGCCAGGAGGCATAATGGGAATAATTTTGGTCTTCATTTTCGGCGAGGCTTTTCTAATGTGTACACAGAGCATACATAAATTTTCTAGAAAAAAAAATACGAAAACTCTAAAATAGCCCTTGCTATTTCTTATGCAGAGTAATTCCCTAGGAACTCAAGAACAGATTTGACTCAGCCATGGTAAACGAGCTATCGGTTTTTGAGCCGTCGAAGTTCTACAAGATTTTTATAAGTCATCCCCTATAGTATTTGCATTGTTACATACTGATAAAGATATGCTATTTTAGGACACGTGAGTGTACAAGGGGATTAACTGATAAATAAAATAACAGATAAGTGTCATTTGATATCAAGTTCATCAGGCTCGGCTTTGAGAACACAAATAGAATCGCTCGGCAAGCCTCGTGATTCTACAAACGTTATTGAAGCCTTGCCTAATAAACTTAATATCGAAAGACATGAACCTGGTATTCTCTATTTACATGGTCAGCGATGGTCACATTGAGGATAGCAGGTGGGGAGCTTTTTGAGTATTAGAAGAGCGCTGTGGAGCAGTGGTAAAGCATCGGATTTGAGATCGAGAGGTAGCCGGTTCGATCCTCGCAAGCACCATGTGCTGTTTCCTTGAGCAAGAAACTGCATCCACATTTCTTAGTACTGGTTCTTACCCAGGAAAAGAGGGCCATATGGATGATAAGTACTAGTACTAAATGTGTTACCCTCTATAAATAAGGTTGATTATTATTAATAATTATTTATTATTAGAAGCGTTTGGTTGCTTGATAAATGAAGAACCCAAAAGAACCCCAGGTGAGATGCAGAATAGCAGGCGGGGAACTTCTGGAGTTTCAGAAGCTATAGGTTGACTGATAACTGAAGAACCCAAAAAGAACCCAAAAAGCCAACTTAAGACAAGAACCAGTGCTTCAGCTGAAGTACACGACCCGCCGGATGCTTTTAGCTTTATGAGTGTTACCATATATGGGTATGGCGGCCATTTTGGTCATGTGACCTGGACATAAAACGGTTCCCCCAATAAATGCGCCTTATCGTAAGGAGCAAAAATATATCTTATACTTTAGTACTGTATTCTGAATCGTTTGCAGGATAAAATCCAACACAAAAGCATATGTGTCAAAGTTTGACCTAGGCACAAAGAAGGTCAAGGTCAACCCAGGGTCACCATTTTAGCAATTTATGATGGGCCTACGTTCCAGATGCCATTTATCAAGTTTCGTGGAAATCTGCACAGTGGTTCTGGAGAAGACTATTTTTGAAGGGTTTTTACCAAATATTGCTTGGCGGCCATTTTGGTCATGTGACCTGGACCCCATGAGGAAATTTTGGTTTTCCCCATCCCGTAGAGGCTCCATATGAAATTTGACTTCAATCGGCCCAAAGATTTCCGAGGAGAAGCAGTTCGAAAATTTTCACATTTTTCGCCTCGGCGAGGCTGTACTAAATGGAATGTAATATTTCGCAAGTTCATTGATAAGATCTCATTGATATTTATCAGTATGCCAAAAATTGTTTAAATATTCCAAGCGGTTAAGTCACTATCACCAATTTTCACAAACGGGTTACGGACGGACAGATAGACAGACCATATATGGCTTGGCGGCCATTTTGGTCATGTGTCCTGGACCCCATGAGCAATTTTTGGTTTCCCCCATCCCATAGAGGCTCCATATGAAATTTGATTTCAATCGGCCCAACGGTTTCCGAGGAGAAGCAGTTCGAAAATTTTCACATTTTTCGCCTCGGCGAAGCTATACTAAATGGAATGTAATATTTCGCAAGTTCATTGGTTAGATCTCATTGATATCTATCAGTATGCCAAAAATTGTTTAAATATTCCAAGCGGTTAAGTCACTATCACCAATTTTCACAAACAGGTTACGGACGGACAGACAGACAAACCATATATGGATTGGTGGCCATTTTGGTCATGTGACCTTGACCCCATGAGCAAATTTTGGTTTCCCCCATCCCATAGAGGCTCCATATGAAACTTGACTTCAATCGGCCCAACGGTTTCCGAGGAGAAGCAGTTCAAAAATGTTCGAAAAATTTCACATTTTTCGCCTCGGCGAGGCTATACTAAATGGAATGTAATATTTCGTAAGTTCATTGGTTAGATCTCATTGATATCTATCAGTATGCCAAAAATTGTTTAAATATTCCAAGCGGTTAAGTCACTATCACCAATTTTCACAAACGGGTTACGGACGGACCCAAAGAAGGTCAAGGTCAACCCAGGGTCACCATTTTAGCAATTTATTATAGGCCTACATCCCAGATGCTATTTATCAAGTTTCGTGGAAATCTGCCCAGTGGTTCTAGAGAAGACTATTTTTGAAGGGTTTTTACCATATATGGCTTGGCGGCCATTTTGGTCATGTGACCTGGACCCCATGAGCAAATTTTGGTTTCCCTATACCATAGAGGCTCCATATGAAATTTGACTTCAATCGTCCCAACTGTTTCCTTGGAGAAGCATTTCGAAAATTTTCACATTTTTCGCCTCGGCGAGGCTATACTAAATGGAATGTAATATTTCTCAAGTTCATTGGTTAGATCTCATTGATATCTGTCAGTATGCCAAAAATTGTTTAAATATTCCAAGCGGTTAAGTCACTATCACCAATTTTCACTTACGGGTTACGGACGGACAGACAGACAAACCATATATGGCTTGGCGGCCATTTTGGTCATGTGACCTTGACCCCATGAGCAAATTTTGGTTTCCCCCATCCCATAGAGGCTCCATATGAAATTTGACTTCAATCGGCCCAATGGTTTCCGAGGAGAAGCAGTTCAAAAATGTTCGAAAATTTTCACATTTTTCGCCTCGGCGAGGCTATACTAAATGGAATGTAATATTTCGTAAGTTCATTGGTCAGATCTCATTGATATCTATCAGTATGCCAAAAATTGTTTAAATATTCCAAGCCGTTAAGTCACTATCACCAATTTTCACAAACGGGTTACGGACGGACAGACAGAATGACAAACTGACAGATTGACAGAATGACAGAATGACACGGTGATTTTAGGGCACTCTTAGAAAAAACCGACTTCAGTCGGTTGCTTTTTCTGCGGGTCGTGCAATTCTGCCAAAGGCTATATTGTGTCTTTATGGGATTGAACATTTGGGTTGTTCAAAGTGTTGCCAGGTTGACAAAGGAATGGGCCAAGGAATGATTGGCCAACAAGACACCTTTATCACACCATCCATAAAGCTACAAACCTGTGTGTGTTGCAATGATCTGTAGCATTACCAAAACATGCATTCTCATGTTTATTGAAAATTTTAACATTCAACAAAAAAAAAAAAAAAAAAGCAAATAAAATTTTCCAAAAAATAATCTGATATTTTTCAGAGAGGCCGGGCCATATATTATTTTTTAGATTTTCTTTTAGATTTTGGAATCTCGTCAGATCCACCTCAGCGAGGCAGCTCTGACAAGTTCTCACAAGTCACAATGTGTGTAGGTACTCAGTAGATCCCCCTCAGCGAGACAGTACTAACATGTAGTACACGCATTACGGTTTTGAGCAGAAAAAGGAAAAATAAATTTATGGCCCTGTAAACCACAGTTTTACTATCAAGGTATTTCATGTTTGTGTTTCTTTGCATTTGGTGTCTCTGATGGGAGCTGTGGGTTAATTGTATCGATTCCTGATCATTGCCTTCACTTCTGTTTTAAGAGGGTCCAAATTATATATGCATGTTTTCTTGATGGAGCTACTTTATTTCAGATGAAAAGGTTTGACATTTATCTTATTTTTGCTCCAAACATAGAATATGCTTGATCATTAGAATTGCCTCAATGCGGCAGCTCTAATTGGTACACACAATCCACCCTTTTTAGCAAAAATAAGAAAAATAAAATATACACCAGTAAACACCACTTTGCAATAGATACAAAGTGGAATTTACAATGTTATTATAAATACTTGTTAGCAAGATGTGAAGGAGTTTTATTGTGCATGGACATGTAAAAATAAAGGTAGATTCAGGAAGATCAAAACAAAAAGAATGAGATCAAAACACATATATATTTGTATATTTTTCAACCTCGAATATAATTACACTAATTGAAAAAAGAAAAAAATCTAAAGTTAAAATATCACGATACAACACTAATATGACCAGCATTAACTATAAGCACCACCTATAATTCTAGAATGAATATAGTAGTCACGCCTATGCAAAGCATTGTAAACTTTACCGCTGAAAAATCGAAATTTTAAGATGAAGAATTGCGATATTTTTCATATTTCTGCTCAGAGCAGAAATAAGAAAAATAAGGTACACCCCTGTAAACCCCAGTTTTACTGTATAAAAGTGGGGTTCAAAGGGGTCAAACGTGTTTTCGTGATGGATAAGATTGACTAGGCGGAGCTATTCGGGTGTTGTCAATATATGTCAAATTCGCTGAGGCCCCCCAAAAATTTGGTAGAGTGCCTTTCGCATGCTTTCACAAGCGGACCTAATGGCCATATATGCCACAGCTTTGTTTGTGTTACAGTTGAATTCACATAATCGGGTTACTTGCATTACCTTTTTGTTAATAGAACATTCCAAAAGCAGGTACAAACGATAGCTCCGCCTAGTCAATCCTATCTGTAACTAATATACAATCATCACATAACCGGGTCCATACAAATGCATTGTAAATTTTACCACTGACAATACAAAAAAATTAAGATGAAAAATTGCAATATTTTTTCTTATTTCTGCTGGATTGTGGGTACATGTTAGCACGGCCTCATAGATCCAAAATCTATGTGATGACCCTCCCTGCATAGGGGGCCTCTAGTAAACGTCCTGATCTGAATCTGAATTGCTACTTCTGAAACATCAAATGACATTCATTCACCAGGACCTGTGAAAAGGGAAGTTAGTACATAGCTCTTGCCAAAGAAGTCATAGACAAAGAAATTGCATTTAAAGTCGAATATTGACAACCAGTAGGGCTTTTACTTCAACAAACATTATGTGAAATAACAATGAGTAAGCTACATTATTCTTTGCACCTTCCACAGATGAAATAACCGAATCTGGAAGGGCATTCCAGTCTCTAATTGTTGATCCAAAGAACGTTGCACTTTTTGACATTCATTTATATAAATGATGCCAATGTTTGAACCATCACGTGAACAAGTCCGTGAAATGAACACCCCCTTACACCCCACTGTGAAAACAGAAAATTGGGGTTTATGGGGTAAACATTATTTTCTTATTTTTACTCCAAGACATTAGTTGTGGGTACTCGTTAGAACCGCCTCAATGAGGCGGTTCTAACGAGCACCCATAACCTATGTTTGCAGTATAAATAAGAACAATATCATGGATTTTCATCCGAGAAGTAGCCATTTTGGAGATTTGAAAAAATGCACAATGTCGCACGGGTGTGTTATCGTAATGACTGAAATTTTATCAACACTGCCGGTGATCGAACTGGGGGCCGCTAGCATCAGAGGTAATAGCACAAACCACTGAGCTATCATGCTCCACGCTCTTCATCAATCCATCAGGCAAGAGCACTAACCACTGAGCTATCATGCTCCACGCTCTTCATCAATCCATCAGGCAAGAGCACAAATCACTGAGCTATCATGCTCCACGCTCTTCATCAATCCATCAGGCAAGAGCACAAATCACTGAGCTATCATGCTCCACGCTCTTCATCAATCCATCAGGCAAGAGCACTAACCACTGAGCTATCATGCTCCACGCTCTTCATCAATCCATCAGGCAAGAGCACTAACCACTGAGCTATCATGCTCCACGCTCTTCATCAATCCATCAGGCAAGAGCACTAACCACTGAGCTATCATGCTCCACGCTCTTCATCAATCCATCAGGCAAGAGCACTAACCACTGAGCTATCATGCTCCACGCTCTTCATCAATCCATTTCATCTTGATCTTAGGACTCGTTCCACTGAAATTATCATTATGAGTTTTGTCATTATATCGAATGTCAGTATAAAGAGGGCCGACTGAATCATTACAAAAACTCACCCGTGCATCATAATGCATTTTTTCACATCTCCAAAACGGTAAATTTTCTGATGAAAATTTGTGATATTTATCTTATTTATACCCACAACATAAATTGTGGGTGCTCGTTAGAACCGCCTCATTGAGGCGGTTCTAACGAGTACACACAACCTATGTCTATGAGCAGAAATAAGGAAAATAATGTATACCCCCTAAATCCCAGTTTTCTCTATATAAAGTGTGGTGTAAGGGGGTGTTCAATGCACGGACTTGTTAGCGGGATGTATCAAATTCCTAAGGGCTGGGTTAATTCAGATGTCTAATCCCCAGGATGTTCCTACCACCTTATCTGGGGTAAAGTATACTAAATGCAAAAGGCCTAGGCCTTCAGGATTTGATGTTTTAAGGTTCTCCCTATATGGGACTATGTAGAATGGAGATAATATTTGTTCCTGTCATCTCATCTGCCGTAAAACAAAGATACCATAATGATTCTAAGTATTGGACAAGTAGGCCTAAGCAAACAGTGTAGGGCCAGATCAGACTGCTCCTGAAGCAGCAGTCTGATCAGGGTCTACACCTTTTGCCATTCATTCTGCACCTTTTGGACATCTTGCTGGATCATGAACCAAATGGTAAAATTTAACGAGAATTACAGCAAGTCCCCAAGGTGTCCGAATTTTAGGATTTTAATAGTATGGCTAAAATTCATCATGGTGACATAGCTGTGTAATAAACACCCTTTCAAACCTCATGACGTCACGAGGTTTACAAGGGTTCATATTTTCTTTAATGTTACTGAAAGAAATACCCATCTGAACTGCCTCATTGAGGCGGCATTCGAACTGCTTCAATGAGGAAGTTTTACTGAACACAATCTATGTGTGCTGCGTAAATAAGAAAAAATGTAGATTTAAGTCAGAAAAATGATTGTTTTGGAGATATGAAATAATGCAATAAGTCAGATGGGTGTAATATCCCAGTTACTGTGAAATATTGGCATCAGTTTTGGTTCAAACAACATAGACACTAATCATGATCTATATGTACACTGTCTGAAGATCTGTCAATATGATTATTCCAAAACCTCCCTATTTTGTGCCATTTTATAAAGATATTTATTATTTCAGTTACTCCCTATATTATTTGCATTGCAACGCCTTGATCTGACAAAAACATACTATCTCAGGGCAAGTGAGCTTTACAGGTCAATGTGACATTGCAATTTTATTAATGAACTGGATTCCCAGAAAAAAGAAGATGTGTTTGTGAAACACTGAAGCCCCCGGACAGCGCATGTTAAATATGACAGCAGCATCACTAAGCAATCAAAAGGTATGACCAATGTTCAAGTCTTAAAAAAGTAGGTCAAGGTCACAAGGTAAAAATTATGGGATCGTTGATAAGGTCTTGTGACATAGAATGCACATGTGAAATATGAAAGACCTATCACTTTCCAATCGAAATTTATGGCCAATGTTGAAGTTTTTAAAAAGTAGGTCAAACGTCAAGGTCAAGGTCACGAGGTCAAAAATTATGGTATCATTAGAAAGGTCTTGTGACGAGGTGACAAATTATGGTACCAATGGAAAGGTCTTGTGAAAAAGAATGCACATGTGAAATATGAAAGCCCTATCACTTACCAATCTAAAGTTATGGACTATGTGAAAGTTTTTTAAAAGTAGGTCAAACGTCAAGGTCAAGATCACCAGGTCAAAAATTATGGTACCACTAGAAAGGTCTTGTGACAAGAAATGCACGTGAAATATGAAAGCCCTATCACTTACCAATCAAAAGTTATGGCCAATGGTAAAAGTTTTTAACAAGAGGGCCCAGAGGGCCCTGGTTCGCTCACCTGAGTATCACTGCCTTGAGTACAATCTACTTTTAGCTCTGGTGGCCATCTTGTTCATCAGCAGAGTGATTTAAGCTTATATGGTAGGGAGTAACCTAGGCAACATTCCTGTGAAGTTTGAATCAAATTGGCCTAAGGTTTTAGGAGGAGTTCACGTTTGAATCAAATTTACAATATTTTTCTATTTTTAGCTTTGGTGGCCATTTTGTTCATTTGAGCAGGATCATTTTAGTCTTTTTGGTAGAGGGTCATCTAAGCAACATTACCTGGAAGTTTGAATGAAATTGGTCCAAGGGTACTGGAGGAATTGTCGTTTGAAGATTTTTTTTATTTTTAGCTCTGGTTGCCATCTTGTTCATCGGAGTAGAATGAGTTTTAACTATTTTGGTAGGGAGTCACCTAGGCAACATTCCTGTAAAGTTTGCATCCAATTGGCCCTAGGGTTTAGAAGGAGTTCGCATTTGAAGCAAATTTACAATGTTTTTCTGTTTTTAGCTCTTGTGGCCATTTGTTTATCGTTTATGCTATATTCCTAGAGGCTCATCTAAACAACATTCCAATGAAGTTTAGAAGCAAGCCTTCATGATGAAGTGGTCATGCGACTTGCCTTGTAAACCAGGGGTAGCAGGATCGATCCCGGACTTCTCCAGACTTTAAATTCTGAGTCTTTAAACTGAGGTCCCGTCACTGTATGACCTTAGCTGTTGGTAAGACTTAAACTCAGCCACTCACTCCTATGAAGTTTGAATGGAATTGGTCCAAGGGTAAAGGAGTTGTCGCTTGAATATTTTTCTATTTTTAGCTCTGGGGGCCATCTTGTTCATCAGTCAAATGATTATAGCTATTTTGGTATAGAGTCACCTGCGTAACATTCCTGTGAAGTTTGAATGAAACTGGCTCAAGGGTTTAGGAGGATAGGAGGAGTCCATGTTTGAAACAAATTTACAATGTTTTTCTATTTTTAGCTATGGTGTCCATTTTGCTCACCAGAGCAGAATCGATTTAGCTATTTTGGTAGACGGTCATCAAAGCAAAATGCCTATGAATTTTGAATGAAATTGGCCGAAGGGTATAGAGGAGTTGGCGTTTGAAGATGATTTTCTATTTTTTAGCTATGGCAGCCATCTTGTTCGTCAGAGCAGAATGATTTTAGCTATTTTGGTAGGGAGTCAACTATGTAATATTCCTATGAAGATGGCCCTGTGTCCCTCATCTGTGTACCAGAAAAGCATTACTGATGTTTAGAAAGAAATAAAAAAAAACTGAAGAAAGGCAAACTGTGATGAAAAGCAAGACATGGTTGTTTACCTGAGTGATATAAATATCTTCATAGATCCAGGGTTGTCAATATAGTTGTACATTGGTTGAACCAGGTGAACTCTTCAGGATGAAATCTTGAAGGGCATGTTGTGTGCACAAGACTTCTTGAATCTATGCTGAAATTCTATTTTCATGTTCATGATGAAGTCATAATTTGACACAGTGGTTAACAATAGTATTGCAAAGTATAACAAAATTTACATAAGAAACACAGCTGACCTGAAATATAGCTGTTTACATATAAAAAGTGAGACATTGAAGTTTCCTAAGTTTTGTCCGACCTGAATCTTTGACACTGATCTATAAGGCTTGTATAGATTAAGTTACCTTTCTGCCATAAATGTTTTGGTTCTTTCATCTATCTAAAAGCCACAAAGAATTAATTCTGATACAGTGGGCATAAATATGAGAATAAGGAATAAAATAAGACAGATTAAGATGTGTGGAATCTATGAGGCGATATATGCCAAATAGAAACTTAGGAGCATAAAATCTGATATAAAGAACAGGTAAAAAAATCTGAGTCTTTCCACAGAATACAGATGCATCAACTAATTCTCTTGAATTTCAACAAAACTTTTCCTGATCTTGCAATAATCTAGAAAATGGTAACTTGAAACATTTTGAGGAAAATACAATTTCAGCCTTTACATGTAACAATGGATTTCCATTTCAAAATATTGTTGCAATTAAGCAAACAATAAAATATATTATTTGACAGAATTCAAATACTGGGGTAACCTTTTCTCCATATAAGGAACAACAGATTCACATAACAAACTGCTGCCGTAAATAAGAATTCAATACAGTATGTTTTTGACAGAATTAAACATATTGTGACAAATCTACAGAATGTACATTATAAGTCTAAATTCCCTTAAAAAGTGTCTTGTGAGAGGTTTAATATGAAAGCAACAAAAGATTGTGTATAAGGAAAGAAATTAACCCTTATCCTGCTGAATATTTAAATTAGTCACGCCCATTTCTTACTATCAGCCAATTAGATTACATGATATAATGTTTGCATTCAAATTACGAAACTAAATGACAAACTGTGTAGATCCAGATCAGATGGCTTCTTTATCTGTTTCTATATTGTTTGCAAAGTTATGAATTGTTGTGAACAGCGTATAAGGGTTAATACCCTTTTCAATTATTTTGCAATACACCTAACTGAATCCAGTAGTAATTACCATTAACCCATATACCACAATGGAGTTCCCAACCAAATTAGTTTGGAGTGGTCCATTTCCAATTATAGGGGTGTAAGGTTTGTTTGGACGTAAGTTGTCAACAATGCATGTACTTTGAGCAAAAACTGTACACCCAGATCAGATGCCGCACTCTGTGGCGCTGATCTGGGCAGTAACTATTTACCCGTGTCCCATAAAAGGTTGGCTAGGCGTATATGGGTTAATATAACCCAACCAAAACATGCATCAACAACATGCCAGCCTCAGTAGCTCTGTCAGATGTGTGTCTGACTGGTAATCAGGACGGGAGTTTAATGCCTGCTGAGGTCAGCAACATTCCTTCGTGGAGATTGATCATGAAATCTTTTTTACGGTCATTTTCTCCCTTCCGCTGATTCGAGAGTTGTCAGTTTCGGGCGAAAGAATGAGCACTGTACTGGTTAACAGCTTACGGATAAGCCTGCCCAGGCAAAGGGTGGATAGGTAAACTGACCGGCTCAAAAATGACCTAAGTAGTGTTGCCTGGGCCTTTAAACTCCAATACAAACAAAGCATCAACAGCATACATGTAATATATATATAACAGCCTATTAATTTAAACTAGAATGTATTTTCAGACATAGAAAGTGGCACTTTTTTTTTTCAAAGGAAATTTTGTGCATTATGCAGTGCTTTTTTGGTGCTGCCATTGAAAAAGTCAAGAATACATATACTGTAGTGGGGGTTAGCAGCTAACCCCGTGCCAGGCACAGACTTAGCTGCTAACCCCGTGCCAGGCACGGACTTAGCTGCTAACCCCCACTACAGTATATCTATGGGGTTAGCAGCTAAGTCTGTGCCTGGCACAGGGTTAGCAACTAACCCCGTGCCAGGCACAGACTTAGCTGCTAACCCCGTGCCAGGCACAGACTTAGCTGCTAACCCCCACTACAGTATATGTATTCTTGATTTTTTCAATGGCAGCACCAAAAAAGCATAGCATAATGTACAAGATTTTCTTTGAAAAAAAAGTGCCACTTTCTATGTCTGAAAATACATTCTAGTTTAAATTAATCGGCTGTTATATATATAATCAGAAATGCCTCATTGAGGCACTTCTTAGAAGTACCCAAAGTCTATGTTTTGAGTGAGGAAATGGAAAAAAAGCCCTGTAAACTCCACTTTTCTCTATATAAAGTGGTGTTTTACAAGGCTCTTCATTTCCTGATGTCAATTAATGGTGGCCACTCTTATCTTGTACAAACCACCAGCAATACCTACCTTTAAGGGGCAGGTACTGCATTTTATGTGGCGGGTGAGTGCACTTTAAAGTAGCAAAGACAATCACATGATGCAATCTCCAAGCTGTAAAGGGAGACATGAAGTACACTATGATCTTCCCAATAGATTTTTCCGTTTCAATTTCACCAAGACAATGAGTAAAAAACAACCTTTATTCGAAAAGCTGGTATTATACATTTAAAACTGAGTGGGTGACATGTGTTGAATTATGTGGATTTTATGTGTAGAAAAACTATTTTGTGATCTGACCAGTATGTCTCACATGTCCCAACTGCACCATCAACATCTGATAAATCAAAATTCGAAAATATCAAATCAAGCATTGTCATATGATCTGTGGTACATTCATTTATTAGCATTTTGCTTGAAAACATTTCACTTAATTTCTTAACAATGTTAGGCTTTAGCAAAATGTCAATATTGAAATCTCCAATTATCACCAATGGCTTTGATGGGGTAAAATATGGAATGAGTTCTTTGTTCAGACAAGAAAGAAGATTACTGTCAGACATTTGAGGTGAATTATACAAAAATACAATCTGACATTCAATTGAGACATGCCTGGCAGTTATCATAATGAATTCCAATGTATCAGAAGTATACTTTCTATCCTGTGTTATAATGGTATCATCTTTAGCATAAACTGCTAATCCATGAGGAGGTCTTTTGGAAGAATTGTATCCAATTTGGTCATTTCTTATCAAACAATAGCCTTCTATTGCATAATCACTATCATTATCTGGCTGGTGTAGTCGTGTTTCTGCTAATCCAAATACGTGGGTTGACAACAAATTTTTGTCATGTCTTATATCATCAAAATGAAGATTCAAGGATCTACAATTATTGAAAGCAACTTTGAAATGTGAAAATGGATCTATCAATTCTAAAGAAGTATCGCAGAGTTGAAGCATTGCTGTTTCATGCAGTCGCTGTATTTCGGCCTTAACTTGATCATCAACTTGTAATGCTTTTTCATTAAAGTTAAGGATCTGAAGCTTTTCAATTGACCTAACTCTGCTAAGTGCAACGTAGTGTAAATGTGGAACTTTGCGGGTTTTACGCTGTGATAAGTCTATGACCACTCTTTCAAGGGTACTACCTTGGGCTCTATGTACAGAACGCCCTGCAGAAGGTTGCAAAGGGAACTGAATTCTCTGAAATGTCTTTCTGTTGTATGTAAATGACCTGTTAATATCAAAAATTGGTGTCCAATTTTCATCAATACTATTATGATAAAATCCCCTGTTTCTGTATTTGATTCTTGTTTCCATTCCTGCTTTCTTGTCATCAAACTGAACCCAAATTATGCTAGGGCGTCGTGTGGTTTGTAGCTTATACTCAATAAACTTAACTACACATGAAGCTCCGTTAGCTAGTCCATCTTCTGTTTTTATGTTTATTGTCAAGTCATAAAGCATGTCAACAACAACTGTTAAAGAGCAATGTAAATTTGCTGTTTGGTTTGAATCTGTTACATTCTTGAGGTTCTTAAGGGCACAGTCTATCTTTTCTTTTGATAGCTTAGGTGAAACGTATGTATCCATGCATGGTATTTCAACCTTTTCTGTTGACATACTTCTTATAATTTCATTATTAAAAACATGCATGAAATAGTTTTCTGCAAAGAGGTGAGGTGCATTTTTCTGATACTCAACATCATTTGTAGTAATTTCACACTGCTTAAATCTAGTCTTGTCTTCAGCAGTCAAGGAATTGGTCCTTAATCTATTTAACAATTCTGAAAATTGAAGGTCATCTTTCTGTCTCATAATTTCTGTTAATTCAAACATAGTAAATAATTCTTTCCACAGATTTTGTGACAAAGCAGCCGCATCATGTTTCATGTCATTAAATATCCAATCACCACTCACAGGTTTTAACTGGTAAAGATCACCAACAGCAATAATGCTAACACCACCAAAAGGTGTTCTTGTTCCTTTCAATGCTTGAAGTCTCTGATCAATAAAATTCAACATGGAATTACTAACCATTGAAATTTCATCAATAATCACAACTGACAAATCACGGTACTTTGATCTAAAGGTATTCAGACTGTCACAAGTTAATGTTTGATCCGACTGCTTATACTTTTGTTTAAATGCAGATGAGATGGTAGAACCATTAATATTAAATGCTGCCTTTCCTGTAAATGCACATAGAAGAACCCTTGTATGATCCACATCTTCTCCTTCTTTCAAATTTAATATTCTAAACAAAGTCTGATACAATGCTCGAATAACTAGACTTTTCCCAACACCAGCTCCACCAGAAAGAAATGCATATAAAGGGGCATCCTTTGTTTTAATCCAGTGAATCACATGATAGTAAAACTGCTTTTGTTTACTATTTAAACACTGCAGGAGCTTTCTATAATCAATATCTGACAGGATATTTTCATTTACATCAATTTGAGGTGCAGAAACATAACATCCAATTTCAGTCCCTATATCATAATCTCTATGTTCAGGTCTATCAGGATTAAAATATATATAAACTCTTTTGACTGAATTGGTTCCATTTCAGCATCATCACCTTCAACTTGTTGTGTACTTGGTGCAGTTTCATCAAATGCATCACATTCCATTTCTGCCAAGTCTCTTGCTAATTCCAACTCTTCAGCATGATGTTCATAAGCTGAGCATTTATGATCTATCACATGCTTGATAGACTCATAGTGTTCTTTATATGTTCTAAAAGTTCCAAGTAAGTCAGTCTCTTCCTTTCTCCATGGGTGAAAAAGTAAAAGTTTCTCTCTATAGTAGTTCTCTTCATCTGTTTTGCGATTGAATCTCACATACCTAATTATTTTAGAATTACGACATCGTTTGATTTTTATGCCATTCTTTAAAGTTAAAATAGTTTCACCATCACCAAAGCTTTCTTCATCTGATATTTCTGCATCTTTCTCATAATCTTGCTCTTCCTCATATTTATTGTCATTCTGGCCATCCGGGTAAATTACTTCCAACTCTGACACATAATCGGCTAAGCAATAAGTTTCCAAAGGTTTGGGGCGCTTTGAGTATCTTTTAATTTTATTGTCTGACATTACATCTGTTGAGTCTGCAGGCAATTCATCAAGCACTGATTTTGGTTTCAATAGCTGTACTCTCTGGTTTGGAAGTGAAGTATTTATAAAGACAACACTCCTTGAACTTTTAGTCAATGGCATTTGCAGTACCAGATAAACTGCCTCTTGTGCACTTACTTCAACACTGTTTGAAAATACATTTCCAATATGTCTAACTTGTCTTTTGAGATCCATATTGCCATTCCTAGGTTCTTTTGCAGCTGCATGCAACAAATTACTCATCCCTCTTTGAGATTTACTAATATATGAAACTATATACATAGCACAAGCATATGGATCTAACACAAATTGAATGTCAATGTTTGCCTTCCATGCTTTTAACACACTATCATTGTACAAATTTACACGGATCTCACCCGGATTTCTTTTCAAAAACACTTTTGAAGAGTTTAAGGAACTTCTAATGCATTTAATGTATTCTTGCTCACTCATTTGGACAACGTCTGTCAGAAACTCTTCATAAGACATATCATATCCATCTTTCTGATTGTTCATTGTTTTCTGTATGTTTTGGTAGAGTTTATAATACTTGTCTTTTTCGGTTTCCAGAGGCTGCAAGACCAAAGTTTTGGAAAGAGGTGGTAAAGGATAACCAAATCGACATATTTTATCTTCTCGTTTTCTACACGTTCTTGAATGTTTGTGAATTTGAAGTTCTATTAAACGACCAAGGTTCGGATTGTCTACAGAACATTTTAGATACTGATCCACATAAGCAGCCAACTCTGCATCTGAATCCACATTGAATTTTGGTGCATTTTGTACCCATACAATCATGTGAATGTGTGGCGATCCACGTTGCTGAAATTCCACTCTAAAAAAGTAATCAACAACTTTTCCAAGAGGCTCGTGTTCACTCTTTAGAACTGTGTTGATGAATTCTTTAACTCTGTGCTCGAAATATCTGGAACAAGTGACTGGATCTGATTGAATGAGTTTTATCTTTTGTTCCCAAGCCAAGTTTTCAATTTGTTCATCAGTGTATTTCAAATTTTTATTTAAGATAGCTAACATTTTCAAAAGGTCAATCCATCTTGTATCAGCCGAGGACAATGACATAAACCAAGTTGGCAAACCCAACTGTCGAATCATAGCATAAACATCTTTTTTTCTAGATTCTAAATATGCAGGAGAATTTCTTAGTTGCTTAAACAAATAGTAACCTTCATCATTTTTTACAATACTGTCAATGCATTCTGAGTTTCTTGCTTGTACAGCAGTAATCTTATTTGTTCCAGTCTGACACCTTCTAACAGCAAGGTTTGCTTTATCATTCAATTGCTTCATTTGTATTTTTTTCAGTTTAAAAAATATATTGGGTACACTGTTAGCAGCCCGCCTATCTTGACTTCTCAATTCCCACTTTGCAATATCACTATAATGTACAGGCACTTGTCTGTCATCATTAGCTATTCGCCTCTGCCCACAAAATATGGTTGGAAAACAAAGATATTCTGAATCTTTATCTTGAAATATACTGAGTGGTCGCTGACCTTCTCCAGGAGCAAATGTGAAAGTAGAGTTTCTGTTTTCAAGATCTGCATCATCCAAAAGGGTGTCAATATTTCCCACATTTTCCTGTGTGATTTCTTCTGCATCTGAATCATAAAGTTCTTCCACATGAGAAATATTATCATTTGAAATATTACCAATCTGATCATTTGAACAAATGTCACACATTTCACTAACAACATCATCAAAATCAACAATATCATATTTTGAACCTTCCTGTGTACACCATTCGAAAAAATTATGTATAATCTCATGAACGGTTTCATTGCTTTCTTCTGTGATTTTCTTTATCCATTGCTGATCAATTTCAACATTTGCATGTTTGTACAATTCACTACCACTCAATAGCCAGTGCAAAGCACACAATACATGGAATGGTCGGACATTTTCTGAGAAAACATACGACTTAAATGACATTTTCTTCTTCAATTTCACTGCAACTGTAACATTTTCGTCAAACGGTCTTGGCAAAGCATTTACAACTGGTTGAATATCAACAGGTACATTAACAACATTTCCTTTTACTGATAACTGGCGACCTCTGGGTAGTTCTCGCGTCTGCATGAACGGTATACGTAAAGCAATAAGGCGTTCTTCAAGGGGAAACAGCTCCAGTTCTTTGGGCTTTGGTGGCCACTTCATTCCATTTAAAACAGACAATTTTGGGACTTTACCACATTTAATATTGTCTTTGCATGTGCAACATATCCATTCTTCTTCATTGACTGATTTCACACCTGTTAAGTACTTTTCCTTGTCTTTACAAACAAATGTTCTAGCTTTTGATACAGTCTCTTCAAACCATGTCTGGTGACAACAACTACACACATAGAGAGGTCCAACTGATATATTCTTGTGAAACCTTTCAATACAAACATCAATATCACTGCCACATTTTCTGCGCTTTGCAGTTAACTTTTCAATTTGTGAAAAGGATGGTTCTTTACGCTTTGTAGCCTTTCTTCTACAGTCTATAATGTTTTCAATTTTCCTGTTTCTTTCATTTAATCTCCATTGTTGTTTTGCAACCCTTTCTTGTTCTAATATGTATGGATCTGACCTTGCCTTCCTCCTTGACCGATTTTGTATTGCAATATCTTTTTGTTTGAATTCATGGCATTTTCGAGATTCTTGTTTCTTTTTACTTTCCCATTTTTTGTATTCATCTATCAATCTGGCTCTTCTCATGCATGCCTTTGTCATATCTCTGTCTTTTTTCCGGCAGTCTTCAGATTGTCTAGCACTCTGCTTAGATTTGAGAGTATATTCTCTTTCCTTTTTTTGATATTCTTCAGACTGTCTAGCACTCTGCATAGATTTCAGCATATATTCTCTATCTTTTTTACGGTACACTTCAGATTGTCTAGCACTCTGCTTAGATTTCTGTGTATATTCTCTATCTTTTTTACGGTACTCTTCAGTCTGTCTAGCACTCTGCATAGATTTCTGTGTATATTCTCTATCTTTTTTACGGTACACTTCAGATTGTCTAGCGGTCTGCATAGATTTCTGTGTATATTCTCTATCTTTTTTACGGTACTCTTCAGATTGTCTGGCACTCTGCTTAGATTTCTGTGTATATTCTCTATCTTTTTTACGGTACTCTTCAGTCTGTCTAGCACTCTGCATAGATTTCTGTGTATATTTTCTATCTTTTTTACGGTACACTTCAGATTGTCTAGCACTCTGCATAGATTTCTGTGTATATTCTCTATCTTTTTTACGGTACACTTCAGATTGTCTAGCACTCTGCATAGATTTCTGTGTATATTCTCTATCTTTTTTACGGTACTCTTCAGATTATCTAGCACTCTGCTTAGATTTAAAAGTGTAGTTTTTGTCTTTTACTTTGAAGTTAGTGTCTTGCCTTCGTTTCTGCATATAATCTTTCATGTATTTTTTTCTTTCTGTAACTTTTTCCGGATTCATTTTTATTTCTTTGTTCCTATTTCTTTGATTTTTAGTAACCTTTGTACTATTACATGCCTTCCTTTCAAGTCTATGCTTTTGATCCTTAAAGTATTTGCCAATAAGTGTTGCATTATTTTCACTGTTTGAATGAGTAAAAAATTCTTCTGTTGCATGTGCATTCCTCATATGGCTTTCTGACAAATTCCTCTTGTAAGTTACAGTTTTCCAAGCATACTCACATGGAGTATCAGTATGACACTTTGTAGGATTTTCAATATCAAATACTGAATTATGTTCAAGATTAGATAAGTCAAAATCTACAGGAAGAATTTCAAACTGTGTTGAAATTGAAATCATCATACTTTCAAACAATGCATACAGAAATGAAACTAGATCATCTAAACAATTGAAACCAGCAAGTAATGATTTACCATCTGGAGTGGATAATCCATTGAAACCATGTGAATGTGAATCAAATATAAAATATGTGCAATCCCTCTTGAACACAGAACAACAAATTGAACCAATCATTAGTAAAACACCTGGAGAATATTGTAGAGCAGTATGCAATGCTTGATGAAGTGTAGGTAAACTGGTATTGACAAATTGTTCTGTGCAAAGGCCTGTCACAACAGCAGATTTTTTCACAACAACTTGTTTGTTTAAAATTGAAACTAATCTTGGAAGTTCGTCAAAGCTAAGCAATTTACTTCTGAATTTACCTTTTGCCTTAAGATCATATATTACTTTATTATACAGGCCATCTCCAGCTAACAGAATGTTGTCTAGATCTGTACTGCAACAAATGTCTGAGTATGCTGCATAAATTAATGAACAAAGTGCATTTGCAGTGCACTGACATCCTCTGGACTCATTGCTAAATATTTCTGACCCTTGGTGAAAAGATCCCTGTTCAAATTTGACAGAGTTAAATGGACCATTAGAAGGTTTCCATAGCATTGTTTCAGTTTGTTGCGTAAAAGGAAAGGCAGTATACATAGCTTTTTCAGCAATTTGTGTGGAGCTTGAAAATACAGGGTTTGTAACCTCTATAGGTGAATTGATATTGATATCTTGTACAACTTGCTTTCTGTAAACATCTTTGTCATTTGTACTTTGCAGAACTTTGAAATGTTGTACTGGTTCTTTTCTGTTACCATCTTTGTCATTTGTAGTTTGCAAAACTGAGGCAATATGTGTTTTCATATTTTTGTCATTTGTACTTTTCAAAACTTTGGCAGTTTGTACATGTTGTTTTCTGTGAACATATTTATCACTTGTACTTTGCGCCGAAGCAACATGTGTTTTAATATTTCTTGTACTTTGCGCCGAAGCAACATGTGTTTTAATATCATTTGTACTTTGCGCCGAAGCAACATGTGTTTTCATAGCATCAGATGTTACAATGAGGCAGGTCATACCCACATCTGATATATTTGTCGACCCTGGATCAGATGATACACTGGGGCAGGTCATACCCACATCTGACAAGATATGCGACCCTGGCTCAGATGTCCCCATCGCTACAAGCGAATGAGGCTTAGATCCTCCATGATCTAAGAGGTGGGTAAGGCCCACATCTGAAATATGCAACCCAGGGCTGCCACCATCAGCCCTCACCACTGTCTTTGCCAATGACTTCTTCCAATTCCTCTTACGTGGCATGCCTCAACCTGAAAGATACAGAAAAAACATATCTGCCTTGATACAGAAAAAAAAACGTATCTGTCTTAACAGGAAATATATAGAAAATATGGGGAAATGGTGTATCGTAAAACCATTCAAAATTGTATTAATTCTAGATGGAGTTTTGTACAGAAATATATATTTTTCGCCCTTGAGCAAAGTAATTTGACATCAAAATAGGTAAAACCAAATGATTGTCCTCAAGGCTTCCATTCAATGACTTTTATTCTTCTGTGCATTCTTAAACTTCAGGTCTCAAGCCACAGATTCTTGGTTCCAGTGTAGAAGCTAACACAGAATTTTAATATTGAATTTATGTTATGTTGGTTTATACCTAATTCTCTATCTATGGTCGGGCCCCTCAGAGTCTTAACTCTTGGTTTTGTTTTGTTTCAGCATTTCAGTTAGTTCATGCTGTTCAGTCCGCACCATTGTTTCATCTCTGCAGTTGTTTGACTTGTATGTTCTCCGAGATGTTGCACTGATGAGTTAGGAAGCCTTCATGCTGACTGAATAAATTAACTGACTACACCACAACAAAAGGGCTAGAATTGCAACCACATAAAATCAATAACCCCCACCCCCAGCCCCCTCCCCCTGTGGAATTCTTTTCACTGACAGTTCCAAGGCTGTTCTTCTTTTGTGGTTTATTTTTATTACTGTTTGTCATTGAATGTATGTATCACTTATATCTTTTTATTTCGGACAGCCAGTTGGCCATTTTGCTGTAAAGTAACTGTCCTTTTGGCTTTCCTCTATTGTTGTTTGCACTAGGGTCTAGATATTTCATGTTTGTGTTTCTTTCTCTTTGATGTGTCTGAAGGGAGGCAAAAGTTAATTGTGTGGATTCCTGATCATTGCTTCTCTTCTACTTTACAACTGCTCTTCTTGAATTACAGGAAGGGAACCAATGACCTCAGGAAAGATTTCAAATCAATCTTCACAACTGAATGTTGCCAATAATTGCAGATGTTCAACCCATGACCTCCTGGTTACCATTCAAACAGGCATCTGAGCTACCAAGGATAGCAAGGAAAGAGCTTGGTGCATGCGATTTTACTGTTTATAAGAAGTGTCTATTAGTCTTTCCCTTTGATGTTTTGGATAGGCACTGGGTTGTTTTGATCAGTTCATGTAGCACCTTTACAAATTAATTTGAATTCTTTTCTAGAAGTGCTCTTGACCAACATTTATTTGATACATAGAGGGACAAGTCTAAAAAGATAATTACAATTCTTTGATACTAAATTACCCTAAAATGTCTTTAATGTTTTGTTTGATTTGTAGTTTAACGTCCCAATCAACACTATATAGGTCAGTTTGGAGATGTTGCTTACAATTTTGTGGAACTTTTACCCAACACTGAGATGAAATGATATCTTAAGCCCTGGCGCCTTATTTTACCAATAGGGTTTATATGCATGGGCAGCACTTTGCCTGGGCAGGCTTAGATCCTGTAAGCAGTTTATCAGTACCGATGTCTGGTCATTTTCAGCTCTGAGGGGAAGCATTGTGCAGCTGATCTATTTCTTCAATCCCCGATGGGTGGGGACCCTCTATCGTTTTTGTTTACTGAAGGAAAAGTGGCATTAACCTCTGGTCTCGCGCACAATAGCATTAAATATTACTGACAACTTTAATCAAATTATCAACATGCAATAACAAGGATTTTCATGTTAATAATTGTACTTATTGCTAATGCAACTACTGTCTCCATTCTTTCGGGGACTATATCATACAAGCTATTCTTCCATCAAACAAAAATTGGTTCTTTCAAAATTATCTGACTGTTACTTACTGGTAATCAACTAAACATTCATTTACCTTGGAACACAGTGATAAGACGTTTCAAGGAAAGTCCTGTACTCTCTTAACACATAAAACTAGACTCCTCACACTATTTCACAACAGTTCATATATAGTAAATCAAGAATAAAGATAAATCACTTTGTCAATTCTATCATATATCCGAATACAATGTCAATGTTCTCTTTTCAAGAATCTTGTTGATACTAGAAGAAAAAGAAAACTTTATTAGACACTTAGTTCTACTAATATAAACAAACCAATTTTAAAATTACTCTCAATAAATTAAGAAAAGTAAAGTTGTTTAAACTACCAATTAGCTACGCACCATTTCAAACATTGCAGTTGCTTTGAACTCAAATCTATAAAGGTATTTAAAAGGAAATTCATAAATAATCGTCATTATATTTAGTTGTAATGTGGATTTGGTTTGACTATGGCTTATAAATTTGATTAAAATTCTATTCATTATTCATTAAACAGTGAAAAAGGTATTATAATATGCCTCCCTACCGGGAGCATAAAAACATGATCAGCAAGGCAGTTTCACTCCAGAAAGAGACCCTCTATGCAAAGATGAAGGTATTACAACAGACAAAAGGGAAGGTTTATCTAGTGTTTCTTTAAAATCAAGTAGATCTATCACTAAAAGTGATTAATACCAACACAAATTACTGTGTTACAGGATGGTATGTTTAGGCCACTATAAACTAGTGGCCTAAGCATTGCACTCAGCAGATTATGCACAAAAGGTGAACATCTGATACAACTTTCACGAAAATTATTAATCTTCAGATGGTACAGGAGATACCCTTCATCTTTATTACCTGGTACATGTATGTCTGCGATTACCCCTTTTGAAGGTATTCATTGTTTATGATGTTAGTGTTCATTTTGGATGGTTTGGGGTTGTTGTTTTTTCAGAGTTTTTGGTCCAGCAAACTACATTCAGGTCATTTTTAACTAACCATACTCCCAGACAGGCCTATGCTTAAGTGGTTAACCAGTACATTGTGCATTCTTTTGTCAGAAGTTGACAACTTTCCTTCTTGAATCGGTGGAAGGAAGAGAATAGCCATAGAAATGACAGCAGGCATCAAACCATTGACCTTTTGATCACTGGTCAATAGTGCATCCAACAGAGCTACCTAGGCCAGTTTAGGTGAACTAATATCATAAGATAAACCATCAACAATGTGCCGGGTACGACTATAAATGACACAAATACTACTCTTCATCAAGCTTGAAACTACAGATCTTTGAGGATTTGAAATGGTGCCTTGAATCTGAAAAAAAAAAGAATCATATTGTCAATGTTAGTTATTACCATTACCTTCTGTATGAGCCTCCGTGGCCTAGTGTATACAAGAGCTGACTCTTAATCATTAGATCTCTCACCGCTGTAGGTTGGAGGCGGGCTCAGGTCACATGTGAGATGCCAAGTTCTGTAACGGAAGGTTAGGTGGTTTTTCTCCTGGTACTCCAGTGTTCGCCCACCTCTGATTAACAATCGGCTCAATATGAGTGCAATAATCTTGAAAGGGCCATAAAACCAAAACAAAAAAAATCATTACCTTCTGTTTTGTTTTTCATTACTACAAAACAGCCATCAGAAGAGATAGCAAATCCCCCTGACCGACCGAAAGCCAATATTGCATTCAGAAAATTTAACACATGCAGAAAGTACACTAGAAATAAAACACACCAGATATCCTCAAGTTGACAGCTTTACTGCTCCATCAGCAAGACATCTGTAAAATATTGCATTAATTATATGGTTAAATACTTTTGGAATTGGGGGTGGGGGAGGGTTGGGGATGGTTTTTAAAATTAACATAGTATCCAGAATTGTGGTTCTTGCTCATGATGATCTCATATAAAACTATACTATTTACCATCAATATATCTCAAAGGGTATTGGAGTTGTCATGATCACAAGATTGTATTGGCAGAGGAGATAGCTAAATATCATGGCATACAGAGTTGTGGTTCTTGTTCATGACATGAATTCTTGACCTCATATATAACTTTACCAAGTACATACAATATATCTCAAAGGGAAGTGAAGTTGTGGAGATAACAAGGTTGTATCTATTGACGGATGAAGGGACTGACAGACGCGGTATCCCCTGAGCCTATTTGGCTTGAGGATAACAAGTACAACAATGTATTATTTTCTTGATTTCACCATGCATAGACAGACCTCCGTGGCCAAGTAGATAAGAACACTGACTCTTAATCATTAGGTCTCTCTCCCCTGTAGGTTTGATCCTGGCTCAGGTCATACATGAGACACCAAGTTCTGCAATGGAAGGTCAGGTGCTTTTTCTCCAGGTACTCAGGTTTTCCCCCAACTCTGATTAACAATTGGCTCGATATGAGTGAAATAATCTTGAAAGGGCCGTAAAACCAGAACCCCCAAAAAACAGAAATGAGTCCTAAGGACACAGATGCCCCGCCTCAAAATCCATCCAGAAATAAGATTGTGTTTAAGCTTTGGACCCCTTTGCTTGACCTTTGACCTCGTAGTATGACCTTGACCTTGGAGGTACCGCCTGGGTTTTTGGCACAACACATCTCATGATGGTGAACATTTCTGCCAAGTTATTTCAAAATCCATCCAGAAACAAGAAAGTTATTGATTGTGTTTAAGTTTCATACTCCTTTTCTTGACCTTTGACCTCTAAGTATGACATTGACCTTGGAGATACGGTCCTAGAGTTTGACTCTCCAATGTGGACCTAGAGTTTGGCTGCCCCAGGGCCCCATTCTGACCCCAGGGCCAAATTTATTCTACAAATCATCCCTTTGAATTTGACATTGACCTTGGAGGTACGGCCCTAGAATTTGGCTCCCCAAGGGGGACCTAGAGTTTGGCTGCCCAAGGGCCCCATTCTGACACCAGGACCAAAATTATTCTACTAATAATCCCCTTCAATTTGATATGTTCCAAAAAACTTAAATTTTGAGGCATGATTCCTTTCCCCAAAGGCCCTAAACTGACCATAGGGTCAAAATTTTTTTTAACTAAATTCTACTAATCATCCCCTTCAATTTGATATGCCATAATTATTATGACTATATTCTGAAAAACCTAAATCCTAAAACCAATTCAATTTGTTTTATTACATATTTCATTAATGATGCAAAGTTTGGTAGCAAAATCTATAATACATGTATATAGGAGTCTCACACCAAATATAAAAAAAAAAACCTGGGACTTGTGGTTTCGCAGAAGAATTGAAAAAAGATTTTCCCTATATATATAAGTCTATGTTGAACATTTGGGCCCTGGGGCGAGTCCTTTTTTGGCCCCAGGGCTACAATTTGAACAATCTTAGTAGAGGTCCACTAGATGAAGCTGCATACCAAATGTCAAAAGCCTGGTAATTGTGGTTTCAGAGAAGAAGATTTCTTAAGGTTTGCTATACACAAGTCTATATGTAAAATATGTGGGCACTGGGGCAGGGCAATTTTTGGACTCTGGGCTGTAATTTGAACAATCTTGGTAGAGTTTCACTAGATGAAGCTTCATACGAAATATCAAAGACCTGGCCCTTGTGGTTTCTGAGAAGAAGATTTTTAAAGGATTTCCATGTATAAGTCTATGTAAAATATGTGGGCCCTGGGGCAGGTCATTTTTGGGCTCTGGGCTTTTATTTGAACAATCTTGGAAGAGGTCCACTAGATGAAGCTTCATACCAAACATCAAAGACCTGGGCCTTGTGGTTTCAGAGAAGATTTTAAAGGTTTTCCCTATATAAGTCTATGTAAAACATGTGGGCCTTTTGGCCCAAGGGCATTTCAGAGAAGAAAATTTTTAAAGGTTTACCCTACATAAATAAGTTCTGAAGATAGATCCTTTGGAAGCAAGGAATACACCAAATAAACGAAAATAGCAGACTCGGTTTTAATGAGTCTGTTCATGACCAGTACTGAAATGTGCAACACCGGCCACGCACCCTCTAGCACCGGCTTAAGCAGAACTCTATTTTCAAAATGATACCAAATGAATTCAATGATCCCAAAGGACCAGAAAATATAATCTGCACTATGATAAGCCTACCTAAAACTAGTGAGCCCTGGCTTGGGGGCATTTTTTGGCACCAGGGCTATAATGTGAACAATCTCTGCACAGGTCAACTAGATGAAGCTTCACGCTAAATATCAAAGACCTAGGCTTTGTGGTTTCAGAGAAGAAGATTTTTCAAGATTTTCCCTATATAAGTCTATGTAAAACAAAAAGGCCCCGGAGCGGGGGCATTTTTGGCCTCAGGGCTATAATTTGAATAATCTTGGTAGAGGTCCACAAGATGAAGCTTCATACCAAATATCAAAGACCTGGGCCTTGCAGTTTCAGAGAAGAAGATTTTTAAAGAGTTTCCCTATATAAGCCTATGTAAAACCAAAGGGCCCTAGGGCAGGGACATTTTTGATCCCAGCACTATAATTTGAACAATTTTGGTAGGGGTCTACTAGATGAAGCTTCATACCAAATATCAAAGACCTAGGCCTTGCGGTTTCAGAGAAGAAGATTTTTAAAGGTTATCCCTATCTAAGCCCATGTAAAACCACAGCGCCCCGGGGCGGGAGCATTTTTGGCCCCAGCACTATAATTTGAACAATCTTGGTAGGGGTCGACTAGATAAAGCTTCATACCAAATATCAAAGACCTGAGCCTTGCGGTTTCAGAGAAGAAGTTTTTAAAGGTTTTCCCTATATAAGCCCATATAAAACCACAGGGCCCCGGGGCGGGGGCATTTTTGGGCCCAGCACTATAATTTGAACAATCTTGGTAGGGGTCGACTAGATAAAGCTTCATACCAAATATCAAAGACCTGGGCCTTGCGGTTTCAGAGAAGAAAATTTTCCCTATATAAGCCCATGTAAAACCAAAGGGCCCTGGGGCAGGGGCATTTATGGTCCCAGCACTATAATTTGAACAATCTTGGTAGGGGTCAACTAGATGAAGCTTCATACGAAATATCAAAGACCTGGGCCATGCGGTTTCAGAGAACAAGATTTTTAAAGATTTTCCCTATATAAGCCCATGTAAAACCAAAGGGCCCCCTGGGCGGGGGCATTTTTGGGCCCAGCACTATAATTTGAACAATCTTGGTAAGGGTCCATTTGATGAAGCTTCATACCAAATATCAAAGACCTGGGCCTTGTGGTTTCAGAGTAGAAGATTTTTAAACGTTTTCCCTATATAAGCCCATGTAAAACCAAAGGGCCCCGGGGCAGGGGCATTTGTGGCCCCAGCACTATAATTTGAACAATCTTGGTAGGGGTCCACTAGATAAAGCTTCATACCAAATATCCAAGATCTGGGCCTTGCGGTTTCAGAGAAGAAGATTTTTAAATGTTTTCCCAATATAAGCCCATGTAAAACCACAGGGCCCCAGGGTGGGGGCATTTTTGGCCCCAGCACTATAATTTGAACAGTCTTGATATGGGTCCACTAGATAAAGCTTCATACCAAATATCAAAGACCTGAGCTTTGGGGTTTCAGAGAAGAAGATTTTTAAAGATTTTCCCTATATAAGCCCATGTAAAACCAAAGGGCCCCCTGGGCGGGGGCATTTTTGGGCCCAGCACTATAATTTGAACAATCTTGGTAGGGGTCCATTTGATGAAGCTTCATACCAAATATCAAAGACCTGGGCCTTGTGGTTTCAGAGTAGAAGATTTTTAAAGGTTTTCCCTATATAAGCCCATGTAAAACCACAGGGCCTCGGGGCGGGGGCATTTGGTCCACTAGATAAAGCTTCATACCAAATATCAAAGACCTGAGCTTTGCGGTTTCAGAGAAGAAGATTTTTAAAGATTTTCCCTATATAAGCCCATGTAAAACCAAAGGGCCCCCTGGGCGGGGGCATTTTTGGGCCCAGCACTATAATTTGAACAATCTTGGTAGGGGTCCATTTGATGAAGCTTCATACCAAATATCAAAGACCTGGGCCTTGTGGTTTCAGAGTAGAAGATTTTTAAAGGTTTTCCCTATATAAGCCCATGTAAAACCACAGGGCCCCGGGGCGGGGGCATTTGTGGCCCCAGCACTATAATTTGAACAATCTTGGTAGGGGTCCACTAGATAAAGCTTCATACCAAATATCCAAGATCTGGGCCTTGCGGTTTCAGAGAAGAAGATTTTTAAATGTTTTCCCTATATAAGCCCATGTAAAACCACAGGGCCCCAGGGCGGGGGCATTTTTGGCCCCAGCACTATAATTTGAACAATCTTGGTAGGGGTCCACTAGATAAAGCTTCATACAAAATATCAAAGACCTGGACCTTGCGGTTTCAGAGAAGATGATTTTTAAAGATTTTCCCTATTATAAGCCTATGTAAAACCAAAGGGCCCCCGGGGCGGGGGCATTTTTGGCCCCAGCACTATAATTTGAACAATCTTGGTAGGGGTCCACTAGATAAAGCTTCATACAAAATATCAAAGACCTGGACCTTGCGGTTTCAGAGAAGATGATTTTTAAAGATTTTCCCTATTATAAGCCTATGTAAAACCAAAGGGCCCCCGGGGCGGGGGCATTTTTGGCCCCAGCACTATAATTTGAACAATCTTGGTAGGGGTCCACTAGATGAAGCTTCATACCAAATATCAAAGACCTGGGCCTTGCAGTTTCAGAGAAGAAGATTTTTTAAGTTTTCGGTGAAAAAAATCTATTTTTGGCTACTGTGACCTATATGTGCAACGGACCGGAACCATTTGAACACATTTGAAAGGGGACCACCTAAGGATCATTCCTGTGAAGTTTGGTCAAAATCCGATCAGTGGTTTAGGAGGAGATGTCGTTTGAAGAAAAGTTTACGGACGCATGCACGCACGGACGCACGGACGCACGACGGACGACGGACAAAAAGTGATCCCAAAAGCTCACCTTGTCACTACGTGACAGGTGAGCTAAAAAGTAGGTGAACCGTCTAAAAAATATGGTACCACTGGAAAGGTCGATAGACATGTGAAATATGAAAGTCCTATCACTAACCAATCAAAAGTTTTTGCCAATGTTAAAGATTTTAAAAAGGAGGACAAATGTTGAGGTCAAGGTCACGAGGTCAAAATTTATGGTACCTCTTGAAAGGTCTTGTGATAAGGAATGCACATGTGAAATATGAAAGCCTTATCAGTTAAAAAAATTCCAAAGTTATGCCCAATTTTAAGGTTTTTGCGGACAGACAGACAGACCAAAAACTTTATGCCCCCGAATCTTTGATTCCGGGGGCATAAAAAAGTTATTTTTAGTGGAAAATTGGAAAAGAATACATAAAACATATCATAGAAAAAATATACTATCAGATGATGTGGTCCGATTATTGCATGCCGAAATCTTGGATTGCACTTAGAACAATAGACAACTGATCATAAATTGAATACTTAAAGAGTATACTAGGAGATTAACTGTCAAATAGAAACCAGATTCACATCATTTGATATGAATTTTTTTCAGGCTCAGCAAGCCTCGTGATTCTACAAGCTTTCTTGAAGCCTTACCTTATAAACTTGATATCAAAAGACACAATCCTGGTATTCTATATTTATAATCTCGTGTCAGGATCTTACATCAGTGGCCATTTCATATGAAATTTACTAAATGAGCCTATGGCAAGTTTCATGAATTTCATACGAAAAGATTTGTTTGAGTTGAAGTTTGACGTCCTCTTCAACACTATTTAGGTCACTTTGGAGACGTTGCTTCCAATTTTGTGGGACTTTCACCGTACATTGAGATGGAATGACACCTCAAGCCCTGTTGTCGAATTAAACCAATACCGTTTATAAGCATGAATGGTCTGAATCCTTCCACTTTACCCGGGCAGGCTTCATGCGGACTGAACAAATTATTTGTCTAAATCGCGACGGAAGTAAGGGCGAGGATTGTGGCCACGTAAAATCGATTTAAGCCCCCCAGTGGAAATCTTCCACTGACCGTTCCAAGGCGGCTCTTCTGTGGCGATTTATTTATGTTGTTGTTTGTTACTTACTGTGTGTATCACTTGTGTCTTTTAATTTTGGATGGCCATATGGCCATTTTGTGGGAAAGTAACTGTCCTTATGGCCTTCCTTTGTTTAGGTTTCCATTATGGTCTGGTCGCTTAATGTTTGTATTTCTTTCCCTTTGGTGTCTTTTATGGGTGGAGTAAGTTAATTGTATCAATTCCTGATCTTTGTTTTACTTCTACTTTAGACCTAAACAGTTTACCAGCAGTCATGTGCAGTCGGTATCAACTCTGCGTGGAAGCACTATGCAGCCCAATCTATTTCTCCAAGCCCTAATGGGCGGGGACCCCACAAGTATAAGACGGTTTTTATATTATAATGGTTTTAAATTGGATTTTATATTGCTCAATAAGTCCAGGGGCCCGTTGTTCAAAGCATTGTTAGCTTAACGAGCTCATTAGTGGTCATATTGTTATCTGTTCTAACAAGTTTAATATTTAAAATTTTGGTATTTTGGTATTTTGTTGAAAAAAATGTGAGTCACATTTTTAGCAAAAAAATGTGAGCAGCTTTTGCATAAGCTAAACTGCTCACATTTTTTCAGCAAAAATATTAGAATATTTGCCTTAATACAGGATCAAAGTTTTAACGATATGTTAACTAAATAAAACTACTAGGGCTTAGGGAAATCACCTTATTTGCATTATCTGCTGGTTCCTAGTCTGATGGTTATCAGCGTTGGAAAAACAGGTAACCAGACCCCCCTGACCTTCAAAGGTCAGGGGGGTCTGGTTACCTGTTTTTCCAATATTGACAGTGTGCAAGCTGGGGGCCAGCAAATAATGCTAATATGGTGAATGGTTCGAAAAGCACAAGTTTTCATTGGCAAACGGAAACTATGTAAGTGTTTTACAACATATACACCACAAACCCATTATAACACTGTTCATTATAACATGGTTTTGGATATAACACGGTTTCAAGATGGATCCCAAAAATGTGTAGATTATATAGAAAAATGACAATAATCTATACAGTTTTATATATATCACGGACGGTTTCTGCTTGAGACCCCATTAATAGTGTTATAAAGAGGTTGTGGTGTACTACTAAAGCACCTTGCAGCCAAATCTATTTCTCCAAGCCCAAATGGGCTTGGATGACTTTGGCTTGGATGACTGGCTTCTGAGATGCCAGCAGATTTGGATCTATACTGTTTTCAAAAAAGGATAATTCTGGTTTAAATATGGTAAAGTGTTAATTACATGTTTCATACTAGAGCAAGACACCAGTGGGTCACATATATCCCCAGCCAGTGCCACCCTCTGATACATCTTTCGAGCTTGTATGTAATATGAATGAAGATAAGAAGCTAGAAATGTGCTGTCAAAACTAAACCAAAGATAAAATTTCTAAATGGACCAAGGGAGTGAGAGCATCAAGGTTACTAAGAGGGTGGGGGCTTCAATCTTACAGAAGCAGCAGGGTTGGTTATGCATCAATGAAATCTTTGGACTGGTATGCAACATTGATGCAAGTATCAACTGAATTTGTCTTAGAGTTTAGAACATACAGGCATCGATAAACTTTGTCATAAAACTTTAACCAAATGCAAAATTTCTAAGTTTTGACCTTGACCTCAAGGTCACTATGGGGGCAAGGAGATGCATCAATGAAATCTTTTGACCAGTATGTTACTTCGTTGAAAGTATCAAAGTGTTCAGAAGATACAATCTCTTAGAAATTTTAACGCAAAACTTTAACCAAATGTTAACAGACGGACGGACGAACAAACGGACGAACCGACGAACGGCGGGACGAAAACTATATACCCCCATAGTATGCTTCGTGTGCCGGGGGTATAATGAGTGTCATAGGAATAACACGTTAACAAGTCCATGTATGACCTTGACCTTGGAGGTACCAACCTAGGTCTTTGCACAACAAACGACTGATGATAGTAAATATTTCTGCCAAGTAATTTCCAAATCCATCCAGAAATAACAACCAGACACAAGAAAAAGACTCTTTTCTTTACCGATGACCTTTTAAGTATGATCTTGACCTTGGAGGTAGCCGCATCTCGTATATGATCCCACTTATTAAGATGAATTTGGTAATTCATTTAAACCCTAACTTTGAGTGATTGTTTTGGGTTTAACGACAGGTCAACCCTTGTGGGTCATTAAGACAGGTCAACCCTTGTGGGTCATTTTGTGTTGTCTCCTAGAGAAAGGGAGAAAAGAGATTGAAGAGACAGTAGAGGAGATGAAAGTGAGAGACAGAGGAGAAAGAGAAAACGAATGGAAGTGTAGAAACAGAAGCAATGACATTCGCCATTACCTTTACCTGCTGCAAGGACAGCAGGCCTTGTCCAACTGCATTACGATAACACACCCGTGCGACATAGTGCATTTTTCACATCTCCAAAATGGCTACTTATCTGATGAAAATTCGTGATATTTTTCTTATAAATGCTCAAAACATAGGTTGTGGGTCCTCGATAGAACCGCCTCAATGAGGCGGTTCTAACGAGTACCCACAACCTATGTCTTGGAGCAGAAATAAGGAAAATAATGTTTACCCCCGTAAACCCCAGTTTTCTCTAGATAAAGTGGGGTTTAGGGGGTCTTCATTTCACGGACTTGTTCACGTGATGTGGAAGCCAATATCAATTAGACACCCCATAAACTCTAATATTACAAAACCATGAAATATCAATACATTAATAAAATATTAATATAAAGTATATATAAAAACACACTTCATGCTATATAGAAAACATTCCTATATAAATGTCAACTAAACTATACTATATACTATGAACTGCTAAAACTATAAATGTCAGAGGATCTAAATATAGCCCCGCTATAGCGCTATCAGAAAAGAAAAATACAAGAAAAAAATGTTTTCAGCTTTCAGCCTCTAATTCAAGGTGGTAAAAAGGCAATCCAGAGTTATGGTTCATGTGCTCTGCACATCGTCTCATGGTGCTATACATTTGTGTGAAGTTTCATGAAATGAAAAAAGTGAATAAGCACTGCATATTAGATACCCCCCGCAAACAAAAGGCTCATATTTAAATAGTAAAACATGCTTAATCTTAAGATCTGCAATTTGGTAAAAATGTTTCTGATACAAACTGATTTTCAGCTATAAAGAAGCACCCATATCTAAAAGTTCAATCTTCATGCATAGTTTTTAAGTTCAGTTTTTTAACTTGTAGCAGAGAAAGCTTACTTTAATTTTCAAGAAAACTAGGAAATGGTATAGCTGCGGATATCTGAAGGTGATCACTAGTATACAGCACTGGCACAAACTTGCATGAGGGGAGAGTGTCGGTTGTAGTAGCAGTGGTCGTCAAAAAATAAAATTCCAACATAAAACTTCTTCATGCACATACTCAATATATCTAGAAAGTGTATGCTAAGAATCAGATTGCTTAGACAGAAACTGTGGGAGGAGTTGAATTCACCGTACAAAAATTCCAACATAAAACTTCTTCATGCACATACTCAACAGATATGTGTCGAAAGTGTATCCTAAGAATCAAATTCCTTAGACTAAAACTGTGGGAGGAGTTGAGTTCATTGTACATAAAGCAATAATTTTGTCAAAAAAATAAAATGCCAACATAAAACTTCTTCATGCACATACCCAATACATCTAGAAAGTGTATGCTAAGAATCAAATTCCTTAGACTAAAACAGTGGGAGGAGTTGAGTTCACCGTACATGCATATTCTGGGTACAATACCAAGAATTGCACAAAAAATGGCTAAGTTCAAAAAGCAATAATTTTGTCAAAAAATAAAATTCCAACATAAAACTTCTTCATGCACATACCCAATACATCTGGAAAGTGTATGCTAAGAATCAAATTCCTTAGACTAAAACTGTGGGAGGAGTTGAAATCACTGTACATGCATATTCTGGGTACAATACCAAGAATTCACTGTACATGCATATTCTGGGTACAATACCAAGAATTGCATAAAAATGGCTAAGTTCATAAAGCAATAATTTTGTCAAAAAATAAAATTCCAACATAAAACTTCTTCATGCACATACCCAATACATCTAGAAAGTGTATGCTAAGAATCAAATTCCTTAGACTAAAACTGTGGGAGGAGTTGTGTTCACCGTACATGCATATTCTGGGTACAATGCCAAGAATTGTAGAAAAATGGCTAAGTTCAAAAAGCAATTATTTTGTCCAAAAAAAAATTCCAACATAAAATTTCTTCATGCACATACTCAATATATCTAGAAAGTGTATGCTAAGAATCATATTGCTCAGACAGAAACTGTGGGAGGAGTTGAATTCACCGTACATGCACATCTGGCTACAGGCCAGAACAATAAGTTAAAAATAACAAAGGGGAATAACTCTAAAAACACTAGCCCCTAGAACCTTATTTTTCTGTAGCATAAGCAGCTCATCAATGTCAATGTTTATGCAAAATATGGTGACATTCCTTAAATTACTAGACAAAAGTGCACAGTGGGGCACGTATACCCCCGGCCAGTGCCATCAAGAACTACAAAGGGAAATAACTCTAAAAGGCCTGACCCCTTGGCCCTTATTTTCTTTACAACAATACAAGTAGTCATACTGATCATGTGTGCAAAATTTCAAGATTCTATGTGAAGCAGTTCCTGAGATATCTTTGACACAAAATAATTGTTTACGGACACACAGACGGAAAAGACAAAAACTATATACCCCCATTGCATACTTCGTATGCCGGGGGTATAATTATGTAGGCTATTAGGCTATGCAGGAAAAATCAAAGTGTTACGGACATACGGACTTTCGGACGGACAACGTAAAAAACAGTATACCCCCCCCCCCCCAGAAACTTCGTTTGCGGGGGGGGGGGGGGGGGGGGGGGGGGGGGGGGGGTAGGTATAAATATCTAAAACCGTTTTTGGGTTATGGAGCGGACAAGGTTAAAATTGCCATTTTTTCAATGTTCAAAGGGCAATAACTCCAAAAGTAGGCAATCCAGAGTTATGGTCCATGCGCTCTGCACATCAGCGTATAGTGCTTTATATTTGTGTGAAATTTCATAAAAATAACTCAAACGGTTTTTTAGTTATGGAGGGGACAAGGATAAAATTGCCATTTTTCAATGTTCAAAGGGCAATAAGTAGGCAATCCAGAGTTATGGTTCATACGCTCTGCACATCGTCTTATAGTGCTTTATATTTGTGTGAAGTTTCATGAAAATACCTCAAACAGTTTTTGAGTTACGATGAATAATGGAATTACGGAAGAACGGAATCTCAGAAGGACAAGGCAAATCCAATATAGGTCCCGCTATTTCAAAGCGGGGCTATAAATACTGATTGAAGAAAACGAAATGCTATTCCAGCAGACTCCAGCTTAATTGCATGTCAAACATAAGTTGTTTCCTCAGTTCAACAGCTTACATATATGCCTACAGGCAAACTATGCATAGGTACGCTGGCCTGCTGAATGCAACTGGGGCATTCAACTCAAAATCAGTTTCAACAATGAATGGATTTCCATCTGAGACTACCATAATTGCCAATGTTTTACCTCTTACACTTCTCACAGATCTTTATACTTCACTTTCCTAAGAAAGCTATTCATACTCTAAACGAAAAGATTTTGCCCCCACTGAGAGGTTTCATAGAGTAATAAATTCAGATGGCAGTTCTGGTTTTCAAAAGCAGTCTTCCTAAAGTACATTAAAACTGTTGTGTAAAAACCAAGTTATTCTGCTTCTAGTTCATCACGATAACACACCCATGGGACAGAGTGCATTTTTTCACATCTCCAAAATGGCTACTTTTCTGATGAAAAGCCATGAAGTTTCTCATTTACACTGCAAACAGAGGTTGTGGGTGCTCCTTAGAAACGCCAACTTGAGGCGGTTCTAACGAGTACCATCAACCTATGCCTTGGAGCAGAAATAAACGAAATAATGTATACTCCATAAACCCCAGTTGTCTCTATATAAAGTATATACATGGATATTATACGACAGACTGCATGCATGGTAGTTAACCCAATCACGGTTGGCAACTTTGCTTCCCTCTTTAATTGCACGCCGGTGGGTCAGGCCTCAGATTCTATGACGGCTCCAACGTAAAGGCTTATTGAGAATTAGAGAGATCTAATTCAAGGTAATGTTGGTTGGTGCCTGATGCTCTGTCTCTGGTCGGGCTCATCGGAGTCTAACTGTTGGTTTTCTTTTGCTCCAGCATTTCAGTGGTTTCTTGCTGTCGAGTCCTCACCGTTGTCTCACCTCTGTGGTTCTTTGATTTTTGTGTTCACGGAGATGTTGCACTGATGAGTTAGGAGGCCTTCATGCGGACTGAACAAATTATTTGTCTAAATCGCGACGGAAGTAAGGGCGAGGATTGTGGCCACGTAAAATCGATTTAAGCCCCCAGTGGAAATCTTCCACTGACCGTTCCAAGGCGGCTCTTCTGTGGCGATTTATTTTATGTTGTTGTTTGTTACTTACTGTGTGTATCACTTGTGTCTTTTAGTTTCGGATGACCATATGGCCATTTTGTGGGAAAGTAACTGTCCTTATGGCCTTCCTTTGTTTAGGTTTCCATTATGGTCTGGTCGCTTAATGTTTGTATTTCTTTCCCTTTGGTGTCTTTTATGGGTGGAGTAAGTTAATTGTATCAATTCCTGATCTTTGTTTTACTTCTACTTTAGTGGTGTTAATTTCAAGGATGTTAACATGATGTTATCATGTTAACAACATTGTGATATTACCAACCTGTTAACCCCACGTTATACAATGGAAACTAGGATAAACATTCTTTTTTTTCATTTCTGCTCCAAATTGTAGGTTGTGGATACTCGTTAGAAGCAGTTCTAATGAGCACCCAGAACCTATGTTTTGAGTGCAGTATGAATACGAATACAAAAATACAGTAAAATTCCTATATCAAGACCACCTTTGGGACTGTTCATTGTCTTGTGAACAGTTTCAAGATCAAAGTGGTCTTTACGACCATTTTTTAACAGTTCCAAAGGTGGTCTCTTATTAGAAGACACTGGGTGTAGAAAAGACAAAGAATAGCCGAAATCTTCTCAAAAAGCTTTTAAAAGCAGGTTTAGTGTTAATTTTAGGTGGTTTTAATTATAGCGGAATTTTACTGTATTGGTAGCCATTTTGGAGATATGAAAGCATGCCCTATGTCACATGGATATGATCACACTGGTAAAGGCAAGCGCGCAGGGTAAGGAACAAACACACCGGATAAGGAAATTTTTCCGCTCAGGATAAAAAAGAAAATTGCGGAATGGGTATCACATGTGCAGGTTTGTTGTTGTTCTAGATCTCGTGTTATGGTTACTTATCAATACAGCTGCTCACATTAGCTTCACGGAAGACACATATTATTCACAAATTTATCTTCGATGGTCTGAATTCGATAGTTACAGCCAGTCAAACGGAGAACGGGACACAGTGGAGCTACTCCACCGTGAAATCTCATTATTTTACATGGGACGCTCTTCTGGGAAGATGGCATGCACTTTTTTGTTGGTTGTAGACATGCATATGATAAATCGGACTGTTGCAAATACGATTTAAGGAAAATTTGAAATTAGAAGGCCCACAGTGAGAAATCCTAGTTCAATTTTCTTTACAACGCCCACGGGCTAGGAAATGGGTACAACGCATATGATAAGACACAAAATTTTCCGGCGAAAATGGTTCTTGTATGGTCGTAGCACTAGAAAATTTCCATCTCAGATTAAGTTTTCCGATATTAATAATTAGTCCTACATAGTTTAAAGCACCGATCGTGACCTTTAGGAAACGTTCAAAGTTATGTGCATTATCTTGGCATGTGCATCGCTCTGGTTCTAGCAATATAATCATCCCCTATGAGGGGACAGATGGATTTGGTTCATCGCGATCATGAATTAGAGAAATGATATTTATGTCCATGCAGTATTTGTGGTAGAAACTGAACTTGGCGAAACCATGCAATAGGCATGTCTCACGAATTTGGCGAAGTTATCTATCTTATTTTCTGCCAAAAGAACAAACATACAATTTTCTACCACAAATACTGCATTGACATAAATATCATTTCTCTAATTCATGATCACGATATGAATATGACTGAAAAGTTGTCTTACGTTTCGAGTTATTCCATCTAACTCCGTCTTTTGAGAACTATAACATGTAAGTATTTGATTTGTTTGTTTGTTTGTTTGTATTGGGATTTAACGGCCCAGTCAACACTATTTAGGCCATTTTTGAGCCGATCAATTTATCCACACTTTGCCTGGGCAAGCTTATACATAAGCGGTTTACCAGTACAGTGGACATTCTTTCGCTATAGAAGCTGACAACTGCCCTTTTTGAATCAGTGGGAGGGATGACGATGATTTCGTCTTTAACGACGCGTCAACCCTCTTTGTGGGTCATAAGCTCAGTGGAAGGGATAGAATGACCGTAGAAAAGATTTCATGATCAATCTCCACGAAAGAATGGTTGCCGACACCGGCAGGTATCGAACCCGCGTCCTCCTGATCACCAGTCAGACGCGCATCCGACTGAGCTACCGGGCCAAAACAAGGAACAGCTTGTGGGAGGTAATATTTCGTCAGTCATTAATGACAATGACCAATCTTAATCACATGCGAGAAAAGTAACTAAGATAGCCGAAGCTGCAGATAGAGCAAGAGAGGTCAGAGGAGAAAGCTATATTGCTGTTTGTGATGCCTTAGCTCTGACTTTGCGCTGTGCAGCTTCGCTGATTCTTTTTGCCTCATATTCATTTGCACCCCTTCTGATGAGACCCCGCCACTTTGCTGTTCCATCGATTCGTTTGGAATGTTGAAGTCCTCAAGGGATGCTTTGAGGCTCGGTGTCCCTGTATCGCTTATTCTGACCACCATGCCCATTTTTAGTTTTCTTTGGCAAACGATCCCCTGAAATCATGTGGGACGTACAATGAACAAGAATGACAACACTTATTTGCTTCATCTTCTAATTACCAAAAATGAAAACAGCGGCCAAGGTTTGAATGAGTTGGATCGAGTGGCTTGATGCAACGTGGCTCTCTTCGCCTAGCTCCGGGTTGGGTGACTTTGCGTCGATTGTTAATCAGTAACTTTGGGTAAATCGACCCAATGTAACTAAACCTACGATTCAGAAGCTTACCTGCGAATGTCCGCGTGATTATCACTGACCAATGAAGAAAAGGCTGGGTAATTTGCAGAGAAGATATGGGTAATTTAAGGTTCAGAGGAGGCAAATCCTGCAAAAGTATTTTTGTCTCCCATGTCAATAGGGGTCAACTCTTAAAGGAAAGAATTTGCTCCCGAGGAGCAAATTCTTTCCTTTAAGAGTTGACCCCCTTTTCAGTGGACAGAAAAGCGAAAAGGAGTCTTGAAAGTTGCCTTCCTTTGAAAAATGGCAGAAGCTTCTGCTAGCTGTTCCCATTCCCCTTAAAGAAAAGAACTTGCTAATAAGGTATGGGTAATTTAAAGTAAAGAACTTGCTTCCTACCCTTATCATCAGGAAAACATGCCTATATAATTTTGACCTACTTGAACCCCACTTTTATATAGTAAAACTGGGGTTTACAGGGGTAAACCTTATTTTTCTTATTTCTGCTCCAAAATACAAATTGTGGGTACTCGTTAGAACCGCCTCGACGAGGCGGTTATAACAATTACCCACAATCTACATTTTGAGCAGAAATAAGGAAAATATCACAATATCCAAAAAATTTTATTTTCCGGAGATAAGGGTTACACTGTATTTGTATAGGCGTGTTTTCGTAATGTTCTAATGCACTGCGTATGTTTGTTTGACTTGAGCTTTCGTCTCCGTCAACACTATTTAAGTCATTTTGGAGACGTTGCTTCCAGTTTTGTGGAACTTAATTTACTCGACATTGAGATAGCTCTTCCACCAAATGAAAACAATTTAGGGTTTAAACAAATTCAGGGTTTATAATTTTGTTTTTCGATTTGAGGTTTAACGTCTCCGCAACACTGAATATGGCATTTTGGAGACGTTGCTCCCAATTTTGTGAGACTTTTACCCGACATTGAGATGACATGACATATCAAGCCCTGTGGCCCAATGAAAGGGTTTATAAGCATGGACGGTCGGACTAGCACCGCTTTGCCTGGGCAGGCTTAGATCCTCTAAGTGGTATACCAGTGCCCGTGTGCGGTTGGGTTCAGCTCTGCGTGGGGGCATCATGCAGCCATCTATGTCTCCAAGCCCCGATGGGCGGGGGGCCTATTAAGGTTTATACGCATAGAGGGTCCGACACGCACCACATTGCCTGATTAGAAAAGTATTTTTGTCTCCCATGTCAATAGGGGTCAAAATTAGCAAATTCTTTCCTTTAAGTGGAACAGCGAAAAGGAAGTCTCGAAAGTTGTCTTCCTTTGAAAAATGGCGTAAGCTTCTGCTAGATGTTCCAATTCCCCTTAAAGTAAAGAACTTGCTAATCAGGTGTAAAGAACTTGCTTCCTCTTGAAGAGAGCAAGCCCTTATTCTAATGCACTCGCGTATGTTTGTTTGTTTGACTTGAGGTTTAACGTCTCCGTCAACACCATTTAGGTCATTTTGGGGACGTTGCTTCCAGTTTTGTGGGACTTAATTTACCCGACATTGAGATGAAATGGAATCTCAAGCCATGCCGCCCAATGAAACCAATTTAGGGTTTATACGCATAGCGGGTCCGACACGCACCATACTTTGCCTGGGCAGGCTTAGACCTCCTAAGCGGTTTACCAGTACTCATGTGCAGTTGGTTTGGTTGGTTTTAGCTCTGCGTGGAAGCATAATGCAGCCCAATCTATTTCTTCAAGCCCAGACAGGCGGGAGCCGCATTTGCGTATGTAATGTGACGTTGGACTATCTGCGACAGTTCTACGATATAATCATCACCAAGCAATATAATCATCCCCATGAGGGGATAGACGGATTTGGTTCATCGCGGTCATGAATTAGAGAAATGATATTAATGTCCATGCAGTATTTGTGGTAGAAACAGAACTTGGCGAAACCATGCAGTAGGTATGTCTCATGGATTTGGCGAAGTTATCTATCTTATTTTCAGCCAAAAGAACAAACATACAATTTTCTACCGCAAATACTGCATGGACATAAATATCATTTCTCTAATTCATGATCGCGATGAACCAAATCCATCTATCCCCTCATAGGGGATGATTATATTGCTAGAACCAGAGCAATGCACATGCCAAGACAATGTACCTAACTTTGAACGTTTCCTAAAGGTCACAATTGGTGCTTTAAACTATGTAGGACTAATTATTAATATCGGAAAACCTAATCTGAGATGGAAATTTTCTAGTGCTACGACCATACAAGAACCATTTTCGCCGGAAAATTTTGTGTCTTATCATATGCGTTGTACCCATTTCTTAGCCCGTGGGCGTTGTATTGAAAATTGAACTAGGATTTCTCACTGTGGGCCTTCTAATTTCAAATTTTCCTTAAATCGTAATTGCAACAGTCCGATTTATCATATGCATGTCTACAACCAACAAAAAAGTGCATGTCATCTTCCCAGAAGAGCGTTTCATGTAAAATAATGAGATTTCGCGGTGGAGTAGCTCCACTGTGTCCGGTTCTCCGTTTGACTGGCTGTAACTGTCGAATTCGGACCATCGAAGATAAATTTGTGAATAATATGTGTCTTCCGTGAAGCTAATGTGAGCAGCCGTATTGATAAGTAACCATAACACGAGATCTAGAACAACAACAAACCTGCACATGTTATACCAATTACGCCATTTTCTTTTTTATCCTGAGCGGAAAAATTTCCTTATCCGGTGTGTTTGTTCCTTACCCTGCGCGCTTGCCTTTACCAGTGTGATGATACTGAAATGGATTATGATCGTAGTTCAACACCAACTTTTATGGGTTTCTTTGGTCTCAAAAATGTCTCATGAAACAGTTCCAAGGGAACCTGCAAAAAAGAAACAAAAAGATGTTTTATTTTGCTGAAAATCAAACAAAAATCAAACAACCACAGGACTGAAACAACGGCGAGGACTCGATATATTATGAAAACACACCTATCCAAATACATGAAAATTTACAAAGATATTCAAATGAAATTTTTTTCTTATTTCTGCTCAATATATAGATTGTTGGTACACTTTAGAACCGCCTCATTGAGGCGGTTCTTACGAGTACCCACAATCTATATTTTAGAGCAGAAATAAGTAAAATAAGGTCTACCCCTGTCAACCCCAGTTTTACAATATAAAAGTGGCGACTAAGGGGGTAAGAATTATATAGGCATGTTTTCGTGATGAGATTTATCGAAGTATGAACAATATTGGGTCGCATGCAAAGTGAATGAATTCTGAAGATTTTTAATGGCCCCAGATAAGAGGGCGTATTCAAATATTATTTTCTTATTTCTGCACAAAACATTTATATGTTGTACAAATGATGTGGGTACCCATTGGAAGCACGTCACCGAAGTGAATGAATACCCACACCATGTTTTCATGCAGAAGTAAGAAAATTATCAGTATTTTTCGCATGAAAGATGCATATTATCTGGAGCTATTGTCTATTCACATTGCCAGTGACCCAGTGCTGTTCATAATTGGGATAAATATCGAGGTACAGTTGTTCAAAGCATTGTTAATTTAACGAGCTCATTTGTGGTCAAATTATTAACTATTCTAGCATGTACAACAATGAATAAATGTTATTTTTCCATCGAAAAGTGAGAGTACCTGTGTGAAAAATCTACTCACATTTTTTCCCCGCAAAAATCATTAGCACATTTTCAATAAATGATCAAAGTTTTAACAATACATTATTTATAAATGACATTATTAATTTTGAACAAATATGTTCCAGCCAGTAACAATGTCTTTTTACACATGTGGCCATATGATGTTTATGACATGACGTTATCTACTAGATAACAGCGACATTATATGACTAATGTATGTTCTTTTTTGTTTTATCCACAGTTTGATGATTAATCTGGTGTGTGACCAAAAACTGGATCAAGAAACTATTTACAAACAGTTTTCTTGTTCACAGCAGAACAGGCTCATATATTACATAATGTCACCAAAATCCAATCATGTTGCAGAAATCCATTGTTTATTTTGATGTCATTTAATGATCATGTGATGTCTCAGAACTCAATGAACCAAGACTACACTTTATCTTTCTGTTCTTTTCTCTCTTAAGGGTTCTTCTGTTGTGGTTTATTTTTGTTATGGTTTGTCTTTGGGAGTGTGTGTCGCTTGTGTTGTTTTGTTTTGGATAGTCAATGGTCCATTTTGTGGTAAAGTAACTGTCCATTTGGCTTTCCACTATAGATTTTTCCATTAGGGTCTAGTTGTTTCATGTTTGTACTTCTTTCCATTTGGTGTCTCTGATGGGGGCTGTGGGTTAATTGTAGCGATTCCTGATCATTGCCTTCACTTCTATTTTATATTGTGATGGTGTGGTTTACGAAATATGTGTATAAATACAAGCTTTTCTTTATTTCATATGGACAGTCTCAAAGTTTTCAGAATTTCCCTCATACATTACTTCCCAGCAGTCGATGGCTCAAACACTGATGGCTCGTTTACCATGGCTGAGTCAAACCCGTTTTTGAGTCCATAGTGAATTCCTCTACATAAGATGTAGTGTGGGATTATTAAGATTTTTGACTTTTACTTTGCAAATATATGCTGCGTGTACTCATTAGGATCGCCTCAATGAGGCGATTCTAATGAGTACACACAGCAAACATTTTTATTAAAGAACATCAAAAAGATGTCCCAAATTTTATACATTATGCCTCCTGACAGTAACCCTTAGTGGCTTGAGCTATCGCTGTTTTCGTTGTCCCAAAGGTGTTTGAGCCATTGAAGTTCAACTGTATTGAAGGGCTTCACTGTCAATGCACTGACAATTCAAATATGTGAAAATTTTATGAAAGGCTGCACAGACTTTAAGTTAACATGAGTGAGTGACTGTTTGAGTTTTTTGTCCATCCAATAGCTAAGGTCATACGGAGACGGGACCTCGGTTTAAAGACTCATCTGAAGGTCTGGAGGAGCCCGGGATCGATCCTGCGACCCCTACTGTGCAAGGCGAGTAGCATAACCACTGCACCACGGAGGCTTCAAAGATTGTTGGTATTTGTTACAACTGTCTCAATGAGGCCTTTCTATAGAGTCACCGAAAATCCATGTTTTTAATCAAAATTAAGGAATATTGAATACCCCAATTAATCAAACTTTTCTCAGGCGTGTTTTCCTGATGCTTTTCTCTATATAAAGTGGGGTTTAGCAGGCTGTTCATCACACAGACTTATATGCCCGATGACAAGACAAACTGTCCAAAATGAAGTAGCTGTGCCCACAAAACTTGGATCTGAATTTTCATTCTTGTGACAGTATGTTTTGTTTGTGTGTTTGTTTGGATTGAGGTTTAATGTCCCTGTCAACACTATTTACATCATTTTGGAGACGCTGCTTCCAATTTTGTGGGACTTTTACCCAACAATGAGATGAAGTGACATCTCATGCTTGCGCGGTCCATTTCACACCACTTTACCTGGGCAGGCTATGTCCTTCTATGTGGCTTACCAGTACTCATGTGTGGTCAGTTTCAACTCTGCGTGGAAGCACAATGCAGCCCAATCTATTGCTCCAAGCCCCGATGGGCAGGGGTGATATACCAGTAAGTGCATTCTTGCACACCAGGAAAGGAAATCGGCGATTTTACCCTGGGATATAAATTTATGTTCTGACCCTGGTGTTCCGACCCCAAATCGAATATAATCGCGTGTTTGATAAATGCACTGGTTGATTACGACCTTGTGTGCGCCGTCGTTAAGGTTGACGTCATGCACGATCCGTGACGTCACTTTATATTCCTGCAGTGTAAACACAATATGGCAGACGTTGGTAACCGAAGTGACTGCAGCATTGAAATTCCGTGCTAAGAAATGGAAGGTATGCAAGAAAAAGAATCCAATATGGATGTGACGGGTGGATAGAAAAATCCGTCCCTCGGGATAACTGTCCGGCATCACTCGGCAAGCCTTGTGATGCCGGACAGTGTCCCTCGGGACGGATTTTTCAATCCACCCCTCACACCCATATAAGATTCTTATATTCTTTGTTTCCAAAGGCTCCTTTTGCAGTTTTATTTCACTTCACTGCATCAGGGTCCATTTATGCAAAGCATTGTTAACAAAACAAGCTCGTTATTGGTCAAATTGTTAACTGTTCTAGCAAGTACAATATCTAAAATTTTGTTATTTACGCAGAAAAAAAAGTGAGAATCTTTTGCATACGCAAAAACTGCTAAAGCTACTCACATTTTCCAACAAAAAGATAAATATATTTGTCATTTTGAATTGTCATAGTTTTAATTAACCTTTTAATAATGATGCTGTTAGTTCTGAACAACTAGCCCCTGGGGTAAACCTTCAGGGGAGGCAATTCCTGCAAAAGTATTTTTGTCTCCCATGTCAATAGACGTCAACACTTAAAGGAAAAAATTTGCTCCTGGGGAGCAAATTCTTTCCTTTAAGAGTAGGCCCTTTCATTGTGGGACAGAGGATACGGAAAAGCAAACTGGAAGTCCCAAAAGTTGTCTCCCTTTGACAAATGATGGAAAAATCATTCTGAGGTGAATACATTTTCCTTAAGTGATGTTTTGAGGCAGCAGAATATCTTCCCATACCTCTTGATAGTGTAGTTTATATGTTTTTCTTGTCAGCACATTTGGAATCCATCATGTAAACACGCGTATATAATTCTGACCCCCGGGAACCCCACTTTTATATAGTAAAACTGGGGTGTACCGAAGTTAACACATTATTTTTTTATTTCTTCTATAAAATATAGATTGTTAGAACCGCCTCATCGAGGCGGAACGGGTACCCACAATCTATATTTTGAGCATAATTTGAAAAGTATCACAATTTTTCATCTTCAATTTTTTTTTTTTGGCAATAAAATTTCCATTGTATTGGTATAGACATGTTATCGCAATGAGAGTGCCTTCTACAAGTCTTGAAAATTGATGCAAGGTTCAATGACAAGGCTTAATTTGCCAAAACTAGCTAGCTGGTCCTACAATACTTGATTTTCTTGCTTGTGCATGCAGTTTCAATTGATCCCTAGATCTTTGACAAAACTAGAGTGTGCTGTACCAAAACGTTTAAAACTTCTATTTATATGTACATCGATAACGAAAACACGCCTACATAATTTTGACCCCCTTGAACGCCAATTTTATACAGTAAAACTGGGGTTTTCAGGGGTAAACCTTATTTTTCTTTTTTCTGTTCCAAAATATAGATTGTGGGTACTCGTTAGATCAAGCGTGTACCCACAATCTAGATTTTGAGCAGAAATAAGAAACATATCCCAATTTCTATCAGAGAAAATTCATTTTTTTCGGCGGTAAAATTTACAATGTATTCGAATAGGCATGTTTTCTTAACCAGTACCTCTTTATGACGCTATCATTGGGATCCAAAGCAGAAAAAGTGTTATATAAACAACTGATTTACAGCCAAACAAATTTTTTTACAGTGAAAGTAAGACTTTGAAAACACAGATGATACATACGAAATGTGAAGCCTTATCATAATGATAACATACCCATGCAACAAAGTGCATTTTTCACATCTCCAAAATGGCTACTTTTCTGATGAAAATTCTTGCTCTTTTTCTTATAAATGCTCTCAACATAGGTTGAGGGTGCTCGTTAGAACCGCCTCAGTGAGGCGGTTCTAACGAGTACCCACAACCTATGTCTTCGAGCAGAAATAAGATAAATAATGTATACCCCCCGTAAATCCCGTACAACATGGGGTTTAAGGGGGTCTTCATTTCATGGACTTGTTCACGTGATGTTTTCATTGAAAAATAAGAAAATTAAATATTTTGAAAATGCCTGTCATGGGACTCAAATGGTTAAGAATATTTTTCAAGTACCTGTGTCTCTTCACATCTCACAAACTTTACTGTCTTCAGTGTGTGTACAAGGGCAATCTTGGCCTCCAGTAGTGCTAGCCTCATTCCAATGCAGTTTCTAGGTCCATGTCCAAATGGCATGAATACAAATGGATCTCGCTTGGCCTTTTCTTCTGGAGAGAACCTATTAAAATAGAAAGCCTTTGTCAATCACTTGCTCTTAATAACAATGTCTGTTGGGGTCCTAAGAAGAAATCATGTTAGTTATATTTGGGTCCTAAGCAGAAATCATGTTAGACAAACAACAATGTATGTTAGGGTCCTAAGCAGAAATCATGTTAGTTAAATAATAATGTATGTTGGGGTCATGCCCAGAAATCATGATAGTTAAATAACAATGTCTGTTGGGGTTCTAAGAAGAAATCATGTTAGTTAAATAACAAAGTCTTAACACATTTCACTACTAACAATGTAGATCTTCAGAAGACATATCATCCAATAACAACATAAAGCTACAAACAAAAGGTCATCGGCCATATGGTTCCTGAAAAGATGGCGGTAAAACGTCTCCCTGCCCTACATCATAGTGTAGATTATATTTTCTTGTCCTTTGGAATCATTGATTCCGTTGTGGAATTTTGAAAATATCTGAGGATCACTGATGAGGCCTAATTGGCCCAAACTAACTAGTCTGGCACAGAAAACATGTACACTCCATATTTTTCAGTTCTGTGGTGTATTCCTTGCTTCGAAAGGATAACCCTTTTAAAGAACATATTTAACTTCACTACAGCTGGTGTGTGGGAATGTGTGGCGGCGGTAAAACGTCTCCCTGCCTTACATCATAGTGTAGATTATATTTTCTTGTCCTTTGGGATCATTGATTCCGTTGTGGAATTTTGAAGATATCTGAAGGTCACTGATGAGGCCTAATTGGCCGAAACTAGCTAGTCTGACCCAGAAAACATGTACACTCCATATTTTTCAGTTCTGTGGTGTATTCCTTGCTTCCAAAGGATAACCCTTTTAAAGAACATATTCCAAAGGTTTTTATGCTATATGGGCATGGCAGCTATCTTGGTTATATGACTCCAATCTCACGATTAAATTTTCATTGTCTTATCCCATTGAGGCTCTTCGTGCAATTTGGTTTCAATCAGTCCTGCAGTTTGAGTGGAGAAGATGAAAATAGTAAAACTGAGACATCCAGGTTAATGAAATGACCTTGACCTTTGGAACTGACAAACTTCAATTCATCTGACTCTAAATATCATATCACGAAAACAAGCCTATATAAATTTGACGCCCTTGAGCCCCACTTTTATATAGTAAAACTGGGCTTTCCGTGGGTATGCATTATTTTTCTTATTTCTGCTCTAAAATATAGATTGTGGGTACTCGTTAGAACCGCCTCAATGAGGCTGTAAGAAAAATGACACAATTTTTCATCATAAAATTTTCATTTTTTCGGCGATAAAGGTGGCAATGTATTTGTATAGGCGTGTTTGCGTAATGAATTCGGATGCAGTAGGCTACCACAGAATCAGTAAAATCCACTGTTATGCCTTTTTCCCCATACAAAGGTTGAAACGACCAAAATTGACTTAATGTACAAATAGGTAAAGGACAACTAAAGGTCATCATTTTAACAAATTTGGTAGGGCCCCCGAGTGCCAAATGCTGCATGCCAAGTTTTTACCATATATGGACATGGCATCCATCTTTGTTATGTGACATCAATCCAACCAATAAATTTTCTTTGCCTCATCCCATAAGGTTCCATATGTTATTTGGTTTCAATCGTGGAGAAAAAGAAAGAAGTACTGAATCAGAGCCATCCAGGAAAAAGGTCAGTTAATGACCTTGATTTTTTGAATTGATAAATTTCCATTCAGCTGATTGCAAATATCAATTCAGGTGCCATATGCTACAACAGAATCAGAAAACTCCTAACTGTTTGCCTTTTTTGTATAAATGTCAAATTTACCATATCTGAACTTGAAATAAAATAGGTCAAGGTCAACCAAAGATCATCATTTGAACAAATTTAGTAAGGTACAAGTTCCCAATGCTGTACACCAAGTCTTAACGTCATCCACCATTTAGTTCCTAAGAAGATTTTTAAAGGCTTTTACCATATATGGGCATGCCAGCCATCTTGACCATCTGACCAAGATCAAATAAACAAATTTTTTACCACCCCCGCCCACCTCCCCAACCCATACAAGAAATTTGGTTCCAACTGGCACAGCCGTTTCTGAGATATCATTTGAAAAAGTTGATGATGCAGTCAGCAGACCACTGCATATCCTTTAAGCTTCCCTGAAGCCTTCGGCTCTTGTGAGCTTAAGACTTTGATCCTTAAATATAACATACACCAATATTTTTTTTTCCGAAAAACAAAAGTGAATAGCTTTTGAAAATGCAACAGCTACACATATTATCTCAGCAAACTTACCACAGTATCAGATATTGTTCCTGCTAGAACAATAACAGTTTGCCAATAACAAGCTCATTAAGTTAACGCTGTTTTGAACCACCAGTGTTTCATTTTTGATTTTTATTTCTATTAATTCTCTTTAAAGCATCTTCAATTGTCCTGCTTATCAGGATGTAAAAATATTTTTGCTATCAAACTCTAGAACTGCCAATTAAGTTTGGCTTTACCTCTCTGGATCAAATTTTTCTGGTTCTGGGTAGAATTCTGGCATGTGATGGATCAGGTAGATTGAGTATCCTATTACAGTGTTAGCTGGGAACCAGTGACCATCTATCTGTACATCCTGGGCTTTTGAAGTTGCTCTGTCCATTCTGAAATTTGTACCAACAGAGAATATTATAAGAATCCTGTCTGCTATAGGTTCTGTGGTGGCTGACCAGTGGTCATGAAGGCTTTTACTGCAAGCATAAAGGTCAGCCGTTTTCTAAACAAGAGGGCCAAGATCGATATCAAGATGTCGCAAAGCTTCTGAAAGTCATGTGGCTGATAGCCATGAAGCCTAACTGTTGCACATAGATGATTACCAGGGTAACATTCTTGCAAAATTTGATTAAAACTAGCTTAAGAGTTTCTATTTTAGCTATGTCAGCCAGTTTGTTCATTAAAACAGAAGTTTTTTTAGCTACATGTATTTTGGTAGAGGATCACCTGAGCAACATTCCAATGAAGTTTGAATGAAAATGGCCCATGAGAAAAGTTGGAGTTGTTGCTTAAAGGTTTGTCTATTTTTAGACCTGGCGTCCATTTTGATCATCAGAGCCGAACCATTTAGCTATCCTGGAAGCAACATTGCTATGAAATTTGATTAAAATTGGCCAAAGGGTAAAGGAGGAGTTTTTTGTTTCTATTTTTAGCTCTAACAGCCATCTTGATCATCTCAGCAGAACCTTTTTAACTAATTTTTGTAGGGAGCCAGCTGACAATCATTCCTGTGATGTTTGAATCAAATACTGACCCAAGTGTTTAGGAGGAGTTTGCATTTAACCCTTATCTTGTTGTTCACGACAACACCTATTTTTGGAAACAGTGCAGTTCAAGATCAGATGGCTTCTGAAGAAGCCATCTGATCAGGATCTATACTGTTTGACATTCAATTTATGGATTTGTAAGAATAAATTACATCAAGTAATCTGATTGGTTCAGAATCAGAAATGGGTGTGGCTAAATTGAATATTCAGCAAGAGAAGGGTTAAAGCAAACTGTTGACATTTTTCTACTTTTAGCTCTGGTACCCATTTTACTCATCTGAAAGGAACCAATGAGCTATTTAGGTAGAGGGTTGACAAAAGCAATATTCCTATGAGGTTTGAATGAAATTGGCCCAAGGGTATAAGAGAAGTTGACGTTTGAAGATTTTTCAATTTTTAGCTCTGGCAGCTGTCTTGTTCATCAGAGCGGAAGGATTTTAGCTATTTCGGTAGGGCGCCACCGAGGCAACATTCCTGATCAGTTTGAATTATATTGGCTAAAGGGTTTAGGAGGAGACCACATTTGAAGCAAATTTATGAGGTTTTTCTAATTTTAGACCAGGGGGCCAATTGGCTCAATGGAGTGGAACAGTTTTAGCTATTTTGGTAGAGGGTCACCTAAGCAACATCCTATGAAGTACTTATCTATTTTAAGCTCTGGTGGCCATCTTGTTCATCATAGCATAATAATTTTAGCTATTGTGGTAGGGAGTCAACTAGGCAAGACTCCTGTAAAGTATGAATCGAATAGGCCCAAGGGTTTAGGAGAAGTTCGCATTTGAAACAAATTTATGATGTTTTTCAATTTTCAGCTCTGGTGGCCATCTTTTTCATCACAGCCAAACGATTTTAGCTATTTTGGTAGGGAGTCACTTAGGCAACAATCCTGTGAAGCTTGAATTAAATCGGCTCAGGGGTTTAGGAGGAGATTGCATTTGAAGCAAATTGACTTTTTTCTATTTTTATCAGAACTGGTTTAGCTATTTTGGTAGAGGGTCACCTAAGCAACATTCCTATCAAGTGTGAATGATATTGGCCTTAGAGTTCTGGAATTCATGTTTGAAGCAAATTTACGTTTTTCAATTTTAAGCTCTGGCAGCCATATTATTCATCAGAGCAGAATGATTTGAGCTACTTTGGTAAGGAGCCCCCAAGCAACATTCATGTGAAGTTTAAATAAAATTGGCCCAAGGGTTAAGAAGGAGTTTGCATTTGAAGCAAATATACACTTTTTTTCTATTTTTAGCTCTGGTGGCCATTTTACTTATCAGAGCATAACCATTTTAGCTATTTTGGTAGAGGACCACTAAAGCATCATTCCTATGAAGTTTGAAACCGTTTAGTTATTTTGGTAGAGGGTTCCTAAGCAACATTCCTATGAAGTTTGACTGAAATTGGCACAAGGGTACAGGAGGAGTTGGCGTTTAAAGATTTTTCTATTTTTAGCTCTGGTGGCCATCTTGTTCATTTGAACGGAATGATTGTAGCTATTTTGGTAGGAAGCCACGTAGGCAACATTCCTGTGAAGTTTGAATCAAATAGGCCCAAGGGTTTCGGAGGAGTTCACATTTAAATCAAATTGTTGACAACGCATGATGGACGATGGACATTCACTGATCAAAATAGCTCACCATGAGCACTTCCTGCTTACGTGAGTTAATAAATAGATCTAAATGTAACTATAAAATGCAAACTGACACCACTAAAATTCAAAATGGTCTCCTGTAAACATTAGATTAGCTGCACCAAGCACAATAGTGTCTTCAAAAAGACATCATCCACACAGTCTGAACAGAGTTTTTGCTGCGCACTTTGCAGAAGTACCGCCCTCCTACCTTGATGCAAAGTTTTTTTTTCGTACAGAGAGAGAAGGCTATATAACAAATTGGATACTTGTCTGAAGAAAATCTGTGATAGTTTTCTTATTTATATTGCAAACAAAGGTTGTGGTGCTTGTTAGAACCACCTCATTGAGGCAGTTCTAACGAGTACCTACAACATATGTCTTGGAGCAGAAAGTAGAAAAACAACAAAACAGTCTGAGGGACAGCCAAATAGCCAACCGCACTTTGTATCAAGGCTCAACCATTTGACCTTCACCTGTGCCCTTGACCTTAAGTTTGCAGGGTTTATTTATGGGTTCTCTACATCCACACACAGAGGGGGATATTTCACCAAAGATTAATGAAAATCTTTCTACAGGTAAAGGAGATATGGAAGGGACACAAAATTCAAAATTTCAAACTTGTGACCTTCAACTGTGACCTTGACATTGAGTCAGCATGGTTTATTTATGGGTTCTGCGCATCAGTTAACTGACCAAAGTTTAATGAAAATCCTGAGATATGGAACAAACACAAAATTCAAAGTTTCAAACTCTGCACATCAGCTCACTGAGGGGGATATCTGACCAAAGTTAAATGAAAATCCTTTGAAGGGTAAAGGAGATATGGAACGGACACAAAATTCAAAGTAGAAGTAAAACAAAGATCAGGAATTGATACAATTAACTAACTCCACCCATAAAAGACACCAAAGGGAAAGAAATACAAACATTAAGCGACCAGACCATAATGGAAACCTAAACAAAGGAAGGCCATAAGGACAGTTACTTTCCCACAAAATGGCCATATGGCCATCCAAAATTAAAAGACACAAGTGATACACACAGTAAGTAACAAACAACAACATAAATGAATCGCCACAGAAGAGTCGCCTTGCAACGGTCAGTGGAAGATTTCGACTTGGGGGCTTAAATCGATTTTAAGTGGCCACAATCCTCACCCTTACTTCCGTCGCGATTTAGACAAATAATTTGTTCAGTCCGCATGAAGGCCTCCTAACTCATCAGTGCAACATCTCCGTGAACACAAAAATCAAAGAACCACAGAGGTGAGACAACGGTGAGGACTCGACAGCAAGAAACCACTGAAATGCTGGAGCAAAAGAAAACCAACAGTTAGACTCCGATGAGCCCGACCAGAGACAGAGCATCAGGCACCAACCAACATTATCTCTCTAATTTTCAATAAGCCTTTACATTGGAGCCGTCATAGAATCTGAGGCCTGACCCACCGGCGTGCAATTAAAGAGGAAAGCAAAGTTGCCAACCGTGATTGGGTTAACTACCATGCATGCAGTCTGTCGTATAATATCCATGATGTACCCAATCCTTTTATATCGAAGAATGATTTTACGAAATTGGGTGCTGAAGTCATTGCGGTTATATATTTTTCTGAATTTATATACTAAGTCACCATAAAATTCGGGTTCCGATAGACCTTGTTGCAGAAGAGATTTAAGTCCAATATTGAATTTTGAAATTAAATCAGAATGGCGTCTATAAAATTTTGAAAAGGCTTTGCGTAGTTTATGGTTCCGATAACCCTGACTAAGGAGTTTAGCCGTTAATTATTACGAGTGTTGAAGTCAGTTACATGACTACATACTCTAGCAAATCGAATTAATTGCGAAATATAAACGCCATAGAATGGCGCACGAGGAACATCACCATCCAAAAAAGGAAAATTTACAATCTCAAAATCAAAGTCATCGCGTTTATCATAAATTTTGCACGAAACAAATCCATCTACAATAGATAGATGTAAATCCAAAATCGGGGCCTCGGTATCAGAAGAATTTGCTTTATTTAACTGAAGTTCTAGGGGGTAAATCTGACTGATCAAACCATCAAAATAGGTATTATCAATATTTAATAAATCATCTAAATATCTAGAAGTAGAGCTAAAAGCTTCAATACATTCAGATTGGTTATCAATGGAAAGCGACAAAATGAAGTCTCTTTCATAACAATACAAGAACAGATCAAGGGTTTAGGTTTTGAAAAAAAGTTTCAAACTTGTGACCTTCAAACGTGACCTTGACCTGGAGTCAGCATGTTTCATTAATGGGCTTTGCACATGAGCTCACTGAGGAGCATAATTTACCAAAGTTTAATGAAAATCCTTAGAGGGTAGAAGGAGATATGGAATGGATACAAAGTCAAAGTTTTAAACGAAAATCCTTCCACAGGTAAAGGAGACATGGAACAGACACAAAATTCAAAGTTTTAAACTCGTGACCTTCAAATGTTACCTTCACCTTGAGTCGGCATGATTTATTTATGGGTGCTGCACGTCAGCTCACTCAGAAGAATATTTGACCAAAATTTAATGAAACTCTATCAAAGGGTTCAGGAGATATGGAGCATAGAAGAAAGTGTTACAGACAGATGGACTGATGGATGGATGGACAGATAGATGAAGGCCATTCCTGTAATCCCTGCTCCGCTTTGCAGTGGGGCATTAATAATTTATACCCCTGTAAGACCCATTTTTCTCTTTATAAAGTTGGCACTTAAGTGGGTGTTCATTTCTTAGACTTGTTCACGTGATATAAGTTTTCGCTGAGCATTCATGCCCAAAAACCACTTTTGGTGTGACACAGCTAACATTGAATCTTCTAATCAAGACAAAATATCTTACCTGGCAACAGGAGGATAATGTCTCAATGTCTCATTTATAACCTGCTCAAGGTATTTCATCTCCATCACAGTGTCATACTTCACATCAGCCTGAAACAAAACAAGGTATGTGCACCAGAACCCAGGTCTTCAAAACTTCAATTGTCTTAAAGGTAAATTTCAGCAAAAATACAACAGTATCAGATATTGTACTTACTAAAACAGTTAACAAGCTGACCGCTAACTACAGTCGAACTTCGATGGCTCGAACACCGATGGCTCGTTTACCATGGCTGAGTCGAACCCGTTTTTGAGTCCCTAGGAAATTCCTCTGCATAAGAAAAAGTGTGGATAATTAAGGAGATTTTCGACTTTTATCTTGCAAATGTATGCTGTGTGTACTCATTAGAATCGCCTCAATGAGGCAATTCTAATGAGTACACACAGCATACATTAATGTTACAGAACACCGAAAACAAGTCCAAAAATACCCCCGTTATGTTTTCTGGAAGTAAGCAACAGTGGCTCGAACTACCGCTGTTTCGAACAAATTTCTATGATCCCGAAGGGGTTTGAGCCATCGAAGTTCGACTGTAGCTTGTTAAGTTAACAATGCTTCAAACAAGAGGCCCATGGACCACAACGCTCACCCGAGGTGATGTGGTTTATACCTATGCAAGCATGTTGCCCATCTTGGTCATGTGACACATCCAACAAATAACTTTTCATTGCCTCATTCCATAGAGGCTTTTCATTAATTTGGTTTCAATCAGCACAGCAGTAGACAAAAAAACTGAATCTGAGCCATCCAAGACAAAGGTTGGTAATGACCATGACCTTTGGAATTGATTAACTTCCATTCAGCTGATTGTAAATAATATTTCTGATGTGACAGGCTACCATGCAATCAATAAAATCCACTGCCTTGCCTTTTCTCCATACAAATGTCTAAGTGACCAAATTTGACCGTGGTTTGAAAGAAGTCAAGGCCAGCCAAAGGTCATCATTTGAACAAATTTGGTAGGACCCACGTCCTCTATGATACATACCAAATTTCAAGGTCATTGGCCGTTTGGTTCCTGAGATGAAACTTTTTAAAGTGTTTTTATCATTATATGAGCATGGCGGACATATTGGTCATGTGACCCAGTCCTTACGAACAAATTCATTCCCCCTACCCATAGTGGCTCCACATGTAATTTGGTTTCAATCAACCTACCAGTTTAAGTGAAGAAGATATAAAAAAACTTAATCTAAGGCATCCAGGACAAAGGTAAGTAAATGACCTTGGCTTTTGGAATTGATAAACTACCATTCAGCCTACCAGGCAATCATAAATATCCACTAGTTTGCCTTTTTTCCATACAAATGTCCAAGTGACCAAATTTTACTTGTCGTGACGCAAAACAAGTCAAGGTCAACCAAAGGCCATCATTTGAACAAACTTGGTAGGACCTGAGTCCCTGATGCTGCATACCAAATTTCAAGGTCATCGGATATTTGGTTCTTGAGAAGAAGATTTTTAAAGGTTTACCATATATGGCCATGGCGGCCATATTGGTCATTTGACCCAGTCCTTACGAACATTTTTTGTTTCCCCCTTCCCATAGAGGCTTTTCATTAACTTGGTTTCAATCAACCCAGCAGTTTAAGTGAAGAAGAAAATACAAATACTGAATCTGAGCCATCCAGAACAAAGGTCGGTAAATGACCTTGACCTTTGGAATTGATAAATTTCCATTCAACTGATTGCAAATATCATTGCTGATACAACTAGCTACTAAGCAATCAAAAATTCCACTGTTTTGCCTTTTTTCCATATAAAATTCTCAGTGACCAAATTTGACCTTGATGTAAAACAGGTCACGGTAAACCAAAGGTCATCATTTGAACAAACTTGGTAGGGCCTGAGTCCCAAATGCTGCATACCAAGTTTCAAAATCATCGGCCATTTGGTTCTTGAGAAGAAGATTTTTAAAGGTTTTCACCATATATGGGCATGGCAGCCATATTGGTCATGTGACCCAGTCCTCACGAACAAACTTTCGTTCACCCTTTCCATAGAGGCTCCGCATGTAATTTGGTTTCAATTGGCCACATAGTTTTAGAGGAGTTGCCGTTTGAAAATTTTGACGACGCAGACGACAATTGTGATGACAGACCACTGCCTATACTATAAGCTCCCCTGGAGCCTTCGACTCTGGTGTGCTTAAAACGTGACCCAGAAACAGTTCACACACTGAAAAGAGAAGCTAACTTAGCATCTAACAATAGGCATATCACAGGGACCTTCTAAAATCCTCCAGGTGCAACATAAAATGGTCTTCTTTTCTGTTTATCATAGGATATCTCAAATGGTTGAAAAGTTACGATAAAATAGGTCAGAGGTCAAGGTCACAGGTCAATTTTTTGTTAAAAATGTGAGTTGCTTTTGCATATGATTCGAAAGTTATGATAAAGTAGGTCACAGCTCAAGGTCAAGGTCACAGGCCAACCTATTTTGTATGATTGCAAAGCCCTTGTTAGAAGGAACCTACTTGCCAAATACAAATGCTCTATCTCAAATGGTTCAAAAGCTATGACCAATGTTAATATTTTCGTATAAGAAGTCACAGGTCAAGGGCAATATTTTTTGTATGAGTGGGAAGTCCTTGGCACAAGGAACCTACAAGCAAAATATGAAGGCTATATCTCAAACAGTTCAAAAGTTTTGATAAAGTAAGTGACAGGTGAAAGTAACAGGCCAATTTTAGTATGAATGGGAAGTCCTTGTCACAAGGAACCTACATGCCAAATATGAAGGCTGTATATCAAATGGTTAAAAAATTATGTCCAATGTTTTTTTCTAAAGTAGCTCACAGGTCAAGGTCCATATTTTTTGTATGAGTGGGAAGTACATTTCACAAACAACCTGTATGCCAATTATGAAGCCACAATCTCAAACGTTTCAAAAGTTATGACCAATGTAATCTTTTTCTTTACAGTAGGTCATAGGTCAAGGTCAGGGTCACAGGTCAAATTTTTTGTACTAGTGGGAAGCCCTTGTCTCTATCTCAAACTATTCAATAGTTATGAACAATGTTAAATTTGTCCAACCAACCAACAAACAGCACAAAATAAACATGTTCCCGCTATCTCTACCAAGGACATAACAAGAAGCCCAGAGAGCCCTGATTCGCTCACCTGAATGTCATTGTCTCTAGAATATTCTACTTTTAGCTCTGGTGGCCATCTTGTTCATCAGAGTGGAACAATCTTAGCTATTTTGGTAGGGCGTCACCTAGGCAACATTCCTTTGAAGTTTGATTTTTTCTATTTTTAGCTCTGGCGGCCAACTTGTTAGTCATTTCAGAACTATTTTAGCTATTTTGGAAGGGAGTCACCCACATAATATTCCTGTGAAGTTTGAATCGAATTGGACCAAGGGGTAAAGAGGAGTTGACGTTTGAAGCAAATTTACAATGTTTTTTCTATTTTTAGCTATGGTTGCAATTTCGCTCATCAGAGCAGAACCCTTTCAGCTAGTTTGAAAGAGGGTCACCTGGACCACATTCCAAAGACGTTTGAATGAAATTGGCCCAAGGGTACAGGAGGAGTTGTCGTTTAAAGAATTTTTCTATTTTTAGCTCTGGTGGCCATCTTGTTCGCCGAGTTGAACAATTTAAGCTATTTTGGTAGGGAGTTACCTAACTAACATTCCTGTGAAGTTTGAATCAAATTGGCCCAAGGATTGAGAAGAAGTTTGGGTTTTGGCACAAATTTACAATGTTTTTCTATTTTTTAGCTTTGGTGGCCATTTTGCTAATTAGAGTGAAAACCTTTAAGTTATTTTGGCAGTGGGTCATCTAAGCAACATTTCTATGAAGTTTGAATGAAATCGGACCAAGGGTAAAGGAGGAGTAGTCGTTTGACTATTTTTTCTAGTTTTAGCTCTGGTGGACATCTTGTTAGTCAGAGCCAAATGATTGTGGTTATTTTTATAGGGAGTCACCTACATAACATTCCTGTGAAGTTTGAATCAAATTGGCCCAGCGGTTGAGGAGGAGTTCGCGTTTGAAGCAAATTTACGATGTTTTTCTATTTTTAGCTGTGGCGGCCATTTTGCTCATCAGAGCAATACCGTTTTAGCTATTTTAGTAGAGGGTAACCTAAGCAACATTCCTATGAAGTTTGAATTAATTTGGCCCAAGGGTACAGGAGGAGTTGTCGTTTACAGAATTTTCTATTTTTAGCTCTTGTGGCCATTTTGTCCACCGGAGCGGAACCGTTTTAGCTTTTTGGTAGAGGGTTACCTAAGCAACATTCCTATGAAGTTTGAATGAAATTGGCCCTAGGGTACAGGAGGAGTTGTTGTTTAAAGATTTTTTTCTATTTTTAGCTCTGGCGGCCATCTTGTTTGTCAGAACGCAATGATTTTAGCTACTTTTATAGGCAGTCACCTGCATAACATTCCTGTGAAGTTTGAATCAAATTGGCCCATGGGTTAAGGAGGAGTTCGTGTTTGAAGCAAATTTACTATGTTTTTCCATTTTTAGCTATGGTGGCCATTTAGCTCACCAGAGCAGAACTGTTTTAGCTATTTTGGTAGATGGTCACCTAAGCAACATTCCTATGAAGTTTGAATGAAATTGGCCCAAGGGTACAGAGGAGTTGTCGTTTAAAGAATTTTCTATTTTTAGCTCTGTGGCCATCTTGTTTGTCAGAACAGAACGATTTTAGCTATTTTTGTAAAGAGTCACTTGGGCAACATTCCTGTGAAGTTTGTATCAAATTGGCCCAAGGGTTGAGGAGGAGTTCGCATTTGAAGCAAATTTACAATGTTTTTTCTATTTTTAGCTATAGCGGCCATTTTGCTCATCAGAGCATTACCATTTAGCTATTTTAGTAGAGGGTCTTTAAGCAACATTCCTATGAAAAGTAGAAGTAAAACAAAGATCAGGAATTGATACAATTAACTTACTCCACCCATAAAAGACACCAAAGGGAAAGAATACAAACATTAAGCGACCAGACCATAATGGAAACCTAAACAAAGGAAGGTCATAAGGACAGTTACTTTCCCACAAAATGGCCATATGGCCATCCAAAATTAAAAGACACAAGTGATACACACAGTAAGTTTGAATTAATTTGGCCCAATGGTACAGGAGGAGTTGTCGTTTAAAATGTTTTCTATTTTTAGCTCTGGCGGCCATTTTGTTCATCAGAGCGGAACCGTTTTAGCTATTTTGGGAGAAGGTCACCTCAGCAACCCTCCTATAAAGTTTGAAAGAAATTGGCCTAAAGGTACATGAGAAGTTGTCGTTTAAAGATTTTCTATTTTTAGCTCTGGTGGCCATCTTACTCAACCAAGCGGAACGATTTTAGCTATTTTTGTAGAGGGTCAGCTAAGCAATATACCTATAAAGTTTAATTGAAATTGGCTCAAGGGTTAAGGAGGAGTTAGCATTTAAAGCAAATTTTTGACGCCGCACGACACATGACGGACAATGGACGACAGACATTGACCCATTACAATAGCTCACCATGAGCCCTTCGTACTAAGGAGAGCTAAAAAGGTGCAGTATGTCTAAAATCATATGAATGACAGAGGATTTCTAAAGAAACATTTCTATAAAAGTTTCGTAAAAATATTTCTAAAGGCTTGACAGTCAGTGACAGTTGTCAATATTCCCCTTTGTAAGTCTATAGAAACTCTATGTTGCTATAGCAAACATCTTATTGAGGTGGTCCTAACTAGCAACCACTATGCACATTTTTGGACAAAAATAACAAAACTGACATATAACCGAGTAAACCCCACTTTTCGGTAATGTTGAGACTTTAAGGATGCTCATTAAACAGATATATTAACAGGATGTAATGAGACAGTGGCAAAAGTTCATTCAGGCCTAAGCGCCCCTATTCCCTTATACTACTTACTTCAATATCTTGAATATGTTCATCTATTTCCTCAATAAGTTTATCTTGTACATCTGGGTGTGTTGCCAGGACATATGCAACATATGACAAAAGGCTGGCTGTTGTCTCGTAACCCGCAACAAAGACAATGAATCCTTGCCCGATCAATTCATCAATACTCAGTTCTGAAGAAATATAAAGTAAAATTCCGCTATTAAGATCACCTAAAATTAAGACTAAACCTGCTTTTAAAAGCTTATTGAGACGGCTTCAGTTATTCTTTCTTTGTGTTTTCTACATGCAGTGTCTCCTTGTGACAGACCACCTTTGGGGCTGTTCAAAAGTGGTCCTAAAAACTACTTTTGAACAGTCCCAAAGGTGGTCTTAATATAGGAATTTTACTGTATATAGAGTATGTTACATAAGTGTTCATGTATTAATGAATTTATTAAACGAGAAAGGATAATTTTATGCCTTTTCCTTGATGGGTTTAATATATTTAGTAATACATAAGAACGAATGTAAGATTCTATTTATCATATGATATTTACAATGTTTTTATTCAATATTCAGCCATTAGTAAATGCGAACTCATTAAGAATGTCAGACTTCAACACTCGTAATAAATTATTAACCGCTAAACTTCTTAATCAGGGGGATCAGTATCATAAACTACGTAAATATGTTCTTTAAAAGGGTTATCCTTTGGAAGCAAGGAATACACCACAGAAGTGAAAACTATGGAGTGTACATGTTTTCTGGGCCAGACTAGCTAGTTTAGCCTTTTCTAAGTTTTATAGACGTCATTCTGATTTGGTTTCAAAATTCAATGTTGGACTTAAAACACTTCTGCAACATGGCCTATCGGAACTCGAATTCTATGGTGACTCTTTATATAAATTTAGAAAAATACATGCCTGAAATGACTTTTGTACCCAATTTCGTAAAATCGTTCGTCGATATATAAAGATTGGGTACAACATAAATATTATCCAATCACGGTTGGCAACTTTGCTTCCCTCTTTGATTGAACACTGGTGGGTCGGGCTTAAGATTATATGACAGTTCCAGCGTAAAAGCATAAATGGAATTTTATTTTATTTTAGTATTCTTTATGTTGGTTGGCGCCTGATGCTCCGTCTTTGGTCGGGCCCCTCGGAGTCTAACTGTTGGTTTGCTTTTGCTCCAGCAATTTTGTTCTTGTATGCTGTTGAGTCCTCAACCTTGTTTCATCTCTGTAGTTTTTTGATTTGTATGTTCTCGGAGATGTTACACTGATGAGTTAGGAAGCCTTCATGCGGACTAAACAAAATTAGTGTATACCGCGACAGAGGTAAGGGCGAGGATTATGGCCATGTAAAATCGATTTAAGCCCCCCAGTGGAATTCTTTCCACTGACCGTTCCAAGGCGGTTCTTCTGTAACGGGTTTATTTATGTTGTTGTTTGTTACTTATTGTGAGTATCACTTGTGTCTTTTTATTTTGGATGGCCATTTGCCCATTTTGTGGGAAAGTAAATGTCCTTATGGCCTTCCTTTGTTTGGGTTTCCATTACGGTCTGGTCGCTTCAGGTTTGCGTTTCTTTCCCATTGGTGTCTTTGGTTGGTGGAGTAAGTTAATTGTATCGATTCCTGATCTTTGTTTTACTTCTACTTTACTTGTAAGGTTATCGGCATATCTAACTAATTTGCATACATGTATTTAATCCACTGGTGTACTACCAAATTTAATACGTGGCATTAATATGTTCTCAGATGTGACGTCATATGATAAAGAAAATTAATCAGATGAACATAAACAGTAGTCACAAGCAAATATGTTACAGTTTACTTTGATAACTCGAACACAGACGGCTTATTTACCAATGTTAACTTGTACTCTTTCTATTCGTCCTAAAGCTGCAGATATCCATTTATTTTATACTTAGCAGTGAAATTAATGCATATCTGAAACAAAATAACACAAGCGGCCCATGGGCCACGCTGCTCACCAGAGCTCATTGGGCACTGCCGACTAGCAGCAAAGTATTTTAATTAACCATGGAAGCCCTGCGCCTAAGGATGCTACAGATAAAATTTGGACCCCATCAGCCTAGTGGCTTCAGAGGTCTGATATCGCTTGAAGGTGTTGTTGCAGGACAACAGATGACAACTGACAATTTCCCATCTGTGGCAACCAATAGGCCTAAAAGAACAATATTAAAGGAACATTTCTATGTAAGTTTGACAAAATATCTTGAAAGGCATAAATGTCATTTTTCAATTTTCCCCATTGTAAGTCAATGGAAACTCTTAACTTGCCATGGCGAACAAACCAAAGAGCCAAATTTCATAAACCGGAGCTCAGATGGGCACTGCCCAATGGCAGACATGTATTTCAACATGTTATGAGTTTAATCTACCAATTATAAAGTCTCCCAAACATACCCCATTCCCAAAATGAGCACTCATGTGTACTGTATCTGAAATATTAGGTGTTTTTTATAGTAGAGAGGGTGGGGCATGAACCCAATGGAGCCCTGGTTGGTGTCACTAAATGTGTTTTATAAAAAGAACAGAGACATATATGGTTTAGCAGTGGGACATGTATGGCTCCTGAGATGTAAGTTTTAAACAGTGGAGGGATTCGGGCATGGTGGATTCCAGAAAAGCCCAAGATTGTTGCAACCTAATGCTGAACAGTTTCTGAGATATGAGGCCCTTTTATGAAGTTGATGGGAGAGAAATGGCCCCTGCAGACCCCACAAGATGGGTTGACTGAATGTGTCTAATAGCAATGAACAAGAATATATGTGATTATGTGGTGGGGATTTGAATAGTTTCGGAGATATATGGCCTATTATGAAGTGGGGTCTTATCATAAGGAACAAGAATATAAATGGTTAAGGGGTGGGGATCTGACCAGTTTCTGAGATATATGGCTTTTAATGAAGTAAAGGGGTGGGGCATGGCCCGTGGCACCACAGGGGGGGGGGGACCCATGCTGGTGTCACTGATTGCATCTTATCATAAGGAACAAGAATATATATGGCTTAGGGGTAGGACTCTTAACAGTTTCTCAGATATATGGTCTTTTCTGAAGTTGAAGAGTGGAGCATGGCCCGGGCGAGCCCTGGGGGAACCCTATGTTGGTGTCACTGAATGTGTCTTATCACAAGGAACAAGAATATATATGGTTTAGGGGTGGGGATCGGTAAGGTTTCTGGAATAGTTGGCCTTTTATGAAGTGGCGGGGGTGGGGTATAACCCCCGCACATCCTGGGGGACCCTCAGCTTGGTGTCGCTGAGAACGTCTTATCATAAGGACCAAGAATATATGTGGTTTAGGGGTGGAGATCTGAATGGTTTCTGAGATAAATGGCATTTTATGAAGTGGAGGGGGTGGGGCATGTCCCGGGCACCAAGGTTGGTGTCACTCAATGCCTCTTATCATATGGAATAAGAATATATATGGTTTAGGGGTGGAGATTTGTAAGGTTTTGGAATATTTGGCCTTTTCTGAAGTTTTGTTTGTTTGTTTGATTTGAGGTTTAACGTCCCCATCAACACTGTAAAGGTCATTTTGGAGACGTTACTTCCAATTTTGTGGGACTTTTTCCCGACATTGAGATGAAATGACATCTCAAGCCCTGCCGACCAATGAAACCAATAGGGTTTATTAGCATGGACGGTCCGCCTCGCACCGCGATTGCTCTACAGGCTTAGATCCTCTAAGCTGTTTACCAGTACTAGTGTGCGGGCCATATTCAGCTCTGAGTGGAAGCATCATGCATCCCATATATTTCTTCAAGCCCCTATGGGCTGGGGCCAACCTTTTATGAAGCGGAGGGGTTGGGCATGTCCCCGGCACATCCCGGGTGTCCCCCAGGTTGGTGTAACTGAAAGCAACTTATCATAAGGAACAAAAATATATTTCATTTAGGGGTTTGGAAATGTTAGGTTTCTGGAATATTGGGCCTGTTGTGAAATGGAGGGGTGGGGCATGGCCCAGGCACATCCTGGGGGACCCCCAGGTTGGTGTCACTGAGTGCGTCTTATCATAAGAGACAAGAATAAATACGCTTTACGGGTGGGGATCTGAATTGTTTCAGAGATAAATGGCATTTTATGAAGTGGAGAGGGTGGGGCATGTCCCCGGCACATCCGCGGGGAACCCCAGGTTGGTGTAACTTAATGCACCTTATCATAAGGAACAAGACTATATATGGTTTAGGTGTAGGGATCTGTAAGGTTTCTGAGATATTTAGGCATTTTATGAAGGACTGGGGGCGGGGAATGGCCCCGGCACAACCTACTGGACCCCAAGGTTGACATAAAAGCGAATTGCTGAGAGAAGTTTACTAAAGGAACATTTCTATGAAAGTTTTGTCAAAATATATGCAAAGGCTTTGTAGTTAATGCCATTTTTCAATTTTCCCCATTATAAGTCTATGGAAAATCTAAGTTGCCATAGCAACAAAACTAAAAAGCCGAATTTCAAAAAAACCCATAAAACCTGTAAAGACAAATATGGTGAATATTTTCATAAACTCTCAGCCTCATATAGCATACGGTTTCTGAGGAGATGATTTTTTAAGTATTTTTTTTCTATTTTTTCACTTTGGTTTCCATGGCAACCAATACAAATGAACAGTAGGCCTAAAATCATATGGCAGATAGTAGATTGCCTAAGGAATATTTCTATGAAAGTTTTGTCAAAATATCTGCAGCAGCTTGGCAGTAAATGCCATTTTTCAATTTTCCCCATTATAAGCCTATGGAAACTCTAAGTTGCCATAGCAACCAAACTAATGAGCCGAATTTCATAAAAAACACAAACTTTCAATCCCCCAACCCAAGGATGCTAAGGGTGAGATTTGGGCCCAATCGGCCTAGCGGCTTCAGAGGAGATGTCGTTTAAGGGTGTTGACGTCACCAGATGTCACCAGACCCAGACACGACGGACACCTGCCTATCCTATAAGCTCCCCCGGAGCCTTCGGCTCTGGTGAGCTAAAAAGATCTTTTCACACTATAAATGTATATATGATATTTCCACACTGTGTTATTTTCACAGTAGCAGCCCGGAATACTTTTTTGGTTTATTTTTCATTTAAATAAAAAGAAAATTTAAATGTTTTTCCCATAAATACCAATATTTCATCAGATGTGTTGAAAACATATTTCTTCCGGTGTGTTGCAAACACCAGAAATTTTCGCGAGTGCAAAGCATGTTACGAACAGCTGTTCAACTACAGTACATCGCCAAAGTCACATATAAAATCAAAAGATAATTTACTTTTTTTGATAATACCAAAATATTTCATCAGGTGTGTGAAAACATCAGAATTTTCACTCATGCTTCACACGAAAATTCTTATGTATTCAACACACCCGATGAAATATTTTTGGTATTCATTTCAAAAAGGTAAATATCCTCTATATATTTAGGGTAATGCATGGCAGTTTGATTGATTTTATCTTGAGAAGGTACGCTGTGTGTACTCATTACAATCACCTCAATGAGAATGCACAAGATGCCTTTATTTTAAAGAAAGTCAAAAGTCGAAAACATTTCCTTAAATCATACCCTTGTACCTCATGGCCTGGTGTTTTGATTTACCTTCAGTGGTTCAAATTACCTCTATCTAAAATATTCCTAAATGTAATCCAGTTAATGACGTTTCATTGTACATAGCTGTAAATATTGAATGATTAGAAATGAACTATAATGTCTTAAGGAGCTTCGGTGTGTATCGTATGTACAATGACTATTAAAACCAAAGTCTGAGGAACTATCTTCAAACCAAAGTCTGAGGAACAATCTTCACACCGAAGTCTAAGTAGCAATCTTCAAACCAAAGTCGGAGGAATATTCTTTACACCAAAGTCTGAGAAACAATCATCTTCAAACGAAAGTCTGAGAAACAATCTTCAAACCAAAGTCTGAGGAACAATCTTCAGACAAGAGTCTGAGGAACGACCTTCAGACCAAATTCTGAGGAACAATCTTCAGACCAATGTCTGAGGAACAATCTTCAGACCAAAGTCTTATGAGCAATCTTCAAACTAAAGTCTGAGGAACAATCTTCAGACCAAAGTCTGAGGAACAAACTTCAGACCAATGTCTGAGGAACAATCTTCAGACCAAAGTCTGAGGAAAAATCACGCTGATAGCTCACTTGATATCACTCGCTTACTTAGACGCCTTCAAATTTTACCATATCTAGCCATATTGCTTCTGATGACATCTCATTACATGAACAAGTTCATGAAAGGAACACCCATAACCTCATTTTATATAGAGAAGGCTGGGGTTTACAGGGGTATACATTATTTTTGCTCATTTCTGCTCCAAGACATAGATTGTGGGTACTCATTAGAACTGCAAGAACCCACAACTTATATTTGCAATATAAATAAGAAAAATATCAGGGATTTTTTAACCAAAAAGGAGTCATTATGCAGATATGAAAAAAATACACTATGTCGCAAAGGTGTGTTATCGTAATGTTATGGAAATGATTGCATGCAAAAACAAGAGGCCCATGGGCCACTATGCTCACCAGAGCTCAGGTGGGCACTGCCCATCCTGCCCAATGGCAGCCATGTATTTTAACATGATATCATTTTAATCCACCAAATGAACCCCCATGTCCAAATGAGCGCCCATGTGGACTCAGCATCTAAAAAGTTAGGCCTTTTATGAAGTAGAGGGGGTGGGGCATGGACCCAATGGAGCCCTGGTTGGTATCACTAAATGCGTCTTATCATAAGAAACAAAAATATATATGGTTTAGCAGTGGGGATCTGAAAGGCCTCTTTAACAGTTGAGGGGTTGGGGCATGCCCTGTTGATCCCAGGAAAGCCCAAACTGTTGTCCCTAAAAGTGTCTTATCATAAGGACCAAGTATATATATGGTTCAGTGCTGGGAATCTGACCGGTTTCAGAGATTTGAGGCCCTTTTATGAAATAGGAATGGCCCCTGCGGACCCCGCTACAGTAGGTGTGCTAATAATAAGGAACAAGAACATATATGATTATGGGGTGGGGATTTGAATGGTTTCTGAAATATAAAGCTTTTTATGAAATGGAAGGGCGGGGCACATTGCCTCAGCACAAAGAGACCTCCAGGTTGGTGTGATTGAACGAGTCTTATCATAAGGAACAAGTATATGGTTTAGGGGTGGGGATCTGAACTTTTTCTGATATATATGGCTTTTAATGAAGTAAAGCGGTGTGGCATGGCCTGGGCGTGCCCCGGGGACTCCCAAGCTGGTGTCACTGAATGCATCTTATCATAAGAAAGATGAATATATATGGTTTTGGGTGGGGCTAAGAACATTCTCTGAGATATAAGGCCTTATGTGAAGTGGAGGGGTGGGGCAAGGCCCAGGGAGACTCCCAGGTTGGTGTCAATGAATGTGTCTTATCATAAGGAACAAGACTATATATGGTTAAGGGGTGGCCATCTGTAGGGTTTCCGAGATATTGTGATATTATGAAATGGAGGGGGTGGGGCATGGCCCCAGCATATCCCTGGGAACCCCCAGGTTGGTGTTACTGAATGCATCTTATCATAATGAACAAGAATATATATGGTTTAGGGGTGGGGATCTGAACAGTTTCTGAAATTATGGCCTTTTTTTGAAGTGGAGGGGTGGGGCAAGGCCCCAGCGCGTCTCTGAGGACCCCCAGGTTGGTGTCAATGAATGTGTCTTATCATAAGAAGCAAGCATATATATGGTTTATGGGCGGGGATCTGTAAGGTTTCCGAGATATTGGGCCTTTTATCAAATGGAGGGGGTGGGGCATGGCCCCGGTGCATCCAGGGTACTCCCAGGTTGATGTCACTGAATGGGTCTTATCAAAAGGAACAAGAATATATATGGTTTAGGGGTGGGAATCTGAATGGTTTCCGAGATATTGGGCCTTTTATAAAGTTGAGGGGGTGGGGCCTGACCTGTGCGCATCCCTGACGACCCCAGGTTGGTGTTACTGAATGCGTCTTATCAATAGGAACAAGAATATATATGGTTTAGGGGTGGAGATCTGAACAGTTTCTGAGATATATGGCCTTTTGTGAAGTGGAGGGGTGGGGCAAGGCCCCAGCGCATCTCTGAGGACCCCCAGGTTGGTGTCAATGAATGTGTCTTATCATAAAAAGCACGCATATATATGGTTTAGGGGCGGGGATCTGTAAGGTTTACGAGATATTGGGCCTTTCATGAAATGGAGGGGGTGGGGCATGGCCCCGGCGCATCCAGGGGACTCCCAGGTTGATGTCACTGAATGGGTCTTATCATAAGGAACAAGAATATATATGGTTTAGGGGTGGGGATCTGAATGGTTTCCGAGATATTGGGCCTTTTATTAAGTGGAGGGGGTGGGGCATGACCTCGGCGCATCCCTGAGGACCCCAAGGTTGGTGTTACTAAATGCGTCTTATCAATAGGAACAAGAATATATATGGTTTAGGGGTCGGGATCTGAATGGTTTCTGAGATATATGGCCTTTTATGAAGTGGAGGGGGTGGGGCATGGCCCCGGCACAACCTGGGGGACCCTCAGGTTGGCATAAAAGCATATGGCTGAAAGAATTTTACTCAAGAAACATTTCTATAAAAGTTTTGTCCAAATATCTGCAATGACTTGGCAGTAAATGCCATTTTTCAATTTTTCCCATTATAAGTATATGGAAACTCTAAGTTGCCCTAGCAACCAAACTAATGGGCCGATTTTCATAAAAAAACACAAACTTTCAATCCCCCAGCCCAAGGATGCTACAGATAAAATTCGGGCTGAATCAGTCCAGTGGCTTCAGAGAAGAAGATGTTTGAAAGTGTTGACGTCAGACGACGACGACAACGACGACGACGACGCCGGACAACTGCCTATCCTATAAGCTCCCCTGGAGCCTTCGGCTCTGATGAGCTAAAAATTGCTATGCACACCTACATATTCTGATAACAAGAGCTCCACAAGCAGGGCATTATACGCCCGTGACAATTAGTAAGATTTTGTTTGTTTTTTGGTTTTACGGCCCTTTCAAAACTATTTCACTCATACCGAGCCGATCGTGAATCAGAGGTGGGCGAAAACCGGAGTACCCGGAGAAAAACCACCTGACCTTCCGTTGCAGAACTTGGCGTCTCACATGTGACCCGAGCGAGGCTCGAACCACAGCGCTGAGAGACCTAATGATCAAGAGTCAGCGCTCTTAACCACTAGGAGGCTCGTGACAATTAGTAAGATGGAGCATATATATATATTGACTGTTGTACAAGTTTGGGTCTGTGGAATGTAACCAAGGAACAATATGTGCTCCATATATTCTTACTTGGCACTATTAATAACCCTCAATGACTGAAACTACCTGTCTCGAACAAATTTTCAATTTGGTGGACCATAACCTCAAATTAATATAGGCATAACTCTGGCAATAAGTGGTGGACTGTAACCTTGAAATAATATGCGCTGCTCCACATCATAGTCTAACTATACATAAAGTTTCAGCTTCATTAGATGTAAAGTGTAAAAGGAGTTTGTTTGGAAAAATCTGTGAAAGGAGTATAACTCTGGTAATATTTGGTAGACCTTAACCTCAAAATAATATGCACTGTTCCATATCATGGTCTTACTGCCCAACATCATGGTCTAATTATATTTGAAGTTTCAGCTTAATCAGATGTAAAATGTAGGGGGAGTCATCCGGAAACAAAAACTTTACAAAAGATGTCAAAGGGGCATACTCTATTATTATTTGGTGGGCCTTAACCTCGAAACAATATGCATTTCCCCCAGATCATGGTCTAACTATGTATGAAGTTTCAGCTTGATCGGATGTAAACTGTAGGAGGAGTTATCCGGAACAAAAACTTTACAAAAGGTTTCAAAGGGGCATAACTCAATTAATATTTTAAATTAGTGGATTGTAATCTCGAAACAATATGTGCTGCCCCACATCATGGTCTAACTATGTATGAAGTTTCAGCTTGATCGGATGTAAACTGTAGGAGGAGTTATCTGGTAACGAAAAGTTAACAATTTTAAAGGGGCATAACTCTTATTATTATTTTGGGGATCGTAACCTCGAAACAATGCCCCTTTGAAATTTTTTGTAAACTTTTCATTTCCGGATGACTCCTCCTACATTTAACATCCGATTCAGCTGAAACTTCATATATAATTAGACCATGATGAATGCAAGACATATTGTTTCGAGGTTCATAGCCAGACGAGCGGTGCACCATGCTCGCCAAGAAGATGAGAAGGAGATCTACAAGAATATTGAGCCTAAGTCCTCAGAAGTATACCGCCTTGCTAACCAGGTGAGAAGAGAGATGCCGATGTTGTAGGTGACAAACCAGTAAAGAATGATGCAGGGGAGATGTCAATGAGTGACGACTCAAAGCAGAGGGCCTGGTTAGAACACTACCAAAGGCTACTCAATGTTGAGTTCGACTGGGACCCAGACCACCTGTCTGATGAACCACCAGTGGAAGGGCCACCCATCCCAATCACTATTGATATGGTTAAGAAGGCTATCTCTCAGATGAAGACTGGCAAAGCAGCGGGTCCCTCTGGCATAGTGGTGGAGATGATAAGAGCTGCAGGTGATGCGGGTGCCTCGATGATCCGCGACCTTGCAGCTGCAATCATCCGTGATGGTAAGGTACCCTCTGACTGGGAACAGAGTTTCATTGTCTGTCTCTACAAGGGCAAGGGCGATGCATTGGAACGGGGCAACTACCGTGGTCTCAAGCTGACAGAACAGATCATGAAAGTCCTTGAGAGAATTGTTGATGGCCTCATTAGGCAGTTGGTGTCCATTGACGATTCCCAGTTTGGCTTCGTCCCAGGAAGAGGCACAACAGACGCAATTTTTGTTGTACGGCAGCTGCAAGAGAAGTATCTGGCGGCCAACAGGAGACTCTACATGGCTTTTGTAGACCTGAAGAAGGCATTTGACCGAGTGCCTCGGAAAATCATCTGGTGGGCACTAAGAAAACTTGGAGTGGACGAGTGGATTGTGAAACTGGTCCAAGGGATGTATGCTAATGCTCGGAGCCGTGTCCGCGTTGGTGATGGTTACAGTGAAGAATTCGAGATGAAGGTGGGTGTTCATCAAGGCTCTGTTCTCAGCCCACTGCTTTTCATCATTGTGCTTGAAGCCTTGTCATGCGAGTTCCGCTCTGGAGTCCCCTGGGAGGACCTGTATGCTGATGACCTTGTCATCATAGCTGAATCCCTTGAGGAATGTGTCAAGAGGCTCTTAACTTGGAAAGACGCAATGGAGGCGAAAGGGCTGAGAGTGAATGCAGGAAAGACAAAGATCATGATCTGTGGTACAGGTCTGGACCTCTTGCAGAGTACAGGCCTGTTCCCATGCGCTGTATGTCGCACAGGAGTGGGCAGCAACAGTATCTTTTGTAATGGCTGCAAGTTCTGGGTGCACAAGAAATGCAGTGGGCTCAAACGCTTGATAGAGGACCCTGATTACAGGTGTACACGGTGCCAAGGAACTCCACGCCCCTTAGATGGCAGACCACAGAGGGAAGTCTAAGTCGGATCCGACAAGCTGGAGGTTGTAGCTTCTTTTTGCTACCCAGGTGATATGCTCTCTGCAGCGGGTGGTTGCGACCTTTCAACTACATCACGTGTGAAAACAGCCTGGAAGAAATTCAAGGAGTTGCTACCAGTTCTCTCTTCCCGCCACCTCTCTTTCAAAACACGTGGCCGTGTGAATAGCTCTTGTGTGCGGAGCCCAATGCTCCATGCCAGTGGGACATGGCCATTGGCAAAGCCAAACCTCCAACGTCTACAGCGAAATGACAAGGCAATGATCCGACAGATCTGCAATGTCAAGCCACAGGACACTGTCACCATCAGGTCCAGTGAGTTACTTGAGCGTCTTGGCATTGAGGACCTGGACCTCATCCCGAAAGAGAGAAGGCTTCGCTGGTATGGACATGTGGAACGCTCCAACGGTACAGTCAAGTCTGCCTGTAACATACAGGTAGGTGGAAAGCGGGGGCCTGGAAGGCCCAAGATGACCTGGAAGCAGCTAACAGAAAGAGATTGCAATGAATGGAAGCTCTCTGCAATCGATCCTCATGATAGACAAGCCTGGAGACCTGGTGTAAGATCTGCCATGCGTGCTGCAAACCAGCTACCTGGAAGGGGGCCCACTTATGTGGACGTTGCCCCTGAACCTGCACGTTAATAAAAAATCCGTTGATGATGATGATTATGGTTATCGTCCACCAAATAATAATAGAGTTATGCCCCTTTGAAAAATTCTGTGAACATTTTCTTCCGGATATTCCTACATTTTAGTTATTACAATGTTGAAACTTTACATACAGGAAGACCATGAAATGGAACAGTGCATATTATCATGTTGAGGTTACGGTCCGCCAAATATTACCAAAGTTATACCCCTTTCACAGATTTTTCTGAACATTTTGTTTCCGGATAACTCCTCTTAGATTTTACATCTGATGAAGCTGAAACTTTACATATAGTAAGACCATAATGTGGAACAGTGCATATTCCCCTTTCACATATTTTTCTAAACATATTTTGTTTCCGGATAATGCCTCCCATATTTGAAATCTGATGAAGCTGAATACGTATAGTTAGACTACGATGTGGAGCAGTGCATATTCTTTCAAGATTACGGTCCACCACTTATTGCCAGAGTTATGCCTATATTATTTTGAGGTTATGGTCAACCAAATATTACTGACCATGAAAAATTGTTGGAGACATGTATGTTTAGCCATTGGGGGTTATTAATAGTGCCAGGTAAGAATATATTGAGCAGATATTTCTCCTTGGGTACATTCCACAAACCAAACTTGTATAACAGTCAGTATTTACTATATATATATATATATATGCTCCATCTTACTAATTGCCACAGGCATATAATGCCCCACTTGTGGAGCTCTTGTTGTTTGCATATAACAGTCGATTAAGCAACACAGCTTCTGCTCGTGACCCCAACAATAGTGTAATAAAGCGGTTGTGGTATACTATGTATGTCTTACTTTTTTCTGATTGGTTGTCACCTGTCTCGTCTTGTAACTCAGCATTCAACATCAGCTGCAGTAGATCAACCCGATTCTTCTAAAAAAAGAATAAAACAGCAATACAGTGAAACTTCGATGACTTGAACACGGATAATTCGTTTTACGACGGCTAATTTGAACTCGTACAGAAGTCCCTAGAGAACCCTCCCATAGCCCCATAGGATGATTCCTGAAGGTTTGAATGATTTTATCTTGAAAGCAACTGTAATGAGTACCCACAACATGCATTCCATTTATAGAAGATAGTAAAGATAACCTTAAGTGATCCCCATTATACCTCATGACTGGGTGCTTTGATTTACACCCCAGGAACAAATCCGTGAAATGAACACCCCAATAAACCCCACTTTATATAGAGAAAACTGGGCTTCATGTGGGTATGCATTATTTTCTTATTTCTGCTCTAAGACATAGGTTGAGGGTACTCGTTGGGACCGCCTCAACGAGGTGGTTCTAACGAACACCCACAACCTATGTTTGCAGTATAAATAAGAAAGATTTAACAGAGTTTCATCAGAAAAGTAGACATTTTGAAGATGTGAAAAAAATGCACTATGTCGCAAGGGTGTGTTATCCTAATGATCTCGGTAGTTCAAACTACCACTATTTCTAACAAATTTTCAGGGTCCAAAAGGTATTCCAGTTACTGAAGTGTGACTCTACTTCAAAGAAAGTCACTGCATTTCTTTAAAGGAAGACTTCTTGAACTGATTGGCAACAAACTTCCGATAGGAAGAAGGGGAGATGGGTTTGTTTTTAGGCAGTGGCTATTCGTACGGCCCGTATGAATAGCCTGCATTGGCTAATCGTACGGCCCCGTACGATTAGCCTGTATTGGCTAATCGTACGGCCCCGTACGTTTAGCCAATATATGCTATATTGGCTAATCGTACGGCTATAATTCGGTACCAAGGAATAGGTCAAAATATATTTTGCGAATACTAAATGTGTATTGGGCAGTATGAAACAGAATTATATTATTTATGTATATATTCTTGTAAGTATTGTTAAATATTACTGTCGATGGTATATACATGTCAACAGAAAAAAATAATAGTTTAATAGTACTATCAATTATCAGTTTGCTTAGGATAGTAAGTTTATGGACAAGAGCGGGATGGACGAAGCGGCGACTATATGCTCCCCCGACATTCTTCGGGGAGCATAAAAATATATACACCCGTAAACCCCAGTTTTTTTCTATATAAATTGGGATTTAGAGGGTTGTTCTTTTTTAATAGAAGGGTAACACGAGCAGGTAAGAGTCTGATCAGATTGCGCCTTCGCGGGCGAATTTGTGTGTTCGTTGGTCACACGTCTTTTTCACCCTTAAATTGTTCCAAGTGTCTCGCTAAGTACTACGATAGTCAAGTTTGTTTTGTTTGTTTGTTTTGGAGTTAAAAAGCCTAGTCAACACTATTTAAGATCATTTTTGAGCCGAGCTGTTTACCTATCCACACTTTTCCTGGGCAGGCTTTCACATAAGCGTTTAACAAGTACAGTGTACATTCTTTCGCCAGAAACTGAAAACTGCCATTCTTGAATCAGCGGAAGGGACAAAATGATCGTAGAAAAGATTTAACGTCCCCGTCACTGTGACACTGTATAGGTCATTTTGGAGACGTTGCTTTCAATTTTGTGGGACTTTTACCCGACATTGAGATGAAATGACAAGTCAAGCCCTGTCACCCAATGAAACTAATAGGGTTTATAAGCGGGAGCATGTCGGACAGTCCATGCATATAAACCCTTCCAAAATTGGAAGCAACGTCATTGGAAGAATGACATACACAGTGATGACGGGGACGTTAACCCTTTCCCACTCAGATACGTGTTTTTACGTGTCTGCATAGGGGCCAGGAATGGCTAGTCTTTCAAGGCCGTACGATCAGCTGATTTTTCATACCACCAACAGTACACATGTATCACTTTCTTGGTACCGAACTAGAATGGCCGTACGATTAGCCAAGATAGCCTATATTGGCTAAAAGTACGGGACCGTACGATTAGCCAATACAGGCTAATTGTACGGGGCCATACGATTAGCCAATGCAGGCTATTCGTACGGGGCCGTACGAATAGCCACTGCCTTGTTTTTATTGAAGTGAAATCTTCTTTTCAACAATATGTAGCTGTACATATTTTCGCAGCACAATAATGTTCACAATTTTTTGCAATCAGCAAACTTCTGCAAATGCTAATACACAGTTAATAAAAGAATTTCAAAAATAAGATAAATTCTTAAAACTGCAAATATTAAACCTATATGCATGACTCTGAAGATTCACAAACAGCCTTTTAAGTGAAAATAAATACTGCTCTCTCTCTCTCTAGGCGGAATTTATCTGTCTTAGCCTTGCCATGCTGAATAGATTTCTTAGCCACATCTATTTTTACTATCCCTCAATCAAATTACTTGATACATGTGTAATTTATTCATTCAAATTTGCAAACTGAATGACTAAGTGTAGATCCTGATCAGATTGCTACCTGATCTGGATCTATACTGTTTGAAAAGGTAGGGTTTTTCTTGTTTAGCAGGAAGAGCTCTTAGCAACTGTACTTGCTGCTTTTCAATATAGGGTTTACAATGGAAGTGGATGACACACAAATTAATGCCTCATTAATTTTTCTCAAGCATTTAGAAGACTGTTGGTGGAGCTGGGGATTCTACACATAACCCCTTACTTACAACTTTCACTGACAACTGAATGAGCTGAATTCTGTCCAAAATGATCAAATGCTCTGCTTTTCTGGCTTGACCGATGTAAAAACTGACAGCCATTTTTCCATTCCAGTACAATAATATGCCAAAAGAAATTTGGCTGAGATCTACAAACTCACTCAAGGGAAATCCATTTAAGACACCTTTAAATGTGACCGTCGAGGAGAGGCCATTTTTTTACCACAGGGCTATAATTTGAACATCATTGGTAGCAACCCACTAGAGGAAGTCAAATACTAAATGCAGTCAAATGTCTATGGTGCAAACACATTTGCGACCATCAAAATTATTTGAGCCAATGATAGTTTGAAACATGGAAGGTTACTCAAAGCACAAGGTCAGAATTACGGAACCGTCCGAGTCCGGTTATGGTCACATTTTTTTAAACTTCATTTCTTAAAGATTTATGTATTTAATCAAATGCAGACCTGGGCCAGCCTCGGTTGCTCAGTCGGATGCGTGTCTGACTGGTGATCAGGAGGACGTGGGTTCGATAACTGCTGGGGTAAGCAACTTTCTTTTGTTGAGATTGGCCATGAAATCTTTTCTATGGTCATTCTCTCCTTCCGCTGATTCAAGAAGAGTAGTTGTCAGTTTCTGGTTAAAGAATGTGCACTGTACTTGTTAACCGCTTATGTATAAGCTTGCCCAGGAAATGTGTGGATAGGTAAACTGACTGGCTCAATAATGACCTAAAATAATGTTGACTAGGCGGTTTAACTCCAATACAAACAAACAAAACAAAAATGTGGACCCGGAAGCTAATGCCCATGATGGATGCCAAGGTTTGGCAATAACTCCCACTTAGTTTTGTAAGGCGAGCTAAAATGAGCAGTGGGCATGAAATATTACTTAAGTTTTTCTCCCCAATCATCACGTGAACAAGTCCGTGAAATGAAGACCCCCCTATACCCCAATTTATAAAGAGAAAACTGGGGTTTATGGGGGTATAAAATATTTTAATTATTCTTGCTCCAAGACATAGGTTGTGGGTACTCGTTAGAACCGCCTCAATGAGGCGGTTCTAACGAGCACCCACAACCTATGTTTGCCGTGTTTATAAGAAAAATATCACGGATTTTCAACAGAAAAATGGCCATTTTGGAGATGAGTATAAATGCATCAATTTGCAAGGGTGTGTTATTGTAATGAATGGTTTATTCCCTCAGCAATGGAAGCAACTTTGGATGCCTCTGTAGCACAGTTAGGATGTCAGCAAATTTTGCTAGGCGTCGTCGCCACATCTGTGCATTTGTTCAAATCACAGTAAAAACACAAATATTAGTTTGAATGTCTCTGTAGAGCAGTAGGTAAGGACGTCGGCCGCTGCAGTGCTAAGCGACGTCGCCACATATGTGCGTTTGTTCAAATCATAGTAAAAACATAAATATTTATTTTGGATGGCTCTGTAGCATAGAAGGTAAGGACGTTGGCCACTGCAGTGCTAGGTGACCTCGCCACATCTGTGGGTGGGAGCATAGTAAAAGTGAAATATTATGGATGTTTGCTTATTTCGTCTTTTTCATTACGATGGCAAATAAATGTATGTAAGTTAATTCTTTAAATAACATTGATAGAAGAATCACACAAGGATCATTTCTGCCAAGTTTGATTGAAACCCATTCAGTGGTTTAGAAGGAGATCCCATTTAAAGAAAATTGAAACAGATGGAAAAACAGACAGATGAAAAATGGTGACTGATCACTCTAGCCTTCAGCTTAGTCCTGCTTAACATCACAAAAACACGCCAATATATTTCTTACCCACTCCCCCTCCCAAAACCTGAAGCCAGTGAGTGAGTGAGTGTTTGAGTTTTACGTCCCACCAACGGCTAAGGTCATACGGAGACGGGACCTCGGTTTAATGACACATCCGAATGTCTGGAGAAGCACGGGATCGATCCTGCGGTCCCTGGTTTGCAAGGCGAGTAGCGTAACCACTGCACCACGGAGGCTTTTACTTGAAGCCATTTTTACATAGTAAAACTGGGGTCTGCAGGGGTAGACCATATTTTTCTTATTTCTGTTTTAAAATATAGATTGTGAGTACTCGTGAGAACCGCCTCATTGGTTCTAACGATTACCCACAATCTATATTTTCAGCAGAACTAAGACAAAAGTCACATTTTTTCATCTTAAAACTTTCGTTTTTTCGGTGATTAAATTTTGATTAAGTATATAGGCATGGATAGGCATGTTTTAATAATGAATCTATCGAGTACACTCTGCTTATATTTCAAAATACCAGGATAGAAAGCCAACTTACATCTACATTTTTCTTTCTGTCTTCAATAAGTTCTTTAATGACCTCAGTGAAGAAGTGCAAAGAATCCAGTGGGTAAAATATAGACAGTTTAAAAGTGTCCACAATGATCCTTGTGATTGTAGGGAAATACACTGAAAGATGTTGATAAAAGAACAATATATGAATGTGAGATAAATACAGTAAAATTCCTATTAGACTAGCTTTGGGACTGTTCAAAAGTGGTCTTCATGCGGACTGAACAAATTATTTGTATAAATCGCGACGGAAGTAAGGGCGAGGATTATGGCCACGTAAAATCGATTTAAGCCCCCAGTGGAATTCGTTTCCGCTGAATGTTCAAAGGCGGTTCTTCTGTCGCGGATAATTTTTGTTAAGGTTTGTCTTTGGGTGTTTGTGTCGCTTATATTATGCTATTTTGGATAGCCTATTGGCCATTTTGTGGCTTTCCGCTGTTGGTGTTTCCATTGGAGTCTGTTGTTTCATGTTTGTGTTTCTTTCCCTTTGGTGTCCCTGATGGGAGCTGTGGGTTAATTGTATCCATTCCTGATCATTGCCTCCACTTCTATTTTTTAAGACCACTTTTGAAGAGTTCCAAAGGTATTCTCTTTCTAGAAGACATTGAGAGCAGAAGTAACACAGAAAGAATGACTGAAACCTTTTAAATATGCTTTTTCAAGGAGAATTAGTCTTAATTCTAGGTGGTCAAAATAGCGGATTTTACTGTACTTTGTATCTTGTCTAAAAATAAACAAGAGGACCCAGAGGGCCCTGATTCGCTCACCTGTGAGTCACTGTCTCGAGTACATTATATTTTTAGCTATGGTGGCCATCTTGTTCATCAGCAGAGTGATTTTAGCTCATTTGGTAAGGGGTAACCTAGGCAACATTCCTGTTAAGTTTGAATCAAATTGACCTTAGGGTTTAGGAGGGGTTCACGTTTGAATCAAATTTACAATATTTTTTCTATTTTTAGGGATTGTTTTAGTCTTTTTGGTAGAGGGTCATCTAAGCAACATTACTTCAAAGTTTGAATGAAATTGGCCCAAGGGTAGAGGAGGAATTGTCGTTTGAAGATGATCGGACCAAAACTGGGGCCTCTAGTGTGTCCACAAGGTTTTTCAACAATCTGACCTACTGACCTACTTACTGACCAGATTTGACCCATATTCGAAATTAACTGAGATATTGTCAAATGATCATTTTGAGCAAGTTTGATGATGATCGGACCAAAACTGTGGCTCAAGTGTGTTCAGAGGGTTTTCCTATGATTTTACCTACTGAACTACTTTTTGGACCAACATGACCCATATTCAAACTTGACTCAGATATTGTCAAGATGATCATTCTGGGCAAGTTTGATGAGGATCTGACCTAAACTGTGGCCTCTAGTGTGTTCACAAGGTTTTTCTATGATTTGACCTACTGACCTACTTTTTGACCTGACATGACCCATATTCGAACTTGACCGATATATTGTCAAGACAATCATTCTGAGCTTGTTTGATGATGATTGGACCAAAACAGTGGCCTCTAGTGTGTTCACAAGGTTTTTCTCTGATTTGACCTACTGACCTACTTTTTGACCCGACATGACCCATATTCGCACATGACCAAGTTGAAGATATTATCAAGATGATCATTCTGAGCAAGTTTGATGATGTTCGGACCAAAACTGTGGCCTCTAGTGTGTTCACAAGGTTTTTCTATGATTTGACCTACTGACCTACTTTTAGACCCGACATGACCTGTATTCAACTTGACCGAGATATTAGCAAGCTGATCATTCTGGGCAAGTTTGATAATGACTGGACCAAAACTGTGGCCTGTAGTGTATTCACAAGGTTTTTCTATGATTTGACCTACTGACCTTCTTTGTGACCTGACATGACCCATATCCAACACGACCAAGATATAATCAAGATGATAATTCTGGGCAAGTTTGATGAGGATCTGACCTAAACTGTGGCCTCTAGTGTGTTCACAAGGTTTTTCTATGATTTGACCTACTGACCTACTTTTTGACCTGACATGACCCATATTCGAACTTGACCGATATATTGTCAAGACAATCATTCTGAGCTAGTTTGATGATGATTGGACCAAAACAGTGGCCTCTAGTGTGTTCACAAGGTTTTTCTCTGATTTGACCTACTGACCTACTTTTTGACCCGACATGACCCATATTCGTACGTGACCAAGTTGAAGATATTATCAAGATGATCATTCTGAGCAAGTTTGATGATGATCCGACCAAAACTGTGGCCTCTAGTGTCTTCACAAGGTTTTTTTTTCCGATTTGACCTACTGACCTACTTTTTGACCCGACATGACCCATATTCAAACTTGACCGAGAAATTTTGTGGCGGTACAAATTGTGTGCAAGTTCAGTTAAAATCAAATCATAAATGAAACATCTATCATGCAGACAAGACTAAAATAGGCAATTTTTGCCCTTTCAGGGGCCGTAACTCCGTAGCACCTGATGGGATATAGCTGGTTCAAGAAAGGAACCCAGATCTCATGGTGGTAGAAGTTGTGTGCAAGTTCAGTTAAAATCAAATCATAAATGAAGATGCTATCGTGCGGACAAGACCAAAATAGGCAATTTTTGCCCTTTCAGGGGCCATAACTCCGTAACACATGACGGGATATGGCTGATTCAAAAAAGGAACCCAGATCTCATGGTGGTACAAGCTGTGTGCAAGTCTGGTTAAAATCAAATCATAAATGAAGATGCTATCGTGCGGACAAGACCAAAATAAGCAATTTTTGCAATTTCAGGGGCCATAACTCTGTAACACATGATGGGATATGGCTGGTTCAAGAAAGGAACCCAGATCTCATGGTGTTACAAGTTGTGTGCAAGTCTAGTTAAAATCAAATCATAAATGAAGATGCTATCGTGCAGACAAGACCAAAATAGGCAATTTTTGCCCTTTCAGGGGCCGTAACTCCATAACACATGATGGGATATGGCTGATTCAAGAAAGGAACCCAGATCTCATGGTGGTACAAGTTGTGTGCAAGTCTGGTTAAAATCAAATCATAAATGAAGATGCTATCGTGCGGACAAGACCAAAATAGGCAATTTTTGCGATTTCAGGGGCCATAACTCTGTAACACATGATGGGATATGGCTGATTAAAGAAAGGAACCCAGATCTCATGGTGGTACAAGTTGTGTGCAAGTCTGGTTAAAATCAAATCAAAAATGAAGATGCTATCGTGCGGACAAGACCAAAATAGGCAATTTTTGCAATTTCAGGGGCCATAACTCTGTAACACATGACGGGATATGGCTGGTTCAAAAAAAGGAACCCAGATCTCATGGTGTTACAAGTTGTGTGCAAGTCTGGTTAAAATCAAATCATAAATGAAGATGCTATCGTGCGGACAAGACCAAAATAGGCAAATTTTGCCCTTTCAGGGCCCGTAACTCCATAACACATGATGGGATATGGCTGATTCAAGAAAGGAACCCAGATCTCATGGTGGTACAAGTTGTGTGCAAGTCTGGTTAAAATCAAATCATAAATGAAGATGCTATCGTGCGGACAAGACCAAAATAGGCAATTTTTGCAATTTCAGGGGCCATAACTCTGTAACACATGATGGGATATGGCTGATTCAAGAAAGGAACCCAGATCTCATGGTGGTACAAGTTGTGTGCAAGTCTGGTTAAAATCAAATCATAAATGAAGATGCTATCGTGCGGACAAGACCAAAATAGGCAATTTTTGCAATTTCAGGGGCCATAACTCTGTAACACATGACGGGATATGGCTGGTTCAAGAAAGGAACCCAGATCTCATGGTGTTACAAGTTGTGTGCAAGTTCAGTTAAAATCAAATCATAAATGAAGATGCTATCGTGCGGACAAGACCAAAATAGGCAAATTTTGCCCTTTCAGGGGCCATAACTCCATAACACATGATGGGATATGGCTGATTCAAGAAAGGAACCCAGATCTCATGGTGGTACAAGTTGTGTGCAAGTCTGGTTAAAATCAAATCATAAATGAAGATGCTATCGTGCGGACAAGACCAAAATAGGCAATTTTTGCGATTTCAGGGGCCATAACTCTGTAACACATGATGGGATATGGCTGGTTCAAGAAAGGAACCTAGATCTCATGGTGGTACAAGTTGTGTGCATGTCTGGTTAAAATCAAATCATAAATGAAGATGTTATCGTGCGGACAAGAAATTGTTTACGCACGCACGCACGGACGGACGCACGGACGGACGACGGACGACGGACAAAATGTGATCACAAAAGCTCACCTTGTCACTACGTGACAGGTGAGCTAAAAAGAGGCCCATGGGCCACTATGCTCACCAGAGCTCAGGTGGGCACTGCCCAATGGCAGCCATGTATTTTAACATGATATCATTATAATCTACCAAATGAACCCCCATGTCCAAATGAGCACCCATTTGGACTCAGTATCTGTAACATTAGGCCTTTTATGAAGAAGAGGGGGTGGGGCATGGACCCAATGGAGCCCTGGTTGGTATCACTAAATCGTCTTAGCATAAGGAACAAGAATATATATGGTTTAGCAGTGGGGATCTGTAAGGCCTCTTAAGTGGTGGCGGGGTAGGGGCATGCCCTGTTGATCCCAGGAAAGCCCATGATTGTTGTCCCTAAATGTGTCTTATCATAAGGACCAAGTATATATATGGTTTAGGGGTTGGAATCTGAACGGTTTCTGAGATTTGATGTGATTGAACGAGTCTTATCATAAGGAACAAGTATATGGTGTAGGGATGGGGATCTAAACTATTTCTGAGATATATGGCTTTTAATGAAGTAAAGCGATGGGGCATGGTCTGGGCATGCCACGGGGACTCCCAAGCTGGTGTCACTGAATGCGTCTTATCATAAGGAAGATGAATATATATGGTTTATGGTGGGGCTAAGAACTGTTTCTGAGATATAGGGCCTTTTGTGAAGTGGAGGGGTGGGGCTAGGCCCCGGGAGACTCCCAGGGTGGTGTCAATGAATGTGTCTTATCATATGGAACAAGAATATATGGGCCGCGCCAAGCGATTTTGGGTCTTCGAGCATCTGACGTCATTTAACAGAAATCGCTGTCAAAGAGAAGCTTTAAATACGTGTCCGTCAGCACATGACTTTGTTTGTAAACAAGATTTGTCAATGCCGAAAGAAAACCAAATAGAGACTACCAGATAGTGGTTCAGCCGAAAACTCAACATGGATGAGTTGTCTGTGACATGCAGCTGTATAATTTATGAGAAACCTTGCTAGATCTGCGGTGTTCAGTAACGGTAGAAGTTAGTCAATGTAAACAAAAGAGAAGCTTGGTTGTTATTCAAAAATAATTAAGAAATGCAGATATATTAGCACTCACTGTGCTAGAACTGATATATCCTGACTTAAATATCACTAAAATATGTCCAGAATATTGAAAAAAAAAATGGAAATGACGTCAGATGCGGGACTATTATTGGATAATAAACACATGTATTGATTTTTCGTCCTTATCTCACAAATCCCCCCTAGCTCAGATGGGAGAGCGCACGGGACAAAATATTTTACCGATCCTAGGGTCAAGACTACGCAGATCTTTTTTTTTCACTTCTAATTTATTTTTATTCTCATCTTTTTTTTTACCTCAAACAGTTTTTTTTTTAAATCACAAATGCGTTATTATTAAAAAGATACTAACAATAGTTTACCACTCGCACAACATATACTACTCAAAGTTTGATAGATACCAAATTTTACGCCCCCGCCCATCGGGGCTTGAAGAAATATATAGGCTGCATGATGCATCCACGTAGAGCTGAAACCGACCCGCACAAGAGTACTGGTAAACCGCTTAGAGGATATAAGCCTGCCCAGGCAAAGCGGTGCGAGTCAGCCCGGCCCGTCCATGCTTATAAACCCTATTGGTTTCATTGAGCCGCAGGGCTTGAGATGTCATTTCATCTCAGTGTCGGGTAAAAGTCCCACAAAATTGGAAGCAACATATCCAAAATGACCTTTACAGTGTTGACGGGGACGTTAAACCTCAATCAAACAAGAAACCAAATTTTGCACTGAAAATTTAAATTTTTTGACAGAATTTGTCCTCAGCATATTGATAAATGTCTTAAGCAGAAACTCGTGTGCAGTTCAGTACTCATGAAAGTGCACACTTCTCACACTTCGCAAATGAATTCATGCACCCAACGGCCCCCGCCCATAGGGGCTTGAAGAAATATATGGGCTGCATGATGCTTCCACGCAGAGCTGAATTTGGCCCACACACTAGTACTGGTAAACCGCTTAGAGGATCTAAGCCTGTCCAGGAACCGCGGTGCGAGGTGGACCGTCCATGCTATCTGGAACATGAGACAATCATTCGTATGGATTGGCCTGCTCAATCACCGTACTTAAATCCGATTGAGCATGCGTGGAACATGCTATAGCGTGCTGTTTCAGCCCGACCTGTGCAGCCGATGACTTTACAGGAGCTCAAAGATGCATTGGTTGCTGATCCACAAAACCGGATACAAATTCCGATTACGGGTTCGCTCAAGCGCCTACATTTATTCACCGATTTCAATATAACTTCACACAAATGTTCCTTATGACAATATTGCGAGCGAATTCGACTTTTAAGGTCGTGACCTCAAGGTCAAGGTCACTGTGGCTATTTTTAGAAAAAACATTTTCATCGCTCTAGCGCCTTCATTTCTTCACCGATTTCAATATGCATGTAACTTCACACAAATGTTCCTTATGATAATATCTCGAGCGAGTTCCACTTGTAAGGTCATAGCCTCAATGCCAAGGTTACTGTTGCTATTTTAAGGAGAAAAAAAAAACATTGTCATAGCTCTAGCGCCTTCATTTATTGGCAGATTTTAATCTAGCTTCACACATGTGTTGCTTATGATAATATCTCGAGAGAGTTCAACTTTCAAGGTCACGGCCTCAAGGTCAAGGTCACTGTGACTATTTTTAGAAAAACATTTTCATCACTCTAGCGCCTACATTTATTGACGGTTTTAATATAACTTCACACAAATGTTACTTATAATAATTTCTCAAGGGAGTTCGACTTACAAGGTCATGGCCTTATGGTCAAGGTCACTGTGGTTATTTTTAGAAAAACCTTTTCATCGCTCTAGCGCCTACATTTATTGACGGATTTAAATATAACTTCACACAAATGTTGCTTATGATAATATCTCGAGCTGCTTCAGCTTTCAAAGACATAACCTCAAGGTCAATGTCACTGTGGCTATTTTTAGAAAAACTTTGTCACAGCTCTAGCGCCTACATTTATTGACGGATTTTAATATAACTCCACACAAATGCTGCATATGATGATATCTCGAGTGAGTTTGACTTTCATGGCCTCAAGGTCAAGATCACTGTGGCTATTTTGAGAAAAACTTTGATCGCTCTGCCGCCTACATTTATTGACAGATTTTACTATAACTTGACACAAAAGATGCTTATGATAATTTCTCGAGCATGATCGACTTTCAAGGTCATGGCCTCAAGTCAAGATCACTGTGGCTTTTTAGAGAAACATTGTCATCACTCTAGAGCCTACATTTAATGATGGGTTTTAAACAAACTTTACACAAATGTTGCAAATGGTAATATCTCCAGCAAGTTTGACTTTTGCAAGTTCAGTGTTTTCCACACACAAAGTTGTCTTGTGCGAGGGGATATGTATCGCCTGCGATGCCTTGTTTTACAAGATTTATTGTATTAAACAGCCTAGCCTCAAAGTTTTTATCTTGTACAAATGTATCAAAAGCAACCAAAAATAGGCTGAATAAATAAACGTGTTTCCTTAAAGCGACCTGCAGTTATTTTGTTTGTTCTAGGAGTTAGATAACCTAACTATATAGACAAGATTTCTTTAGTTATTAAAATGCTGCAATAGGAAACGGACACTCTCTTTGTATATAATAACTTGATTTTGGGTTTCCGAATTTGTCAATATATTGAAATTTTAGAAAAATACCAAATGCTCGGCAAAACCTCGCATCTTATCTCTTTATACCCCCACAAATGAAATTTGGGGGGGGGGGATATATAAGAGTGAGCTTGTCGGTCGGTCGGTTGGTCTGTCGGTCAGTCTGTTGACTTGGTTTCCAGACGATAACTCAAAAAGCACTTCACCGATTTTTATAATTTTTGGTACACTGATGTAACATCATAAAATACAGGTCAAGTTCGATTTCCACTACAATTCGTCAATTTTCGATATAGTTATGGCCCCTTTCAAGTGAAAAAATTGCAAAATGGCGCTGTTGTACTATCAAGGCAGTTTTTGTGGGGGTATTCATCACCTTTAGTGATAGCTCTAGTTTAAATTGTTCATTAAGTATTAATAATATTTATAGTGTAATTTGGACAGTTCTGGGTGTTATATACTGATGTGTTTATTTTGAATATTGAATACAACCATGATGTAATTCCCGTGTTGTTTCCCTGGTGTCATTTGTGATTTTCCTGTTGCCAAAGTTGATTTTATTGATGAAACGTCTGAACACTGGTGACACATAAATGCTTATATCTCAATTATTAGAAGCGATATTGCCTTGAATTAAGCATTTATATGCTTCAAAGATACTGTTCTTCTAAAATCAACAAGAAAACAGATTTCGAAAAAATTGGTCCGAAGACCCATTTTCGCTTGGCCTGGCCCATATATGGTTAAGGAGGTAGCCATCTGTAGGGTTTCCGAGATATTGTGAGATTATGAAAAAGAGAAGGTGGCCCCAGCACATCCCTTGGGACCCCCAGGTTGGTGTCACTGAATGCATCTTATCATAATGAACAAGAATATATATGGTTTAGGAGTGAGGATCTGAACAGTTTCTGAGATATTATGGCCTTTTGTGAAGTGAAGGGGTGGGGCACGGCCCCGGCGCATCCCTGAGGACCGCAAGGTTGGTTTCAATGAATATGTCTTATCATAAGGATCAAGAATATATATGGTTTAGGGGCGGGGATCTGTAAGGCTTCCGAGATATTGGGCCTTTCATGAAATGGAGAGGGTGGGGCATGGCCCCGGCGCATCCCGGGGACTCCCAGGTTGATGTCACTGAATGGGTCTTAACATAAGGAACAAGAATATATATGGTTTAGGGATGGGGATCTGAATGGTTTCCAAGATATTGGGCCTTTTATAAAGTGGAGGGGATTGGGCATGGCCTTGGCGCATCCCTGAGGACCCCTAGGTTGGTGTCACTGAATGCGTCTTATCAATAGGAACAAGAATATATATGGTTTAGGGGTCGGGATCTGAATGGTTTCTGTGATATATGACCTTTTATGAATTGGAGGGGGTGGGGCATGGCCCAAGCACAACCTGGGGACCCTCAGGTTGGCATAAAAGCATATGGCTGAGAGAAGTTTACTCAACAAACATTTCTATAGAAGTTTTGTCGAAATATCTGCAATGACTTGGCAGTAAATGCCGTTTTTCAATTTTCCCTATTATTAATCTATGGAAACTCTAAGTTACCATAGCAACCAAACTAATGAGCCGATTTTCATAAAAAACACAAATTTTCAATCCCCCAGCCCAAGGATGCTACAGATAAAATTTGGGCCCAATCTGCCTAGTGGCTTCAGAGGAGAAGATGTTTAAAAGTGTTGACGTCACACGACGACGCAGACGACACAGACACAGACGACGACGGACAACTGCCTATCCTATAAGCTCCCCCGCAGCCTTCGCCTCTGGTGAGCTAAAAATCTTTTTTTTTCTCATCGCAATAACAAATTATTGTAACGAACACACCTGTAGACTACACTGTATGTAGACACAACTGGGGATTACAGGGGTATACTATAAGAATCTTATATGGGTGCGAGTTTTTTTTTCTAACCACCCCTCACATCCATGTAGGATTCTTTTTCTTCATACCTTCCATTTCTTAGTGCGGATTTTTAATGCTGCAGTCACTTCGGTTATCAACGTCCACCATATTGTGATGACAATACAGGAATGTTTAGTGATGTCATGTAACGTGCTGTAACATCAAACTTAATGACGGCGCATATGAGGTCACATTGAACCAGTGTATTTATCAAACACGCGAGAATATTCGATTTTGGGTAAGAACACCAGGATTAAAACACAATTTCTATCCCAAGCTAAAACTTTGGATTTCCTTATCTGGTATGCAGGAAATTATTTTTCTTATTCCTATTCCAACATTTAGGCTATGGGTACTTATTCACGCCACATCAATGAAGGGTTTCTAATGAGCACCACAACCTATGTTTCGACTAAAAACAAGCAAAGTATCACAAACTGACCATTTTTGGATTAATCTTTAAGACGCCGAGAAAAAATACATTTGTAAATGTTGTCTGCTTATGCCGTATGCTGAATATTTTTGCAAACTTTTTAAAAGTATTTTTGAATATCCAGGCAAACAAAGTGGACCCAGATCAGACTGCTCCTAGAGTTCTGATCTGGGCCCACACTGTTTGCTTTGTTTTGATTTGTATTGTTTGATTTGAGGTTTAATGTCCCCGTCAACACTGTAAAGGTCATTTTGGAGACGTTGCTTCCAATTTTGTGGGACTTTTACCCGACATTGAGATGAAATGACATCTCAAGCCCTGTCGCCCAATGAAACGAAAAAGGTTTATTAGCATGGACGGTCCGCCTCGCACCGTGGTTCCTGAACAGGCTTAGATTCTCTATGCAGTTTAACAGTACTAGTGTGCGGGCCGGATTCAGCTCTGCGAGGAAGCATCATGCAGCCCATATATTTCTTCAAGCCCCTGTGGGCGGGGTCCTCCCACACTGTTTGCAAAAATTGACTTTTAAGGTAGCCGGCAGATGGCAAAGCAGATGACAATTTTGTAGGACTTATTTAAAAAACTTGACATCTTAAGCCCTACCACCTAATCAAACCAGTAGGGTTTATATGCAAGGAGGTCTGACTCTCACCACTTTGCCTGGGCAGGCTTAGACCTTCTAAGCTGTTAATCAGTACTCATATGCGGTCGGCTTAAACTCTGCATGGAAGCACCATGCAATCCAATCTGTTTCTCTAAGCCCCGATGGTTTGAGGTGGGGGGAAGGGGGTTGTGTAACCATATTGTGATGCGTAGAGCTACTTTACTGAGGTAATTCTGACTGATGAGTACCAATAATCTATGATTTTGAACAATATAAGTAAATACATGTGATGTGTACTCTTGCTACGGGCCTCCGTGGCCTAGTGGTTAAGAGCTCTGACTCTTGATCATTAGGTCTCTCACCGCTGTGGTTCGAGCCTCGCTCGGGTCACATGTGAGACGCCAAGTTCTGCAATGGAAGGTCAGGTGGTTTTTCTCCGGGTACTCCGGTTTTCGCCAACCTCTGATTAACGATCGGCTCGATATGAGTGAAATAGTCTGTAAAGGGCCGTAAAACCAAAACCAAAAAAAAAAAAAAGTACTCTTGCTACCCCACTTTTCTGTAAATAAAACAAATATAGTTAGAAATGACAAGAAAAAGCCACAATCAAAGATTACAGCCTACCAATGTCACCAAGAGGAAGAGTAACTAACAAAGAAGAATACAAAAATGGAAATCATCACAAAAACACGCTTATATAATTCTGACCCCTTGAACCCCAATTTTATAAAGTAAAACTGGGGTTTCCGGGGGGGTATACCTTATTTTTCTTCTTTCTGCTCTAAAATATAAATTGTGGGCACTCGTTAGAACCGCCTCGATGAGGCGGTTCTAACGAGTGCCCACAATCCATATCTGGAGCAGAAATAAGAAAAATAGCACAATTTTTCATTATAAAATTTTCATTTTTTCGCCGATAAAGGTGGCAATGTATTTGTATAGGCGTGTTTGCGTAATGAAACAAATCACAAAGCAACAAGGTCCTCTTCCCCACAAGAGGTGATCAACATGCAGGAGGCATATAGGTTATGAAAATCAAATAAATGATAATAATAATACACAACCATAAGCACATAAACAACCAGAGGACCAGTGGTCCTGTAAACGCTCACCTGACACCTGGCCCTGGTGTACATTTTAATGTTTTCAAATTTGACATTGCCATAAAATAGGTAAAGGTCAACCCAGGGTCACCATTTGAACAAATTATGATAGGCCCGTGTACCAGATGCTTCCTGCCAAGTTTCAAGGTCATTTGCCTTACGGTTCTGGAGAAGAAGAATTTCGAAGTGCTTTTACCATATATGGGCATGGCCACCATCTTGGTCATGTGACCTGGACCATATGAGCAAATTTTCATTTGTTAATCATATAAAGGATCCATATCAAATTTCACTTGAATTGGGCCAGCGGTTTCTGAGAAAAAACTGTTTGAAATATGGAACATGGTTAATCTTGGTCCCAGGTCACTGAATGATGACTTTTCTTACCCATGAATCTTCATGTATTCATTTACTTTACCTGATCTACCAATTTGGTGACATTGTCTTCAATGGTTTCCTAAAAATCCATTATTTTCACTTTTTCCCATGCAAAAGCCTAAGTTGACAAATTTGACACTGCCATAAAATAGGTCAAGGTCAACCCAGGGTCAGCATTTGTAAAAACTATGACGAGCCCGAGTACCATATGATATATGCCAAGTTTCAAAGCCATTGGCCTTACGGTTCTGGAGAAGAAAATTTTTGAAGGCTTTTTACCATATATGGGCATGGCGGCCATCTTGGTCATGTGATCTAGACCGTACTGGCAACTTTTCATTTGTTCAACTCACAAAAGCTTCATATTGAATTTCACTTAAATTGGCTCAGTAGTTTCTGAGAAAAAATGTTTTTTTTTTAAATATGAAATCGGAGTGACCTTGGTCTAAGGTCAATGAATGACCTTGACCTTTCTTACCAATAGATCTTCATGTATTCAGTTACTTTACCTAATCTACAAATTTTGGTGACACTGTCTTCAATGGTTCCCTAAATATCCATTATTTTCACTTTTTCCTATGAAAAAGCCTAAGTCAGCAAATTTGACATTACTGTAAAATAGGTCAAGATCAACCCAGGGTCAACATTTGAACAAATTATGATAGGCCCGAGTACCATATGCTACATGCCAAGTTTCAAGGCCATTGGCCTTACGGTTCTTGAGAAGAAGAATTTCGAAGTTTCTTTACCATATATGGGCGTGGTGGCCATCTTGGTCATGTGATCTAGACCATGTTGGCAGCTTTTCATTTGTTCAACTCCCAAAGGCTCCATATTGAATTTCACTTCAATTGGCTCAGTAGTTTCTGAGAAAAAAATGTTTGAAATATGGAACCTGCGTGACCTTGGTCTAAGGTCAATTAATGACCTTGACCTTTCTTACACATAGATCTTCATGTATTCAGCTACTTTACCTTATCTACTAATTTTGGTGACACTGTCTTCAATGGTTTCCTAAAAATCCATTATTTTCACTTTTTCCCATGCAAAAGCCTAAGTCGGCAAATTTGACATTGCTGTAAAATAGGTCAAGGTCAACTCGGGGTCACCATTTGTACAAACTATGATGGGCCTGAGTACCATATGCTACATGCCAAGTTTCAAGGCCATTGGCCTTACGGTTCTGGAGAAGGAGAATTTTTAAGGCTTTTTACCATATATATAGGCATGACGGCCATCTTGGTCATATGATCTAAACCGTATTGGCATTTTTTCATTTGTTCAACTCACAAAGGCTCCATATTAAATTTCACTTAAATTGGCTCAGCAGTTTTGGAGAAAAAAATGTTTGAAATATGGATCCTGAATGACCTTGGTCTAAGGCCAATGAATGACCTTGACCTTTCTGACCCATAGATCTTCATGTATTCAGTTACTTTACCTGATCTACAAATTTTGGTGACACTGTCTTCAATGATTTTCCTATAAATCCATTATTTTCACTTTGCCCCATGCAAAAGCCTACTTCGGCAAATTTGACATTGCTGTAAAATAGGTCAAGGTCAACCCGGGGTCACCATTTGTACACACCATGATGGGCCCGAGTACCATATGCTACATGCCAAGTTTCAAGGCCACTGGCCTTATGGTTCTGGAGAAGAAGATTTTTGAAGGCTTTTTACCATATATGGGCATGGCGGCCATCTTGGTCATGTGATCCAGACCCCGCGAACAAACTTTCGTTCCCCCATGCCACTGAGGCTCCATATGAAATTTGGCTTTGATTGGCCCTTCAGTATAGGAGAAGAAGATCTTTGAAAATGGTGGACGGACGGACGGACGACGGACCATGGCTATACTATAAGCTCACCTATGAGCCTAAAGGCTCAGGTGAGCTAATGAAAAGCCCTGTCGGAAAATCCAACAAAGCTACATTTGTTATTTGTAAAACACTATGCCCCTAACAATATTCAGTGATACAATTCCGTGATAAAGGCTGTAAAAAGCCGAAACGTCGGAGATAGTGAAGAATTATTGCGAAAAATAAATGTAATAAAACTGTTTGTGCTTCAAAAATACCCAACAATATAGTTGCTCCTACACGCCAAACTTTTCAAAAGGCCATAATTGAACATGTTTTCATCCATTTTTTTGCAGAATATATTTAAAAGTTAATCAAGTTAACTTCTAATATTACTAATTCATTCATCAACTTTCAAGGCTCTAGCTTCAATAGCTTTTGAGATATTTTGCTGACAAGATTAATGATTGATTTCATCCAAATTGTTTCAGAGGGCAAAAACTCAGGAAAGGGACACAATCCAGATATTAAGAAAAATATGTGTCAACTATATTTTCATGAGGAATCCATATATGAAATTCCAAATCCTAGCATACATAACTCTCAAATTATGCTACACATAACAAAGCATGCAATGTACAAATGCCAAAAGTTACAATTTGCCGGAACTCGTAAAGCATTTTTTGGAATTCCGTCAAAATTGAACCATGTCAACTACTGAAGCATCAACAAAAAAAAAAATATTCATTAAGTATAAACAACAATGATTCACAAGTAACCCATTTGAGTTTCATTTACTTTGCTCATGACCCTATGTTGGTCATACTTCAATGGACATTAAAAATTACTTTCATTTCTTGTCTGTTTGTTTGTTTGATTTGATATTTAACATCCCCCTAACACTGTAAAGGTCATTTTGGAGACATTGCTTCCAATTTTGTGGGACTTTAAGAGTAGACCCCTATTTCAGTGGGACGCGGCTTATAGAAAAGTGAACTGGAAGTCCCGAAAGTTGTCTCCTTTTGAAAAATGGCACAGATCTGCCAGGCGTTTCCATTCCCCTTAGATACAGCTCAAATACTTACCTGCAAAGATAACAAAAGGACTAAAAGTCGTCTGACCAAATACTTTGGAAGCCAGAGATACAAACTTCTCCCCTGGATTATTGTAGGCATCTGTTCTCAGTCCAAATGCTGTGGCAGCAATGACATCCATTGTGTAACAGCCATAATGCCTGGAAGAGAAAATTCTACATGTGCTATCTGTAACAAAAACATGCTAACTAGAATTTGTTTTTCCACAAAAACACAGATGTCTCCCCCGTTTTTGACCTGTAAGTATGACCTTGACATTGGAGGTATTGAGCTGGGTCTTGTGTGCAACATATCATCTAATGAAGATGAAAATTTCTGCAAAGTAACTTTAAAAATGTTCATAGAGAAATAAAAAAGTTATTGGCTGTACACAAAAAAGCTCTTTTTTACCTTTGACCGCTAAGTATGGTCTTGACCTTTGAGGTACAACACATCGTCTCATGATGGTTAACATTTCTGCCAAGTAATTTCATAATCCATCAAAGAATAAGGAAGGTATTGACTGTCCCTTTGTTACCTTTGTCCTCTAGGTATGACCTTGACCTTGGTCTTGCACATGACTCACGGTCTAATGACGGTGAACATGTCTGCATGGTTACTTTATAAAGTCCATCCAAAAATAAAAAAGTTATTGACTGGACACAAAAAAACAGACTTTTTTTTAACTCTGACCTCTTAGTATGACCTTGATCTTGGAGGTACCGACCTGGGTCTAGTGTGCACCACATCGTCTCATGATGGTTAACATTTCTGCAAAGTAATTTCACTATCTATCCAGGAATAAGAAAGTGATTGACTGAACACTAAAAAAGGCCCCTTTTTGTCCTTTGACCTTTTAGTACGACCTTGACATTTGAGGTACCAACTTGGGTCATGCACGCAACACATCGTCTCATGGTGGTTAACATTTCTGTCAAGTAATATCAAAATCCATCTAAAAATAAGAAAGTTATTGACAGAACAAACAGGCCCCTTTTTTTACATTTAACCTCTATGTATGACCTTGACCTTTCAGGTACCAAACTGGGTCATGCGTGCAACAAATCATCTCATAGTGGTTAACATTTCTGCCAAGCAATTTCAAAATCCATCTAAAAATAAGAAAGTTATTGACCAAACACGAAAAAAGGTCCCCTTTTTGTCCTTTGACCTCTATGTATGACCTTGACATTTGCGGTACCAAACTGAATCATGCATGCAACACATCGTCTCATGATAGTTAATATTTTTGCCAAGTAACTTCAAATTCTATCTAAAATTTAGCAAGTTATTGACAAATCCCGAAAAAAGGCCCCTTTTTATACCTTTGACCTCTAAGTATGACCTTGACCTTTGAGGTACCAACCTGTTGCATGCACGCAACACATTGTCTTATATTGGTTAACATTTCTGCCAAGTGATTTTAAAATCCATCTCAAAATAAGAAAGTTATTGACCAAACACGAAAAAAGGCCCCTTTTTTTACCTTTGACCTCTAAGTATGACCTTGACCTTTGAGGTACCGAACTGCGTCATGCGCACCACACATCGTCTGATGGTGGTTAATATTTCTGCCAAGTAATTTAAAATCCAACTCAAAATAAGAAAGTTATTGACCAAACAAGAAAAAGGCCCCTTTTTTTACCTTTGACCTCTAAGTATGGCCTTGACCTTTGAGGTACTGATCTGCCTCATGCGCACCACACATCGTCTCATGGTTGTTAATATTTCTGCCAAGTAATTTTAAAATCCATCTGAAAATAAGAAAGTTATTGACCGGACACGATTTTCCCATACATATATACATACTGACAAACTTCCAAGGGAGATAATTCAAAAAGTATAAATGCGAGAGTTATAGTTCTTGTGCACTGCACGTCGTCTAATGCTGATTAATATTTATATGAAGTTTCGTGAAGATAGCTCCAACGGTTTTCAAGTTATAGAGCGGACACGAATGTGTGACAGACGGACAGACGGACGTTCTCACGGATGTATACTTATGTGGCTATTTTTGGCAGGATTGATACTTAAGTGGCTACTTTTAGCCAGAGAAAAGAAGTATTTTCGTTGTCTAACGGAATAAATCCCATAGGCTTACATTGATTCTGTCCATTTACATAGCCACCCAACTATACATTTGTTGGTGCGGACAGACAGACAGACGCCCGGGGGAAAAACAATATGTCTCTCCGAAAAAAAAATTTTCAGGGGAGACAAAACAAGAGGGTCTTGATGGTCCTTGATCACTCACCTGAGCTTAAGCTTAAAGGAAATGGATATAGCTGGCAAGTTTTTCCAACATTTTTCAAAGCGAGACAACTTCTGGACTTTCTGTAACCCTGTTAGTTCACCTGGTTTTGGAATTGGCTCAAGGCCACCTTTTGGACTGTTCAAAGGGTGGTCTCTTATCCATCCAAGACACTAAATATAGATAACACAGCAAAAGAAAAACTGTAACTTTTAAATATATTTTAAACGAAGAATTTGTCTTAATTTAAGCTGGTTTTTATAGTGGAATTCCATTGTATATTCAAATCAGGCAACTGATCTATGAGATATTATAACATATTTGAAGATTTTTCAATGCATTCAACCCTCTTTATACCGACATTCATTATAATAACAAAACTGATCATATCGACAATTACAATGGAATGATTTCTTAGTGAAAGGATAAGCCTCGGTTTCGAGTGGTGAGGACTTCCCTCCGGTTGGAAATGCACAAATCGAGTCCATAGTCATTGAATATTCTTGTTATCTAATGCTCCATGAAAAGACATTATTGATATTTGTTAGAATTGGCTCGTTGAGGTAATTCTAACAAATGTCTATAACATTTGTTTCTTGGAGTAATGATGGGGAAAAGGCCTTTTATTACATATCATACTCCTGACTGGGATTCTTTATAATAGCAAATTCTCTGAAACTGTACAATAATATTCGACAAATACTGTCGTAATAACGTGGGTCCTCTGTATTTAGCTCTGGTGTCCATCCTACTCAATGGAGCAGAAAAGTTTTAAATTTCTTTATACAGGTCATATGTTGGAGTTTAATGGCCCAGTCAGCACTATATATGTCATACTGAACCAGCAAGTTTACCTTACCACACTTCCTGGGCAGGCTTTTGCATTTGGTGGTTAATTACCAGTAAACATTCTTTTTGCCAGAAACTGGAAGCTACCCTTCTTGAATCAGCAGAAGATAGAAATGATTTCATGATCAATCTCCACGAAAGAATGTTGCCGGTATTTAACCTGCAACTTCCTGATCATCAGTCAAACACAAATCGGACTGACCAAGGCCTGTATAATGGTCATAAGAGGAACATTATTGTAAAATATTTTCAAATCAGGCGATTGGCCAGGTGACACAGTTGATTTGCTTTCTATTTTTAGCCATGGTAGCTGTCTTGATCAGCAGAGCAGAACCATCTGATCTATTTTGATCTATGGTTAAAGAATACACCTTGTGCTCAGCTGAACTAATAATTCCTTGAAATTTATGCCCTTGTTTTGGAAATTGCTGAGTGACACAGGGTAGTCAAAATGCATATATGGGCCAAGTCAAGCGATTTTGGTACTTATCGCCTATGAGAGCAGCGAAGGTTCAGGCGAGCATCCGCGCAGTCTCCCCAGAACCTTCTCTGCTCGCTCATACAAGCAGTGAATCAAGAGGAACCTTCAGACAGAAAACCATATCCCTGGCCCCTCTGAATGGCTGGGCATGCGCAGTTAAAATTTGTCATGACGGAAAGCTCGAAGACACAAATTAGCTTGGCGGGGCTCAAATATCAGCTTGAGTATCTTTTGCTCAGGAGAACTAACCAGTCGGTGAAATGAATTCCCTGCTCAACTTAACTTTATCAAAGGAACAACACTTGATGTTTGTGGGGATCGAACCCTGAAGCTCACGATCTCCTTTCTAATGCTTTACCACTGCACCACAGGGGCTTGAAGAAATATATGGGCTGCACGATGCTTCCACGCAGAGCTGAATCCGGCCAGCACACTAGTACTGGTAAGCTGCTTAGAGGATCTAAGCCTGTCCAGGAACCGCGGTGCGAGGCGGACAGTCCATGCTAATAAACCCTATTGGCTTCATTTGGCGACAGGGCTTGAGATGTCATTTTATCTCAATGTCAGGTAAAAGTCCCACAAAATTGGAAGCAACGTCTCTAAAATGACCGGGGACGTTAAACCTCAAATCAAACAAACAAACAAATCCTTTGAGCTAAAGACTTTATCCACATTGCTTAGTACTGGTTTCTACCCAGGTAAAAAAGAGGGCCACATGGAAGTTTACTGTAGTAGTAGTTTACTAAATGTGTTACCCTCTATAAATAGAGTTGATTATTCTTAATATTATCATTAAAAGTTGGATTTGAGGTATACTAAGATAAATTGGAACACTCGCAGATTTTTGCCGCCATTGTCAAAGTGAGACAACTTTGTGGACTTCCAGTTTGCTTTTTTATAAGCCCTGTCCCGCTGAAAAAGAGTTGTGTTGGTAAACGAAAGAATTTGCTACTGAGGAGAAAATTCTTTTGTTTAAGAGTAGAATCCTATTGACATGGGAGACAAAAATAGTTTTCCTTAAGCCTCATGATACGTTAACCTGTCTTCTTGGTTTGCTACGATACAAGACAAGACACGATCTGGTCTGTTCAATACATAAATTAACTAGCAATAGTCTTGAAATCTTACACACAAAAACTGGAGGTATCGCACTATTCGAACAGCAAAAACTTTGGCACTGATCAGACTGTGTGGGTGCACATGCACTGCTATTGCTTGCAAATGGCAAAAAATAGGATTTCTCATATCATGGCTCATATTGTCAATAGGATTACACACCCATTTGACACGGGGCATTTCTCAAATCTCCAGAATGATTACTTTTGTGATATTTTTCTTATTTGTACTGCGAACAAAGATTGTGGGTGCTCGTTAGAACTGCCACTTGAGGCCGTTCTAAGGAGTACCCACAATCTATCTTTTGGAGCAGAAATAAGAAACGTAATGTATACCCCCGTATACCCCAGTTTTCTCTACACAAGAGGGCCATAGTGGCCCTAGATCGCTCACCTGATTCTAATTGTAGAATTGGGGTAAAACTGTGGCCTCTAGTGTGAAAAGCAATTTGACCTAGTGACCCAGGTATTGACCCAACATGACCCATATTCCAACCTGGCTTAGATAACATCCAGACAAACATTCTTGGAAAGTTTCATGAAGGCTGAAGCAATATTGTGGTCTCTAGAACTAAACAGGGTTTGCAAGAAATTTGACCTAGTGACCTAGTGTTTGACCTGGCATGAGCCATATTCAAACTTGACCCAGTTACCTTCAAGACAAACATTCTGGTAAAGTTTCATAAAGTTTAAAGAAAAATTGTGGTCTCGAGAGGGTGAACAAGGTTTTCAAGGAATTTGATTAAGTGACCTAGTTTTTAACCTGATATGACCCATATTCAAACTTGATTTAGATATCTTAAAGACGAATATTCTGATAAAGTGTCTTTAAGATTGAAGTGAAATTGCAGTCTCTAGATGGTGAACAAGGTTTTCAGGGAATTTGACCCAGTAACCTTGTTTTTGACCTGACATGAACCATATTCGAACTTGACCAAGATATCATTAAGACAAACATTCTGGTAAAGTTTCATGAAGATTGAAGCAAAAATTGTGGCCTCTAGAGGGGGAACAAAGTTTTCAAGGAATTTGACCTACCGACCTAGTTTTTAATCTGACTTGATCCATATTCGACCCTGGCCCAGATATCATCACGACCAACATTCTGGTAAAGTTTCATGAAGACTAAAGTGAAATTGAAGTTTCTAAAGGGTGAACAATGTTTTCAAGAAATTTGACCCAGTGACCTAGTTGTTGGTAGACATGACCCATATTCAAACTTGACTCAGATATCATCGAGACAGACATTCTGGTAATGTTTCATGAAGAATGAAGCAAAATTGTGGTCTCTAAAGGGTGAACTAAGTTTTCAAGGAATTTGTCCTAGTGACCTAGTTTTTGACCTGACATGACCCATATTCAAACTTGACACAGATATCATCGAGACAAACATTCTGGTAATGTTTCATGAAGTTTGAAGCAAAGGATTTCAAGGAATTTGCCTAGTGACCTAGTTTTTTAACTGATATGACCCATATTCGAACTTATTCAGATAACAACAAGACAGTTCCGCTGATTCAAGAAGGGCAGATGTCAGTTTCTGGCGAAAGAATGTGCACTGTACTGGTTAACCTCTTACGTATAAGCCTGCCCAGGAAAGTGTTGATAGGTAAACTGACCGGCTCAAAAATGACCTAAATAGTGTTGACTGGGCCGTAAAACTCCAATACAAACAAACAAACAAATCAACAAGACAAACAATCTGGTAAAGTTTCATGAAGTTTGAAGCAAAATTGTGGTCTCTAGAGGATGAACAAGGTAAATGCTGACGACGCACGGCGCACATACGAACGATGCACATAGGACGGACAAAAGGTGTTCACAAAAGCTTACCTTGAGCTTTGCTTTTGTTTTTGGGAGAAAAAACAACAACACTCATTGTTCATTAGATCTGCCTCAAGTAGTCATGAAAAAGAGAATCTCTACACCACAACCATTATGACTAGAAATGTATTCAGAGGAAAACAATGTCCCCAGCCATAAATATAATATAAACAACAATTTGACCTTCAAAACTAGGTTAAGAGCACAAAAAATCTAAGTGCATGCAAGCCAGTTTGGGCAACAAATTGACAATGCAGAGCCTATGACACTCTAATCGAATCTTTGGTAGGTTACAATATATATTGTATCAGGGTTGGCCAACATTCATCAATTCTTTAACGAGACGAGGTGATTTAAAGTCATTATGTGCCAAAATAGACAATTTTCTGGAGCCTGTAGCCTTGAAAATAAGGTCAAGGTCACCAAAATCTAAACAAATCTTTGGTAGGTTGCAATAATATATTGTACCAACTTTGACCAAATTTCATCAGTTTGTTCATGCAACAGGTTGCAGACAAGCCGAAATTGAAGTTTAGGAAGGCCTGTGCCATTGTAATTAAGATCAAGGTCATCAAAATCTAATCAAATTTCTGGTAGTTTGCAGTAATATATTGTCCCAAGTTTAAGCAAATTTCATCAATTAGTTCACAAAATGGAGGCAAGCCAAAATTGGCGGTTTTGGGGGGCCTGTGCCCTTAAAAATAAGGCCAAGGTCACCAAAATCTAATAAAATCTTTGATAGGTTACAATGATATATTGTACTAAGTTTGGCCAACTTCCATAGATTTGTTCATGTGATAGACAGCAAACCAGCCATTTCTGGCCCAGACAAGTCAAAATTTAGTGTGGGTGGGGGGGGGGGGGGCTGTCTCTTGGAAGCAGGGTCAAGATCACCAATATCTAATCAAATCATTGGCAGGTGGCAATGATATATTGTACCAAGTCTGACCAAATCTTATTGATTTGATCATGCTATAGAAAGCCCAAACTTGACAGTTTATGGAAGACTGGGCCCTTGAAACTAAGGTCAAAGTCACCAAAATTTAATCAAACCGTTGATGGTTTGCAATGTTATATTGAATCAAATTTGCCTAACAATCATTGATTTGCTCATATCACAGAGAGTTGATAAGCTATTTCTTGCTCAGAATTGAGTTTTTGGGTGCCTTTGTACTTTACAATGAGGTCAAGGTCACCAAACACTAACCAAATCTTTGGTAGGCTGCAGTAATATATTGTACAAAGTTTGAAAAAATTTCTGCAATTCATTTCATTCATGAGACAGGGAGCAGACAAGCCAAAATTGACATTATTTATGGGCCTGTGCCCATGAATAAGGTCAAGGTCACAAAAATCAAATAAATCCTTGGTAGGTTGCATCGACATACTGTACCTAGTTTGACAAAAATTTCATCAATTCGTTCATGAGGTAATGTGCAGACAAACCATTTTTGGGGCAAAATTGACAGTTTGTAGGGGCCTTTTACCTTGAAAATAAGGTCAAGGCCATCAAAACCTAATGGTTGTTTTCTTTAGCAGGAGTTCCCTTCATATTTGACCTCTAAGTATGATCTTGACATTGAAGGTATTGAGCTGGGTCTTGTGTGCAACACATAATCTAATGAAGATGAACATTTCTGCAAAGTAACTTTAAAAAGTTCATAGATAAATAAAAACGTTATTGGCCGTACACAAAAAAAGCCCTTTTTTTACCTTTGACCTCTAAGTATGGCCTTGACCTTTGAGGTACAACTGTTACGGACAGCATTACCTTCCTTCCATTATCTACCTTGGTAGATCATATGCATAGCTTCTAGGTTTATAACCACTCTCTGACAACTGCGTCAGGGAGTCGACTCTTTGGCTCAGCGGTTAGAGCACTGGACTCTAACCCAAGCGGCCCGGGTTTTAATCCTACCATAGGCGGGGATTTTTTCAGGCTATGCTTCTTGCCTTTGTTACGGCTATCATGTCGAAACTTTATTTCGCCGAAAATGGCTTCGTGCCGAAGTTGGCTTCACGTCATCATAAATGATAACTTCCTGAAGAGAGGGTGTGTTACGGACAGCATTAACTCCCTTCCATTATCTACCTTGGTAGATCATATGCATAGCTTCTAGGTTTATAACCACTCTCTGACAACTGCGTCAGGGAGTCGACTCTTTGGCTCAGCGGTTAGAGCACTGGACGCTCCCCCGAGCGGCCTGGGTTCGAATCCCACCATAGGCGGGGATGTTTTCAGGCTTTGCTTCTTTCCTTTGTTACGGCTTTCATGTCGTAAGACAACACATCGTCTAACGATGGTTAACATTTCTGCCAAGTAATTTCATAATCCATCAAAGAATAAGGAAGTTATTGACTGTCCCTTTTTTATCTTTGACCTCTAGGTGTGACCTTGACATTGGAGGTATGGACCTTGGCTTGCACATGACTCATGGTCTAATGACGGTGAACATTTCTGCATGGTTACTTAATAAAGTCAATCCAGAAATAAAAAAAGTTATTGACTGGACACAAAAAAAAAAACTTATTTTTACTTCTGACCCCTTAGTATGACCTTGACCTTGGAGGTACCGACCTGGTCTAGCGTGCAACACATCCTCTGATGATAGTTAACATTTCTGCAAAGTAATTTCACAATCTATTCAGGAACAAGAAAGTTATTGACTGAACACTAAAAAAGTCCCCTTTTTGTCATTTGACCTCTTAATACGACCTTGATATTTGAGGTACCAACTTGGGTCATGCATGCAACACATCGTCTCATGGTGGTTAACATTTCTGCTAAGTAATTTCAAAATCCATCTAAAAATAAAATAGTTATTGACCGAACACAATAAAGGCCCCTTTTTTTACCTTTAACCGCTATATATGACCTTGACCTTTCAGGTACCAAACTGGGTCATGCGCGCAACACATCTTCTCATGGTAGTTAACATTTCTGCCAAGCGATTTCAAAATCAATCTAAAAATAAGAAAGTTTTTGACCAAACACGAAAAAAGGCCCCTTTTTGACCTCTATGTATGACCTAGACATTTGAGGTACCAAACTGAATTATGCATGCAACACATCGTCTCATGACAGTTAACATTTTTGCCAAGTAACTTCAAATTATATCTATAAATAAGGAAGTTATTGACAAAACACGAAAAAAGGCCCCTTTTTTACATTTGACCTCTAAGTATGACCTTGACCTTTGAGGTACCAACCTGGGTCATGCACGCAACACATCATGTTATGGTGGTTATTATTTCTGCCAAGTGATTTCAAAATCCATAATAAAATAAGAAAGTTATTGACCAAACACGAAAAAAGGCCCCTTTTTTAACCTTTGACCTCTAAGTATGACCTTGACCTTTTAGGTAACGACCTGCTTCATGCGCACCACATTTTAAAATCCATCTGAAAATAAGAAAGTTATTGACCGGAGTCACCGGACATGATTTGCCCATACATATATACATACCGACAAACTTCCAAGGGAGGTATTTCAAAAAGTATAAATGCGAGAGTCATAGTTCTTGCGCACTGCATGTCGTCTAATAATGATTAACATTTATATGAAGTTTCGTGAAGATAGCTTGAACAGTTTTGAAGTTATAGAGCAGACATGAATGTGTGACAGACGGACAGATGGACGGACAGACAAACGGATAGACAGACAGACGCGGGGGGGGGGGGGAAAGACAATATGTCTCTCCTAAATAAAAATTTTCGGGGAAGACATAATGAACACCCATATAAGGTTTTCTGGTCATTGCTGAAACATTTTTTTACATTTATAGTTTCACAATTGACATAATAAAAACCCAACAAACCCAAGGGACAGAATTTTGCAAACAGCACCATTCTGTTTAGACCCGTATTTATTTATTAATTTAGTTTTTTATTTCCACCATATACTGCTACAAAAAGTACAAATATAAAATACATTATGCCTATGTCATTGTCATGTGATTGTTATTTTGTTAATGTTGTGTGAGAACTTGTGGCCCGACTCCATTTCAAACATTTGTCATGTATTGTTGCAATAAAGTATGTCTAAACTATATAGGAATTTACTTTGAGATCCCTGAAGTTTGTTAAAAATGACTGTGTTAGAGATATATGAAAGAATTCTCAAGGGGACAGGGGTGTATTATTGTAATGACTTTGTACGAGCATTCTTGACCAAGGTTTACACTCCTGGGCCCAGTTATTCAAGTAAAAAATGCTCACATTTTTCAGCTATTATGTTTAGTATAGACGGATCCAATGTTTTGACACGTGACCTTGTTTACATTTCACTGCGCATGCGCCAATTACCTCCCCTGTCGAGGTACTCTTTTATCTGGTTGGCAAAACATGACTGTGTCAATGAGAATTTCGAATATTTATCGTGTGATTAAACTCATTTCTTTTCGAAAAAAATTACTGATCCTTGTCAGTTTGTTTCAGAAGTAATAAATGATATAGAACCAGTCTCTTCTGACATTTTAGCGCACATTTTGTTGCCTAAAAAGCGTTATAAAACTACCCACCATCATGCCAAAACGTGGTCGATGCGCTTTATTTAACGAATGGAAATAAGATTAAAACATGTATATTTTCTATCCAATCTTATACGAAAAAGAAGCAGTTTAATGTCAAAAATGGTTTGTGGCAAATAGTTTTGATAGAAAGACGATTTAACAAAGGTCATACCAGAAAATGATTCGTGCTACATCAACGGTAGAGTATGGAACCGGAAGTTTTTTTGCCCACCAGATAAAACAAGGCTAATGACCTTTGACCTTGTGTGAAGTAGACTTTGGATGTGTCTATATCTGTCGTAATTATTAAATGATAAATTTTTTAACAATACTTTAACTAACTCACGTAAATATGCCTATATAGATTTGACCCCCTTAAAGCCCACTTGAATATAGTAAAACTTGGATTTACAGAGGTAGACCTTATTTTCTCATTTCTCCTCTAAAATATATAGTGGATACTCGTTAGAACCGCCGAACGTGTACCCACAATTTTATTTTGAGCAGAAATAAGAAAAATATCACAAATTTTCATTTTAAATTTTTCATTTTTACTGCAGTAAAATTTACAAATTAGGTATTTGTATAGGCGTGTTTTCATAATGAACATTGTTATTTGCAAACAATTGGCTCCAAGGGAATGACCTACTTTCTAACATCTAATGTTTCACCACCCTGGGCCTTCTCCCGCAGTCCCTGAGACAGCAGTCCTCCACAGTAGTTAATCTCGCCTACCATCTGGAACAGAATTCATGAGAATACTGATAGTTAATCTCACTAACCATCAAGAAAAAAGCAATGAAGACTATTTCAATAACCATTCAGAAAATAGTTAACTGTAGTTTATCTCACTAAACATCTGAAACTAGAGAAAGGATCAGTGGGTCAAGTATACCCCCGGCCAGCGCCACCCTCTGATAAAACTTTCGAGCTTGTATGTAATATGAATGAAGAAGTCAAGAAGATATAAGAATCTATAAATGTGCTTGTAAAAGCTAAACCAAACATGTGTGTGTGAATTCGGGTTTAACGTCGCTTTCAACAATTTTTCAGTCATATCACGATGGTGTCTGGTTGTGACAGGGAGCTCAGTGCTCACTTTTATAGTGCTGCCTCACTGAAGTATCATGCCCCAGACACATTACATGATACCACACCCAGTCACATTATCCTGACACTGGGTCGATCAGTCCTAGCTCTGCCCCGTAAATCTGAGTGCCAAGCGAGGAGCAGCTAGTACCATTTTTAACGACTTTGGTATGTCGCGGCCCGGGATCGAACCCATGACCTGCCGTTCCCCGGAGCGGACACTCTACCAACTGAGCTATCCGGGCCGGTTCTATACCAAACATAATATTTTAAATGGACCAAAGGAGTGAGGGCATCAAAGTTACTGAAGGGGTGGGGGCATCATTGTTACTGAAGCAGCAGGATATGCATCAAAGAAATTTTTGGACTGGTATGCAACAACGATGCAGATATCAATTGAATTTGTCTTCGAGTTAGTTTAGAACATACAGGCATCTAAAAACTTTGTCATAAAACTTTAACCCAATGTAAAATTTCTAAATCCATGACCTTGAGGTCAAGGTCACCCTGGGTGGGGGAAGGGACATACAAAGCGAAATCTTTGGACTGGTATGCAACATTGATGCAAGTATCAACTAAATTTGTCCTAGAGTTAAGAACATACAGGCATCTATAAACTTTGTCATAAAACTTTAACTAAATGAAAAATTTCTAAGCCTGTGGCCTTGACCCCAAGTTCACTATGGGGGTGGGGCATGCATCAATGGAATCTTTAGACTAGTATGTAACTTCATTGTAAGTATCAACTAAATCTATCAGAGGTTTCAGAAGATACAATCTCTTGACGCAAAACTTACCAAAATGTTAACCGACTGATGGATCTACGGATGGAGGGAAAGAAAGACGGATGTATGGATGAATGAATGGACAGACGAATGGCAGGATGAAAACATTATACCCCATAGCATACATCCTATGACGGGGGTATAAGTTGTTCAGTGTAGCTAATTTTACTAAATACCAGGAAAATAGTTTACAGTACTTAATCTCACAAAATATCCAGCACATAATTCATAGCTATTAATCTCACAAACTATTCAGAAATTAATTCAGCTGTTAATCTCACAAACCACCAAGAAAGTAATAAACTGTTTTGTATTGGTTAGAGTCTACAATTCCTTCAAGAAAAAATATACAGTTAGTAAATCTCAATGATCATTTAGAAATAATGCAACCATTTAGAATAGAACAGAATACACAGTCTTGCTTTAACTTCAACAGCCCTGTTTACACCATTAAGTTCATGTTAAGCTGCCCAGATCACCTAACAACATTTTTCCAGGGCTGTCTTATACATAAGCAAATCACCCATTTTCTTTCACCAGAATCAGAGGAAGGAAGAGAATGGCCATAGCAAACATTTCATGACAAATCTACACAAAATACGGTCAAACATCAAAGACTCGAACAGTATACAAATTTGTTTGAGAAAGGGTAGATTAACCCTTTTTGAACCAAATGGAATCTTTTTCCTTATAAACACCAGCAGTTCATTTCAAAATTAAAATTTCTTCAAATTTTATTTGGGAAATGCTTAACTTTTTGTGTAAACCAGGGATCGCAGGATCGATCCCGGGCTTCTCCAGACTTTCGGATGAGTCTTTAAACCGAGGTCCCGTCTCCGTATGACCTTAGCTGTTGGTGGGACGTAAACTTAAAACTCACTCACTCACTCACTTAACTTTTTGCAAACAATGTAGGACCTGATCAGACGCCACATTCTACGGCATCTGAACTGGGCCTTCACTGTTTGCCAATTACCCGTGTACTGAGTGTAGGGTTTTCCGGTACTAAATGGGTTAAGCTATTGGGACTGAATCATACTGGTATGTCAGGAGACATACAGGGTATAATGTAGGGATATAACTTCTGAATACATTACGATAACACACCCGTGTGACATAGTGCATTGTTTTCACATCTCCAAAATGGCTACTTTCTGATGAAAATCTGCGATATTTTTCTTATTTATACTGCAAACATAGGTTGTAGGTACTCGTTAGAACCGCCTCCAACGAGTACCCACAACCTATGTCTTGTAGCAGAAATAAGAAAAATAATGTATACCCTCTTAAACCCCAGTTTTCTCTATATAAACTGGGGTTTAGGGGGTGTTAATTTCAAGGACTTGATCGCGTGAATATATGTTGTGTGTGCTCATTAAATTGCCTCATAGAGGTGATTCCAATGAGATCACAATACATACATTTTCTGGATAAAATGAGCAAGCGCTCCATAAATTATCCCTGAATAATTCCAACTCTCCATCAATATTTACATTTTGAGCGATTTGATTGGTTGAAATAAAAGTTTTATACTTCGATAAATTCCATGAGCGAGAATTTCAGAATTATTCCACACAGCGACAGGTAGTAACATAACCTGACGTCAAAGAACAGGTTTAGAACCAGCGCATTAGGTATTGTATATAAATGACGACAACAGGGTTCAATTAAAAGGTGGAAAACTATTGAAAACATAAATGTTGGAAGACAAATAAACTGAGTTTACAGACTTGACATTTTGTTTGCTTCGGTTTCTTTCAAAGATGACAGCTTCTAATTGAATAATCATTCCACCATGGCTGTTGGTAAGTTCATTCTTTTGCTTTCGAAATAGTTTCTAAAAAAATCCATTTTTGGTGGTATTTTTAATATTTCTTTAAGATAGGTGGTATTATAAGTAATGAATTATCATTTTTGTGGATTTTATCGATGTGTAAACTCTGGCGAATCACTCACAAACTTAGCATGAAGCCATAAGCGATGTTTAAGCTCTGGCGAATCACTCACAAACTTAGCATGAAGCCCTAAGCGATGTTTAAGCACTGGCGAATCACTCACAAACTTAGCTCTTTGGGCTTCATGCAGTTTGTGAGTGATTTGCCGGAGTTAACACATCAATAAAATTCACACAAATGAAATTCATTCCTATAATAATTCTTTTATCTAGAGCTATTGAACAAATTCCCTGGGCACATCAAAACGAATTCAAATTAGACAATTCAAACAAGCCATTGGTATTCCTCTAGCCACTGAAATTTTACTGTAATTTAATTTAATTTATTTATTTATTATTATTATTTTTTTTTTGGTTTCAATGCCTTTTCATGATTATTTCACGTATTCTGAGCAGATATCTTTTATCAGATGTGAGCAAAACCCAGAGTGATGGGATAAAACACCACTTGACCTTCCATTGCATACTGTAGCATGGCATCTCACATGTGAGGTGAGCAAGGTTTGAATCACAGCAGTGAGAAACCTAATATTTAAGAGTCAGTGCTCTTTGCCACTAGCCCAGGGAGGCCCATTATTTCACTTTATCGTATGACGTCGCCTTTGAAAATGTAATAAGGGAATGTGCTGAGTGAGTGTTTGAGTTTTATGTTTCACAAACAGCTAAGGTCATACAGAGACTGGAACTCGGTTTAAATATGTTCTATAAAAGGGTTATCCTTTGGAAGCAAGGAGTACACGACAGAAGTGAAAAATATGGAGTGTACATGTTTTCTGGGCCAGACTAGCTAGTTTCGGCCAATTAGGCCACATCAGTGACCCTCAGATATTTTCAAAATTCCACAATGGAATCAATGATCCCAAAGGATAAGAAAATATAATAAACACTATGATGTAGGGCTCATCCGAAAGTCTGGAGAAGCCAGGGATCCATCCTGCGGCTAAGGCCATGTGTTAAATTCCGTAATCCACCAGTGGATTAAATATGCAAATTAATTAGATAACTCCCATAATGTAACACATACAACGCCCTTAATGATGTTGACTATACTAATGGTGAAATATTCACATGTTTGGTTAAAATTGTGAATAAAATGCATTTTAACTGTCATATAATAAATAGAATATTGCATTTGTGTCACTGTATTATTGAATGTATTAAACACGTTCAGGAAAAGGGATGAAATGCTCTACACAGCCTAGCATTTTATCCCTTTTACCTCAACTTGTTTAATAAAATCAAAAATACATGAGCACCCATGTAAGATCTTCTACCTAATACACTGCAATCAGTCTCACAAACAATCCAGAAAATAATTACTGTGTTACCATTTTCAACTTTCCAGCGCTAAATGAAGGAGTGACGATATTTCTCACTCTTTTCCACTGTTCATCCTTCAAGGTCAGTAATGTATGATCTACTGGATAAGGATCAAATTCCTCAATGTCCTGTGGAATACAAAGCAAACTATAATAAGATAGCCATGATGGTGCTATATCGCTTAACTGAGCTGACAGATTAAAATCACAAAACAGATTGATTTAAAATTGTTGTTTAAATTTAAGCCAAAGAGTGCTATGATGGTCCTATATAGAGTATGAACGTACAAGGGCAAGTCAATAAAAAACCAAAAGTTACTTATTTCTAGGTGAGATCAACTCCTCTTATTCGATGTAATTGCCCTCTAGAATGATTCACTTGGACCAATGGTGTTCCAGTGCCATTAGCCATCAGCCCAGAACTGAAGAAGCCAGGATCCTCATCTCCAACCCACTCCTAAATAGCCACCACGATTTCTTCGTTGGACCGAAAATGACATCCAGGGAAATCTTTTTTCAAAGTTGGGAACAGGAAATAATCACTAGCAGCTAATTCCGGAGAAAAGGCGGGGTGCGGTATTAGCTCATACCCATTCTGCTCAACAGTATCCATTTCAATTTTGCAAGTGTGGGCTCTTGCATTGTTGGAGCAAAATCTCTGTAGAGTTTACCTAGGCGTTTTTCATAGGATCACAGTTTTAATTTTATGCAAATTTGCATAATACGCATCTGTTATTGTACTTTTCTTTGCTAGAAAGTCCAACATAATAACGCCTCGTGCGTCCCAAAATACAGTTTCCATCACCCTGCCAGCAGGGTTACGTTTTGAACTTCTTTGGCCTTGGAGACCCGAGCCCTACCAACTGGCGACTTTGAGTTTTATTCTCTGGCTCATAATTATGGATCCAGAACTCATCTAAAGTTAACAGATGTGAAAGAAAATCATCTTCCTTTGACATTAACCTCTTCAACAATGTGCTGCATACTGATGCTCTGGTTGCCATTTGTCATCGCTAAGGGATTTTGGGACCCAATGGGCTGTTAGCTTGCCCATACCAAAGTAATCATATAAAATTGTTGAAACGCTACCATGGCGATTCTAATGAGTACACACAACATACATTTTTAATATTACACTGGAAAGATATCTCACAATTATCTCCGTTATGCCTCCCTGGTATGGTACAAAAATAGTAAACCTCCATGGCTCAAACAAACAAATTTTCATGGTCCCAACTGCGTTCGAGCCATCAAAGTTTGACTGTATAATTTTTCTATCCGACTCTTTTGTGATATTGTTCACTTATTTCTAATAACGAAAACACATCCTTGTGTCACCTGCATTCTCTCTTATCTCCAACATTGTGACTCTTCTGATGAAAAAGTGTGATATTTCTCTTATTTGATTTTTTGTCTTGTTTGAACTGAGGTTAAATGTCCCCATAAACAGTTTATAGGTCATTCTGGAGACGGCCCTTCCAATTTTGTGGGACTTTTACCTGACATTGAGATGAAATTACATCTCAAGCACTGCCGCCCAATGAAAGCAAAAGGCTTAAATGCTGTGGAAGGCTGGTGCTGGGAGGCGTATGCAGCCTTGAAAACTATATTGCTGTGCATAAAGAGACTAAATAAAAACCGAGTCTCCGTTTTCTGTTCTGTAATATGTACTTTGTTTCCAAAGGCAACCTAACAAGTACTTACAGTCTATGTACTGGAGCAGAAATAAGCAAAATAACGTGTAGCCCAGTAAACTCCAGCTTTCTCTGAATAAAGTGGGGTTTAGAGGGGTGTTCATTACACGGACTTGTTCACATAATGTCAGCAAGTTCCCAAGTTCATTGTGTCTGTACACCCTTTTAAACCCTATTCAAATCTCTACAAAGTGGGTTTATTTTATTTTATTTATTTCGCGGTTTATTTTTGTTATGGTTTGTCTTTGGGTGTTTGTATCGCTTATATTATTTTATTTTGGATAGCCTATTGGCCATTTTTAGGGAAAGTAACTGTCCTTTTGGCTTTCCACTATTGATGTTTCCATTAGATGTTTGTTGTATCATGTTTGTGTTTCTTTCCCTTAAGTGTCTCTGATGTCAGCTGTGGGTTAATTGTATTGATTCCTGATCGCTGCCTCCACTTCTACTTTCAATAATTATTGCATCGACTTCTGAACATGGAGTGCTCAACAGAGTTTACAGTAGGTCTTTGGAGTGGGCATTTCTGCATGATACCATAATGATCCAAATTATCGGGACAGTCAAGCCTTAGCAAACAGTGGAGACCCAAATCTGATCAGGGTCTTCACTGTTTGTCATTCTGTCTGTACCTTTAGGACTTCTTGCGGATTGTGAAACAAATTTGTTAAACTTTAGGAGAATTACAGCAAGTCCTCAAACTATCTGATCGTTTAGGACTTTTGCAGTAAATTCTTAATCAAACAATGCTTGAGCTTTAATGCATGATCAACTAGTAATCACATGTGAAATGTTAAGAAATCACTTTACTTACAAATCTATTTTGAAACAGTATGTGATCCTTGATAAATATTTTTTTCAACAGATCAACATCATAGACGCTAATACCACGAATACTCCCCAAGAAAGACCTGAAAACAAGAAAGATGTATTTGTGAAACACAAACGTGTCCATGGGCCAAGGTCAACTGTTTAAAAAGCAGGTTAAGGTCAAAGGTCATTTTTTGGTACGAGTGCGCAGCCCTTCTCACAAGGAACTTACATGCCAAATATGCAGGCTCTATCTCAAATGGTTCAAAATAAGCTTGCAGCTTTCATCGCAATCGAACTAAAATAAATTAGTATAAACTAAATGGTTTAAAAGTTTTGAATAATGTTAAAGCTGTCCAACCATCAAACAAACCAACACAAACAGGCCAAAAACAAATTGTCCTTGATACTGGAGACAGGAATAGAAAGCTATTAGTAACAGACATGTACATAGAGGATAATTATTTATTTTTAGATGAACAACAAAAATAGTACGATTGAAAATGATGATGTTTTCAACACACAAGATAAGGTATTTTCGGTTTTCCTCAAACAAATATATTTAAACATGTCGTTGCCCAAAAAAAGTAGTTTGAGCTGCTAATGTGAAATTAAAAAAAATACATTTTATTTTTCAGTGTGAAATTTTCACAGTGTGAAAATATAATTTTTATTTCTCTCAGACATGCATTGATTTCACTGTTAAGTAAAAAATAAACCTCTTTTTTACACTGTGTGTTAAAACTCAGTCTCGGATAAAGCATGGCTTAGATGGTGATATGGAATAGAAAATTACTACATTTCATAAGGCTCCAGTGGTTGCACAGATATTCACTTCTAAAATCTTTAATAGTCAAACATTAATGAGAATGTGACCTAATTCTTGACCCCAAAGACCCATGTCTCGGCCTGACCAGGGGGACTGTTATGACTGAAAAGAAGTTTACAATATTATATGATTATATTCAAATAATGTAAGGTGCCAATGGCTGCTGAGATATGAACATTGAAACTACTTTGTTCGGAAACTTTCAAATGATGACATTGAGGTTACGACATTGCTCTTCTGTACTGTCATACAGGCAAGCTAAAAATAACTTGACACCCATAAATTTCGAAATGGACTCCTGCTACACAGAGCAAAACCTCTGCCAATGGCCACCTCAGTTTAAAAGGCACCTCTCTTCAGCAGCTTCAAACATTCCCCAAAATGCATTTCGCTATATATTTAACCTATGCTAAATAACCTCCTCTCTCCTTTGGCCACATCTAAATTCCCTCTATTAAACAGCCACAGTTAACTTAAGGGGAATAGGAAACACCTGGCAGATTTTTTCACCATTTTTCAAAGGGAGACACTTTTTGGGCCTTCTTGTTCACCTTTCTATAAGCCATGTCCCATGTAAAAAGGGGTCTACTCTTAAAGGAAAGAGTTTGCTTCTCAGGAGCAATTTCTTTCTTGTAAGAGTTGACCCCTATTGACATGGGAGACAAAATACTTTTTGCAGGAGTTGCCTCCCCTACAGGTGTTCCCATTCCCCTTAACAGCAAAAAATTGGAAGTAAAAGTAGGAATAATTTCCTTTCTTATGTGTTTATGTATTGCGAAATTTCCATTTTATTATCAGAATAAAATAATAAGTAACTGAAAAGAACATGAGCTGTCCCAGGACAGCAAAGCTCGCATGTTTTGGAACTTGTCTACCTGTGTTCCACATTAATATGAGAAAGAATTCTAAAACAGCTCTTACAAAAGTACTTTTACAGGATTTTATTCCAATTGCAAATTTATTACAATATAAATTGCTCCATGAAAGAGTATTCCAAGATATAAGGAAAAATCACTGAACCATAAACTATAGGTCAAACTGAAGTAAATTTATTTTGTCGTCTATCATCAGGTCATGCAGACTTAACTTCCAGGTATGACATTTCTCCATCAAACAGTCTGAGTTATCAAGAAAAATCACTGAACCATGCAATATAAGTCACACTGACCTTGATATATTTTTACGTCACTCGGGCCATATGGAACTTATAATCTAGGTATGACATTGCTCCATCAAATAGTATTCAATATTTAAAGCGAAAATCACTGAACCAAGTAATATGGGTCACACTGATCTGGATATATTCTGAGGTTCTCATCAGGTCACATGAAACCAATATCCCAGTTACGACATTTCTCCAACAAATAGTCTTCAAAATATAAGGTATACTCACTGGACCACGAAATGTAGGTCACCATGACCTTAACTATTATACACTTTATAACCAATGTCACATAGTTGGCTGATGTTCAACCCATTGTGTCAAAATCTTGTGAGCATAATGGAAATACAAAAACATATTACATAGGTGTTCTGCCCGCCTCGGTAGCTCGGTTGGCTGGCGTCTGACTTGTGATCAGGAAGATGTGGGTTCGATACCTGCCGGTGCGAGCAGAGTTCTATCCTGGAGATTGATTATGAAATATTTTCTACGGCCAGTCTCTCCCTTCCGCTGATTCAAGAAGGGCAGTTGTCAGTTTCTGGGGAAAGACTGTGCAGTGTACTGATAAACAGCTTATGTATAATCTTGCCAAGGAAAAGTATGGATATCGATAGGTAAACTGACTGGCTCCATATCACCTAAATGGTTTTGTCTGGACTCCTGGGTATCATAGATTTTTACCCTTAGCTGCCCCCACCCCTCACGCACACACACACTTTTCTGACACCTTTCAATTATTTATCTTTCTTTTGGTAGGGGTGCTGATTGTTATGCTGTAGGCCTCATATTGAAGGATTTGAATTTTGTCAGACATACTCTATTATTTTTCAACATTATCCCTTCAGTATAATACACTGTACACTTTTGCCAGTGGTGTTTAAGGGCCTCAACACTGCATATATGACGTCATCATCGGACTGAAAGTAGGTGCCTGAAATAGCGGTTTTCAGTTTTGGAAATAAATGAATGTCTGATGGAGCAAGATCAGGTGAATAAGGTGGATGCTAATCAATTTAAAGCGACAATCGTGAATGGCAGCCATAGCAGTGACAGACTTGTGAACAGGAGCAATGTCCTGATTGAACAACACACCTTTGGGGAGCTTTCTGCGGTGTTTAAGTTTAATATATTCACGTAACTGCATCAGAAGTGAATCATAGTATGTGCCCTTTTGGACATAATCTATTAGCAGAATACCATCTGCATCCAAGAAAACCGAGGCAATAGCCTTCCCAGCTGAGGGAACAGTCTTTGCCTTCTTTGGCGGGGTAAGCCAGGGTGCTTCCATTGTTTCGATTGTTGTTTGATCTCTAGGGTAGAATGGTGGACCCATGCTTCACCCACAGAGACAAATCTCTGAAGAAAGTTGGCAGGCTCTTCCTCAAAAAGGTTAAGATAAGCACGCAAAAATGTGCGCCTGGTGTGCTTCTGATCAACCGACAGAAGTCTTGGTACCCATCAGGCCGAAAGCCAAAAGCTTCCTCATTACAAGATCCTATCAAAGTGGAATGTACTCTTTCCTGTGAAATGCCAACTCTACTGGCTATATATCTTTCTGTGACTTGTCTATCAGTCATAACAATATCATGGACTTTATTGACCATTTCTGGGGTTGCAACATTGATATGCCTTCCAGGACAGGGGTCATCCTCAAGGTTCTGTCTACCGCGCTTAAATTCCACCACTCAACTTTTCACTGTAGCATATTAAGGGGCACCTTTCCCTAGTGTTGCAACCATATCACTATGGATATCCTAAGATGTTAAACCCGTTTTATGCAAATATTGGACCACTGCTTTTTCACTGAGTTTGTCCATTTTGCAAAAGCTGCTTGTCTTAATTTCTTTAGAGTGATACCTCGTCAACATAAACTGACCAAGTAAGACCAGTCCTTGGGTACACTACTCTATATAGTCAGAGAATAATACGGCTTAAAAAAACATCCCTTTGTACCTCTTTCAATACGAGGTTCACAACCTATAAATGAGCCCTCGTACACACATGCTGAGCTGCCAGCAGTTATCACAACATTCTTAGCCATTTACTGTAAAACACTAATATTTCGCGGTCATTTTATTTTGGCGCTACTGGCGGTCAAGCAAAAATCGTCAAAATAAAACAAACGGGCCATGATGGCCCTTGGTGCTCACCTGATCCATAGAGTAACAAGTGGGCCCCGGGGAGGGTCATTATTGACCACAGGGTTATAATGTCCATAATGTTGAGGGAGGCCTAAAAAGGTGAATCTTCATACCAAATATCAACAAAGCTATAATTTGAACAATCTTGGCAGCGGCTACTAGATGAAGCTACACACCAAATATCAAAGACCTGGGCCTTGCTGTTTCAGAGAAGAAGATTTTCAAAGATAATCTCTATATAAGTCTATGTAAAACCAAAGGGCCCCGGGGCGGGGGCATTTGTGGTCCGAGGGCTATAATTTGAACAATCTTGGAAGAGGTCCATTAGATGAAGCTCCATACCAAATATCAAAGACCATGGCCTTGCAGTTTCAGAGGAGGTTTTTAAAGATTTCCCTATATAAGTCTATGTAAAACCAAATGGTCTCAGGCGGGGGCATTTTTGGCCCCAGCACTATAATTTGAACAACTTGATAGCGGTCCACTAGATGAAATTTCACACCAAATATCATAGACATAGTCCATGTGGTTTCATAGAAGAAGATTTTAAAGAGTTTCCCTATATATGCCTATGTAAAACCAAAGGGCCCTGGAGCCGGGGCTTTTTTAGCCCCATCACTATGATTTGAACAAACTTGGTACGGGTCCACTAGATGAAGCTTCATACCAAATAGCAAAGACCTGGGCCATGTGGTTTCAGAGAAGAAGATTTTTAAAGATTTTCCCTATATGAGTCTATGTAAAACCAAAGGGCCACTTGGCGGGGGCATTTTTGGTCTCAGGGCTATAATTTGAACAATCTTGGTAGAGGTCCACTAGCTGAAGCTTCAAAACAAATATCAAAGACCTAAGCCTTGTGGTTTCAGAGAAGAAGATTTTTCAAGATTTTCTCTATATTAGTCTATGTAAAACCAAAGGGCCCTGGAACGGGGGCATTTTTGGTCCCAGTGCTATAATTTGAACAATCTAGGTAGAGGTCCACTAGCTGAAGCTTCATAACAAATATCAAAGACCTAAGCCTTGTGGTTTCAGAGAAGAAACTTTTTCAAAATTTTCCCTATATAAGTCTATGTAAAACCAAAGGGCCCCGGGCGGGGGCATTTTTTGGCCCCAGCATTATGATTTGAACAATCTTGGTAGGGGTCCACTAGCTGAAGCTTCATACCAAATAGCAAAGACCTTGGCATTGCAGTTTCAGAGAAGAAGATTTTTAAAGATTTTCCCTATATAGAAAAGGACCCCGGGGCGGGGGCATTTTTGCTCCAGCACTATTATTTGAACAATCTTGGTAGGGGTCCACCAGATGAAGCTTCATACCAAATATCAAAGCCCCGGGCCTTGCGGTTTCAGAGAAGAATATTTTTAAAGATTTTCCCTATATAAGCATATGTAAAACCAAAGGGCCCTGTGGCGGGGGCATTTTGGCCCCAGCACTATAATTTGAACAATCTAGGTAGGAGTCCACTAGATGAAGCTTCATACCAAATATCAAAGACCTGGGCCTTGCGGTTTGAGAAAAGAAGATTTTTAAAGATTTTCCCTATATAAGCCCATGTAAAACCAAAGGGCCCTGGGGCGAGGGCATTTTTGGCCCCAGCACTATAATTTGAACAATCTTGGGAGGGGTCCACTAGATGAAGCTTCATACCAAATATCAAAGTCCTGGGCCTTGCGGTCTTTGTAAGTTTTCGGTGAAAAAAAATCTATTTTTGGCTCCTGTGACCTATATGTGCAAAGGAACGGAACCATTTGAACAACTTTGACCACCTAAGGATCATTCCTGTGAAGTTTGGTCAAAATCCAATCAGTGGTTTAGGAGGAGATGTCGTTTGAAGAAATTTTGTAAGCACGGACGCACGCACGGACGGACGACGGACGAAAAGTGATCCCAAAAGCTCACCTCGTCACTACGTGACAAGTGAGCTAAGAAACGCAAATAAAGATGAAACAGCAAATAACAAAACGACAGAAATTTTATTCCCAATACATATCGCACGAATGATATAACGCCAATCAGTCAAGGGAATTATCCGTTACAAAAGAAAAAAGTATATTTACCTTTTAGAAGTAGAGCATACTATTGGGGAGCGTAGCTAAAAGTTATTATATCCAACCAGAGTAAAAGATAATTTATCAAGTTTTTCTCATTGCTTAACATGTCAATTATGAAGTCATTTAGCGTGCTCAACAGGGCTGAAAGCAAATACATATCGATAGTAATTGTCGATATTGCCTGCATAATGAGTAATTGATTGGAGGCTTTGTCGGTGAGTACACCCAAGTCCAACATTTTGAGCAGTGAAAGTGTGAATTCAAGAAAGCAAACTACAAGTAAATATAACTTTTACTGAGTAATTAATTAATTAATTTATTGAGTAAATAATTAATGTATTCACTAGTGCAGTGTGAAAAATAGTTTAAAATCTAAGTGAATAATCACCGTTTAGGATTCGAATGAATAATACATACAGGGCTGCGTCAGAAATCAAAGATATATTTTTTATTTCTGAAATTGAAAATCCGCAAAAATAAAAATCTGCCAAAAGGTCCACTTATAAAAAACGCCAAGATTTGCTGCCGCCAAATTTACATGTTTTACAGTATATCAGACCATGTACCATTTAATTTGTTTCCTTCTGTTGAACAGTCATCTCCATTAGGCAGCCAGTATAACTGTATTACAGCTTCTACTGTTAGGTTGCTTAACAAAAGTTGCACTGTACATGTAAGATTCTGTTCCGTTCAAAATGTAAAAACATAATAACAAGAGCTCCACAAAGCAGGGCATTATACGCCCGTGGCAATTAGTAAGATGGAGCATACATATACATGTAATGAATGTTTAAAGTTTGGGTTTGTGGAATGTAACCAAGGAACAATATGTGCTCCGTTTATTCTAACCTGGCACTATTAATAACCCTCAATGGCTCAAAATACCTGTCTCCAACAAATTTTCATGGTCGGTAATATTTGATGGACCAAAATAATTTAGGCACAACTCTGGCAATAATGGTTGACTGTAACCTTGAAATAATATGCGCTGCTCCACACCATAATCTAACTATACGTAAAGGTTCAGCTTCATCAGATGTAAAATGTGGGAGGCATTATCCGGAAAGGGGTATAATAGAAGTGGAGGCAATGATCATGAATCGATACAATTAACCCACAGCTCCCATCAGAGACACCAATGGGAAAGAAACACAAACATGAAACAACAGACCCTAACGGAAACATCAATAGCGGAAAACCAAAAGAACAGTTACTTTCCCACAAAATGGCCAATAGGTAACGCTGGTAATATTTGGCAGACCGTAACCTCCAAATTATATGCACTGTTCCATATCGTGGTCTTAATGAATGTAAAGTTTCAACATCACAGATCTAAAATGTAGGAGTAGTTATCCGGACACAAAATGTTTACAGAATTTTTCAAAGGGGCATAATTCTATTATTATTTAGTGGACCATAACCTCGAAACAATATGCACAGCCCCACATCATGGTCTAATTGTATATGAAGTTCAGCTAATTCGGATGTAAAATGTAGGAGTCATCCGGAAATGAAAAGTTTACAAAAAAATTCAAAGAACCATAACTCTATTATTATTTGGTGGACCGTAACATCGAAACAATATGCGTTGCCCCACATCACAGTCTAACTATGTATGAAGTTTCAGCTTGATTGGATGTAAACTGTAGGAGGAGTTATCCGGAAACGAAAAGTTTACAAAAAATTTCAAAGGGGCATAACTTTATTAATATTTGGTGGATCCTAACTTCGAAACAATATGTGCTGCCCCAAATCATGGTCTAACTATTTCTAAAGTTTCAGCTTGATCGGATGCAAACTGTGGAACAGACGGACGGACCGAGAGACGGACGGACAGAGGCCGTGGGGCATAACATAATACGACCGTTTTTCAAACGGGCATATAAAAACTGGTGCAATTATTATGACCTTTCACAATGGACTCTAAATACTCACGCTCTAGTAGTGAAGTGCTTTGCATAGTTAGCTTCCGCCTTGTCTAAACTCTGTAACCACAAATACATACAATTACTAACGATTACAAACTATGTACAGTCAAACTTCAATGGCTCAAACATCATGGGACAATGAAAACTAGAACTGTCAGAGGATCTGACTATAGCCCTGCTATAGCGCTATCAGAAAAGAAAAATACAAGAAAAGAATGTTTTCAGCTTTCAGCCTCTAATTAAATTATTTTAATTGGTATTGTAGAATTATCTAATAAACCAAATTCAGACCGGACACGAATTATTAATGTATTGAGTTAATTCCAAATGCCATTTTTCAATGTTCATATGGCAATAAATCCAAAAGTGGGTAATCCAGAGTTATGGTTCATGCGCTCTGCATCTCGTCTTATAGTGCTTTACATTTGTATGAAGTTTCATGAAAATACCTCAAACGGTTTTTGAGTAATGGAGCGGACAAGGTTAAAATTGACATTTTTCAATGTTCAAAGGGCAATAACTCCAAACGTAGGCAATCTAGCGTTATAGTGCATACGCTCTGCACATCGTCTTATAGTGCTGTACATTTGTGTGAAGTTTCATGAAAATACCTCAAACAGTTTTTGAGTTATGGAGCAGACAAGGTTAAAATTGCCATTTTTTAATGTTCAAAGGGCAATAACTCCAAAATTAGGCAATCCATAGTTATGGTTCATGCGATCTGCACATCGTCTCATAGTGCTTTACATTTGTGTGAAGTTTCATGAGAATATCTCAAATGATTTTTGAGTTATCATGAATAATGGCATTACGGAATTACAGAATCCCAGAAGGAAAAGGCAAATCCAACATAGCCCCACATTTTCAAAGCGGGGCAATAATGAGTTTGAGACATGGGTAGTTTAAGCCAATGAGGGTTTTTTTTTGCTTGAATTGGGATTTAACATCCCTGTCAACACTGTTTAGGTCATTTTGGAGACATTGCTTCCAGTTTTTAGGACTTTTACCTGACACTGAGACGAAATGACTTCTCAAGCCCTACCTCCCAAACAAACCAATAGGATTTTTATGCAGGGACGGTCCAACTCGCACCACTTTTTCTTGGCTAAGCAGCTTACCAGTGCTCATATTCAGTCTGATTTAGCTCTGTGCAGCCCAATACATTTCTCCTAGCTCTGATGAGCGGGGCCCGAAGCCAATGATGGCTGATCAACGAAAGACTTATAAGATGATCTTTTTTGGAAGATATGTTGTGTATAATCATTAGAATCGCCTCAAATGAGGCGATTCTACTGAGAACAAATAACATAATTATACTATTGTGTACTTACCAGAACCACCCCAGCGATGCGTTTTCAATGAGTATACAAAGCATACACTTTAAAGATATAATCAGAAAAATATCCAAAATATGGGAACTTTTGCAGGGGATTCAAGAAAGAGTTTAAAACAACTGCTGACCATGTTGGAGCCATAAAATTTTCGTTGTATATGTATTGTTATGAGCCTCACCATGAGAAAAACCTGTCTTTGTGGTTTGTGAACAGGTAAGACACAAACTAGCCGGCTCTTCTAGTACTGCTACCATAGCACCAGATAAGAGGGGTATCCATGTATCATTTTTCATATTCCTGCACAAAAACATATGTTGAGGGTGCTCATTAGAAGCGCCTCACCTGGGCGCTTCTAATGAGTACCCACACCATATGTTTTTCGTGCAGAGCTAAGAAAATATCAGTACTTTTCAGATGAAAAAAAGTGCCCTATCTGCAGCTATGCCGCTACATAAACAAGCAAAGTGTCCTGAAAGTTTAGATGTAACAACAATTCCGCAGAAGGCTATGTCGCACCTTGGGGGTGGGGGGGGTGCAAAGTCACTGTACCTTGAAATACAAATCAAGGCCAAACTTGGATGGTGGCATTAAAGTTGTCATCCCTTGATGCAACTATATTCCAATTATCATTAATGCAGCTCATACAGTCCTTACGAAATGTACGCTTGGGCTGACACAATAGTTCACAAAGTCAGTTAATCATGAAATATAGGCCATGGTCATATATGGATGACTGCATTAAAATTGCTATTCCTAGATATAAAGAAGAAGTAAAACAAAGATCAGGAATTGATACAATTAACTTACTCCACCCATAAAAGACACCAAAGGGAAAGAAATACAAACATTAAGCGACCAGACCATAATGGAAACCTAAACAAAGGAAGGCCATAAGGACAGTTACTTTCCCACAAAATGGCCATATGGCCAGGCAAAACCAAAAGACACAAGCGATACACACAGTAAGTAACAAACAACAACATAAATAAATCGCCACAGAAGAGCCGCCTTGGAACGGTCAGTGGAAGATTTCCACTGGGGGGCTTAAATCGATTTTACGTGGCCACAATCCTCGCCCTTACTTCCGTCGCGATTTAGACAAATAATTTGTTCAGTCCGCATGAAGGCCTCCTAACTCATCAGTGCAACATCTCCGTGAACACAAAAATCAAAGAACCACAGAGGTGAGACAACGGTGAGGACTCGACAGCAAGAAACCACTGAAATGCTGGAGCAAAAGAAAACCAACAGTTAGACTCCGATGAGCCCGGCCAGAGACAGAGCAAGTCTGTACTAAGTACGAGGTGCAGTCAAAAAGTTCCCGGACTGGTCATCTATCACACTTTTCTGACGTCCGACCATGTTGAAACTAGCCATGCAAATATTTTGATTTCATTGCTGAAACTTCATAACATTTTATTGACATTGCGCCAGTATTTCTTTTTAACAAATCATTTATCATTACTTATTAACACCGCTATGGAGCACTTCAAATTAGTTGACAAGTCCGAGTTTTACCCCCTGTCCCTAGCGCCATTTCTTTCATTATTTGGCGCTATTTCGTCGTGACATTTCATATGACGTCACGACAACGCCATTTCAAAACAACTTAAAAAAACAACGTCACCGCGTAAGAATTAACGGATTTATGCGCAAATTATTCAGCAATGGACAAAATCTGCGACGCGGTAACGTCGACGTCAATCGATCGAACGGAACAGCGCGCATTCAATAAATTTTGTGCGAGGGCTGGAATGACACCAACAGACACTTGGAAATTTTTAAATCAGAATGATAGAGTAAAGAAGTGTTCGAGGACGATTGTTTTTGATTGGCACAAACGTTTTCGGGATGGTCGTGATGACACTAAGGACGATAATAGAAGCGGTAGACCACAGAATTACGGCAGCATTGACAAAGTGAAGAGCGCCATTTCTTCTGATCGACAGAAATCGATTGACGATATATCAGATATTATGGGATTGAGCCATGGGACCGTACATAAAATTCTGACAACGGACTTGGGAATGAATAAAGTGTGTGCCAGATGGATTCCTCGCCTTTTGACGATCGAAAATAAGAAAGCCAGGATTGAAGCGTCTGAAAAGTTTCTTTAACGCTGGAGAAAAGAAGGCGATCGCTTCCTAAACCGTATCATTACAACAGATGAAACGTGGATAAACTTTTATGACCCTGAAACAAAGAGAGAGTCCATGGTGTGAAAACGGCGGTCTTCCCCTCCCCCTAAGAAGGCTAGAACCTCTAAATCATCAAAGAAGATCATGTACATTTTCTTCATGGACAACCAGGACATGCTCCTTCAGCACGCAGTACCCAGGGACGAAACCGTGAACAAAGGATATTATCAAAAGGCAAGCTACCTGTTACACATTCTTTTGATATCTTATATCTTCAGCCATAAAACTATGCTTGTAAGATATGTTCGAAATCTATGTATTATCAATAAATCATTTTTATTTTACCGTTCATTTGAAAGTAAACATTTCCTTTTCACTGCCATTTTAGGTCGTGCAGAGGCATCTCACACATGCCTTGAGAAAAAACGTCCGGACCTCGAGATTGAGAATCTGATATTCCATCAAGACAACCCCCCAGCACATCGAGCCGCAGATACTTTACTGACAATAGACTTCCTGGGATATGAAAGACTGCAACATCCGCCCTATAGTCCCGACCTTGCCCCTATGGACTTTTGTGTATTTCCGAGGTTAAAGGCAGACTTACGAAGTCGTAGATTTGATTCGGAAGAGGAAATAAAATTTGCCGTCAGATCAGCGGTACGCACCTATGACACAGAGTGGTACAGGGACATTTATCAAAACTAGGTACATCGCCACAGAAAGTGTATTGAACACCATGGAGAATACTTTGAAAAAGAATGACTGACATTTACAAGCGTCAATCCTGACGTCATTTCCAGAGATAACGTCATTGACGTCATAAGTGTTCCGTTCAGCGTGCGTACTGTCATTTGCAATGTAAACGGTGCTGTTTTGGTGAATGATTGTGATAAAACGTTAATACTGTGCTGTAGAAAAAAATATTTGTTTTTATACTGATCCTTTTCTTATTATTCTACTACCAATGATAATAAAGTTAAAAAGGCAGTCCTGGAACTTTTCGACTGCACCTCGTATAATTAATGAAAAATGTTTACAGATTTTTTCAAAGGGGCTAAACTATTATTTCTTGGTGGACCATAACCTCGAAACAATATGCGCTGCCCCACAGCATGCTCTAATTATATATGAAATCACCTAAATCAGGTGTAAAATGTAGGAGAAAACATCTGGAAACGAAAAGATTACAAAAAAATTCAAAGGGGCATAACTCTATTGTTATTTGGTGGACCATAACCTCGAAACAAAATGCGCTGCCCCACATCATGGTCTAACTATGTATGAAGTTTCAGCTATATGAGGAGTTATCCGGAAATGAAAAGTTTACAAAAATTTCAAAGGGGCATAACTCTATCAAAATTTGGTGGACCGTAACCTCGAAACAATATGCGCTGCCCCACATCATGATCTAACTATGGATGAAGTTTCATCTTGATCGGATGTATACTGTAGGAGTTATCTGGAAAGGAAAGTTTACAAAACATTTCAAAGGGGCATAACTCTATTAATATTTGGTGGACCTTAACCTCCGAACAATATGCGCTGTCTCACATCATGGTCTAACTATGTATGAAGTTTCAGCTTGATCGGACGTAAACTGGAGGAGTTATCCGGAAAAAAAAGTTTACAGACGGATGGATAGACGGATAGACACCCGGGGGCATAACTTAATACGACCGTTTTTCAAACGGGCGTATAAAAGAAGGCCTATTTTGTATTTTCCACAGTACTTATCTGTTTACTTTCATCTAGACTAATTGTTTCAAGTCATATAAAAGTTGGATTCATTCATGACATCCGTTAGTCCATCCTCGCCCCTGGCTAACTTGTGCTGTCTTGAATAAACAAATGCCTTGAGAGTTGTTGTTTTAGTAATTTGCACCATATGATCTTGCTATTTACTCTTGCCAACAGTAAAATGCTGCAACTATAATAAAACTTGAAAAACATGGTTATTCCGTACAAAGTGTGTTCAAAAGATGCAGATGGATTGGCTAACAGTGTTCCGTCTGATCTTGATCTGTTCAAAAACTTAATAATTAAAATAATTATTGTAAGTGACAATAACTGCATGCAGATGCACAGCGAATTTCTACCAATATTTTTCTGCAATTGATATACTCTTGCCAACAGTAAAATGCTGCAACTATAAAAAAAATGGAAAAACATGGTCATTCCGTACAAAGTGTGTTCAAAAGATGCAGATGGATTGGCTAACAGTGTTCCGTCTGATCTTGATCTGTTCAAAAACTTAATAATTAAAATAATTATTGTAAGTGACAATAACTGCATGCAGATGCACAGCGAATTTCTACCAATATTTTTCTACAATTGATATAAAAAGGAACATGTACATATTTTGTTTAAACTTCACAAGTTAGTCTTAGATTCCCCTTTTGGCTGGTTCAACATGTTTAAATTGAGAAATATATTATTCTGTATGTTGATATGTTCTTTAAACATTTTGTTTACTCATTTAGTTTGATTTTACTATTTTAATTCAACTTTGTTAAGATTTAAGCAGAATTTTGAGGCCAAAAAAAAATCAATTTGCCAGTTTTTGCGACTTGATGAGTATTTTCCAGACCGTACCACCTGATTTTTTTTCAGGACCATAGTCAACGAATAATTTTCAGCTCACAATTTATTATATATGAGTTCTGAGTCCTTTTAGCTTGAATGACAAAATTTGCTCTATGCTACATCAAAATATGCATCCCAATTCAAGCACCTTTGATGAACAGATATAATAAGCCACAAATGTTTGGCGCTCAAATCTAAATAGAATTTGGAGATTGGGGATGGGGAAGGACTGGGCCAGTCTAGTTCTTCCCCACCACAGACAACTTAAACGTCATAAATAATTTAATTGTACACCACTACACAATGGTGGGGAAGAAACGGGTCGCCCCAGTTCTTCCCTGCCTCAGACATCCTCTGATATAACGGACATAACTGTACAACACTACCCAAGGGTTGGGAAAAATGGACAGGCCCAGTTCTTCCCCACCCAAGACACCTTCAACGTCATAATTGACTTAACAGTACAACACTTACAAAGGGTAGGGGAAAACGGGCTGCCCAGTCCTTCTCCACCAAGACATCTTCAGCAATATAACTGAAATAACTGTACAACGCTACCCAAGGGTGGGGGAAGAAATGGGCCGCCCCAGTTCTTCCCCACCCCAGACATCTTCAGCGATAAAACTGACATAACTGTACAACACTACCCAGGGGTGGGGAAGAAATGGGTCGGCCAAGTTCTTCCCACCCCGACACCTTCAACGTCATAATTGACTTAACAGTACAGTACTTACCAAGGTTGGGAAAGAAACGCACTCGCGCAGTTCTTCCCCACCCAAGACATCTTCAGCAGTATAACTGACATAACTGTACAACACTACCCAAGGGTGGGGAAGAAACAGGCCGGCCCAGTTCTTCCCGACTCCCAAGTCTCCGAATTCTATTGAAATTTAAAGGCATGTATTCTTGTTTATTGAGGACCATCATTGCTTTACATACTATTATATAACCCTCAGTGCTGGCTGAAGCGAAGGTCTCTGACTTCAACAGGTAAAGGGGCTCCTTGGGGAAAAAATCAATAGTTTACTAACTGTTGACTAGAGTTTACCTTAGTGATTTCCCCCTTAAGTGCCTCAGTCAGGGATTCAACAAGAGCTACTAATCACCATATTAGGGGCTGCCTTTGATCTGCTACAGAGAGTATATCACAGGGGGGGGGGGGGCAATAAAACAATTATGAGCACACGGTGTGCTCTACCTTACAAGAATAAATGCCTTTAAGTACCAAACAATTGTTGCTTATTATATCTGTTTAGTTAATACAAATTTATGTTTTAAAAGTGAAGAAAATTTATCACAATAATTTTTAGTAAACAGAAACATCTGTGGTGGGGAAGAAACGGGCCGGCCCAGTTCATCCCCACCCTCAGTCTCCAAATTCTATTAACATTCGTTGCTTAATATATCTGTTTAGTTTATACCAATTTATGTCTTTAAAAGCAAAGGAAATTTATCACCAGAATTATTAGTAAGCAGAAACATCTGGGGTGGGGAAGAGCTGGGCCGGCCTAGTTCTTCCAATCCCAGCCTCCAAATTCTTTTGATATTAAAGCTCCAAACAGTTGTTGCTTATTTTATCTTTTTAGTTTATACCAACTTTTGTCCTAAAAAGCAAAGGAAATTTATCACAAGAATTATTAGTAAAAAGAAACATCTGGGGTGGGGATCCCCATCCCCCAGTCTCCGAATTCTATTGAAATATAAGGGTCAAACATTTGTTGCTTATTATATCTCTGTAGTTAATACCAATTTATGTCTTTAAGAGTGAAGAACATTTATCACAAGAATTTTTAGTAAACATAAAAATCTGGGGTGGGGAAGAAATGGGCCGTCCCAGTTCTTCCTCGGGGAAGAATTGGGCAGGCCCAGTTCTTCCCCATCCCCACTTTCCAAATTATATTTAGATTGGAGCACTAAAGAGGTGTTGCTTATTATATCTGTTTAGTTAATACCAATTAATGCCATAAAAAGCTAAGATAATTAATCATAGATACTGGAATTGTGATGAAAATTTCCTTGGATCTCCATATATTGTATGGCATAAAGAAAATTTTGCCATTCAAGCTGTAAAGACTCAAAACTAATTCAGAATGGTTTCTTCCTTGAATTTCTAACAATTTGTGCGGCATAAATTACTCATTCTCTATGGTTCTAAAAAATTTTCAGGTGGGGAAGAAACTGACTGGGTGGGGAAGAAACTTCCCGTGGGGAAGAAACTGTCCCCGGGGAAGAAACGGGTCGGCCCAAGTCTTCCCCGGGGAAGAAACGGGCCGACCGAGTTCTTCCCCGGGGAAGAAACTTACTGAAAGGAAGAACCGGCCTGTTACACCGGTAAATACCGGTAAACGCCACTGGTAAATACTGGGGTGCAATTTGCCACCCCCTTGCATGAAATGTAGGTCATGGTCAAATATGGATGCTGGCGTTTAAGTTGTTACGCATAAATGCAAGTCTGTATCAAGTATCATTAATGATGATTTTATAGTTCTTGAGAAAGGAACAAAAGGGAAAAATATGGAAGCTTGCGTTAAAGCTGCTATCCGCAGATGCAAACCTGAACTAAGTATCATTAATGATGCTCATACAGTTGTTGAGAATTTAACTTGAACATTATGGTAAACACTAGGGTTGTCACAAATGTTGACGGCTTGGTGGATGAACGAATGGACAAACGGATGAATGAACGAATGGATAAATGGATGAACGAATGGATGGAAATTTCAAAATCTATATCGCGCCATGCTCAGGTGTGACAAATAATAGAGGTATTGTACTATCCAAGCCACTGATTAGAATGTGCAAATGCATAGGCTGATCTACACTGTTGTTGCTCAGGTTTTCTCATGACAGGGATCATATGAGCCCCGCCAAGCGAATTTGTGTCTTCGAGCATTCCGTCATTACAAATTTTAACTGCACTTGCCCAACCATTCAGAGGGGCCAGGGATATGGCTTTCTGTCTGAAGGTTCCTCTTGATTCACTGCTTGTATGAGCGAGCAGCGAAGGTTCTGGCGAGATTGTGCGGATGCGCAGGCTCGCCTGAACCTTTGCTGCTCGCATAGGCGATAAGTACCAAAATCGCTTGACGGGGCCCATATTTTGTTTCTGTAGATTTTTTTTTCTCATGACGATAGCACATCCGTGTAACATAGTGCAGTTTTTCATATCTCCAAAATGGCAATTTTTCTGATTAAAATCCGTGATATTTTTCTTATTTATACTGCAAACATAGGTTGTGGGTGTTCGTTAGATTTTCTCGAAACACTCTGGATTTTACCCACCTCTGATAAACGATTAGCTCAAAACAAGTGAAATAATTGTGAAAGGGCCGTAAGACCCAACCTTAAAACAACTAAGATGGTAAGAAAGCATATTTCAGATAGAAGTTTTTCAGAATGTTAACAAGTCCAAAGCTCTTATAGTTCTTTTGAAATGAACTTGACCATAAGGGTGAACGCTAGGGTTGTCGCAATATTTCACAAAGTCAGTGAACCATAAATGTAGGTCATCATCAAATATTGATGCTTGCATTAAAATTGCCATCCCTAGATATAAGTTTGTACAAAGCTCTTATAGTTCTTTAGAAATTAACTTGACCATTAGGGTGGACGCTAGGGTGGTCACAATATTTTACCAAGTCAGTGAACCATGAAGTGTAGGTCAAGGTCAAATATGGATGCTTGCATATACTTCGCCATCCCCAGATACAAGTTTGGGCGAGGATTGTGGCCACGTAAAATCGATTTAAGCCCCCCAGTGGAAATCTTCCACTGACCGTTCCAAGGCGGCTCTTCTGTGGCGATTTATTTATGTTGTTGTTTGTTACTTACTGTGTGTATCACTTGTGTCTTTTAATTTTGGATGGCCATATGGCCATTTTGTGGGAAAGTAACTGTCCTTATGGCCTTCCTTTGTTTAGGTTTCCATTATGGTCTGGTCGCTTAATGTTTGTATTTCTTTCCCTTTGGTGTCTTTTATGGGTGGAGTAAGTTAATTGTATCAATTCCTGATCTTTGTTTTACTTCTACTTTGTAACAAGAATCGTTAATATAGCTCTTACAGTTCTTGAGAAAATAACTTGACCATTACTATGAAGGTTAGGATGGTCGCAAATGTTGACAGCTTAACAAACAGACAGATGGATGAATGGGCAGATGAATGAATGGACGGAAATGGATGCCTTTATCGCAAAGTAATCTCCAATTATCCTCTTAAACAGAATGCCACCAAAGTCTAGCTTCATTTTCGCTAGTCAAGAGGACATACAGAAAACACAGCATAATGTCACCTGAAACAGTATTGATCCCACATTTTTCACCAGTGGCCATGGAAACGCTCCGGGCAGATTATACTTCTTCTTCCAAGCTAGATCACACAAACAGTCATATCTGAAACAGCAACATACCACAATACATCAAATACTTGAGCACTTAAACTATCAGGCACATTTACCAAAATGAAAAAAACTCTATTTGCAATACCGAAATATGTGTATTTGCAATATTGAAATACCTGAATTCGTTAAGTTTATCCAAATTTATTTAAGTTTATGATGAAAGCTTCAGGCTTATTTGAATCGCTCTCGAACACTAATTCCGGATGTTATCACATGCGCGAGAGACAAGTAGTGACTTTTACACCACTGTTACCCATTTACATCTGTGAGGAGTGGGGCAGTGGCATGACGTGTCTTGTCCAAGGACACACCTTGCCTCCGGTGGCTGGATTCGAACCCACAACTGTTCGATCATAAGTCAAGCGTACAAACCACTGAGCTATCGAGGCTGTAAATACCTGAATTGGCCATATAAAAATATTTGTAACTGCCAAAAATAAAATATCTGTATTTATCACATGTGAATTTGCCATACCGAAACATCTAAATATATATCAGTATTTGCCATGCTGAAATAACTGTAATTGTCCTATAGAAATAAAGAACAAAATTCCGCTATTTAGACCACCTAAAATTAAGACTAATTGGCTTATTTAGTAGATTATTTTTGAGAATGTTCAAAAGTGGTCTTAGTCCAAAACGTGGCCTTAGTATAGGAGTTTTGCTGTATGTGTTTTCCATATTAAAATACCTCTGATTGCCATATATGCCCAGCTATTGACATATCTGTACCCCTAATCTGCAGTACAGAAGTTTTAACATAACAATCATCATAGTGGGCCTAAGTATTGGGACAGACGGGTCTAAAACAGTGCAGAACTATATCAGACTACTCCTCCCTGCTGGATTCCAACTAGAAATGTGTCAATACGACACAGATGCCCCCGCCCAGGGTTCAATTGTCCCGGAAAAAAATCATGTTGCAACCTAAGCTGTTATTGGGCAGCATAACTCACCTGGAACAGTGTCCACGAGGTCAATGGCATAGGTAGCGGTATTGCCGATTCAGCCTTTGAAAAAATAACTATTTTCATATCATATATGAACCATATCCATCAATTTTGGAAAATATGAGCTCTTTAAACTTTAACATTAAAAATTTCTAGGTCCGTGACCTTGACCTTGAGGTCCGGGGCAAGGGCAGGATAATTGTTGAATGAAACTTTTTACCTTTATCTATCATCCTTCCGAAGATGAAGCAAATCCATTATATGGTTTGGAAAATATGAGCTCTTAACATACTTTAAAATTAAAACTTTCTATGGCTGTGACCTTGACCTTACATTGACCTTGAGGTCACATGCATAGCTGTATGTCTTGTTGGACCTGTATCTATAATCATACCAAATATAAACCTAATCCCATCATATAGTTTTCAAAATATGAACTCTTCCAAAAATAATGTTTAAAAATTTCTAAGTCTGTGACCTTGACCTTGAATTCATAGGCATAGGTAGGCGTATGACAAATGGAACTTTGGACCTGTAGGTATCATTCAAACCAAATATGAACCAAATGAATCATAAAAGTTCAGGTTGTACCTGGTACAAATACCTTAACCTGAGTCTGAAACACTAAAACTTTCTAAGTATGTGACCTTGACCTTGAGGTCATGTCTATGGGCGGGGGGCATTGCTGAATAAAACTTTGAACCTATGTCTATCATCATACCAAACATGAACCAAATTCATTACATGGTTTGGAAAATATGAGCTCAGATTCTACGTGGTACAAATAGGTTAACCTGGTTCTTAAATAAAAATCAAAAATGAGTTCCTTTAAGAGCAATGAAAACATTCATAAGAAAGAAGATGGGTCATACTACGTAGTTTCGGCTAAAAAAGCCTCATCAGTGACCCTGTAATGATCAGGCAGAGAAAGCCAGAGGAAACATACTACAACCCTGCGAATTTTGAATAGGCAGTCGATTCAAAGACTGATATTAATCAAAATGGGGTCCAAATAATTAAAATCCTGTCTAGAATATGAGTCTAAACCAATAATTTATTTATGATTTCTCAGAATATTCACGTTGATCTCAAAGGACCAAAAGTAAAATATAAACTGCACTATGTATGTGACTCTTAGTATGTGACCTTGACTTTGAGGTCATGGGTATCGGTGGGGTATTGCTGAATAAAACTTTGAACATATATCTATCATCATACCAAATATGAACCAAATTCGTTACATGGTTTAGAAAATATGAGCTTGACCTTGAGACCATGGGTAGGTGTGGGGGTATTGCTGGATAAAACGTTGAACCCATATCCATCATCATACTAAATATAAACCACATCCATTGCATGGTTTGAAAAATATGAGCTCAAGTTCTACCCTGACCAAAAACCTTAACCTGAGTCTAACAGGATTACGTACGTACACACTTTCATACATTCGGACGCACGTACGCACATACCCGCGGACGCACGCACGGAAAACCGAAAAACTATATGGCCCCGGCATCATACAATGCGGGGGCATAAAAAGAAATTTGTTAAAATTTTAGGAGAATTCCAGCAAATCTTCAAGTTGTCCCAATATTTAGGATTTTACCAAGAATGCTTTTCACTATGACAACACATCCGTTTCCTAAAAGGATGTCTTTCATATATCTAAAACTAGGATTTTCAGGTGAACGTTTTAATATTTTTTATATTGTTTTCTTATTTCTAATACATGTACAAACATAGATTGTGGGTGCACATTAGAATCATCTCATTGAGGTGGTTCTAATGAGTACCAACAGTGCATGTTTTGAACAAAAATAGAGAAAATAATGAATATCCCGGTAAACCCCGCTTTTCTCTATAGAAAGCGTGATTTAGAGGTGTGTTCATTACACAGACTAGAAGAAGAAAAGTCTCTTGAAGTAGAATGGATTAGGGCTGGAAAATGGTTCAAAATTTCACTCTTTCTGCATGACAAAGAAAATGTAGATTTTTGTAGATTACATTAGAACTAGGCATAATCTTTACTCGTGCTCCAAAATTTTATACATCATGGGGAGCGGACAAGTGGGATTTTCCAGCCCTGTGGATAAATCTGACATTTTTTCTGTCACATTTTCAAGGGAGACAACCTTGTGACTTCTTTCATATACTAAGACTTGTCCATCCAATGAGGTCCTCTGAATATGGGTTCTATTCTTAAAGAAATGGATTTACTCCCGTTGTGTAAATTCTTTCCTGTAAGTGTAGAACCTTATTGGTATTACAGACATAAATATTTCTGAACAAGAGAAAGTGCCCAGTGGGGCACGTATACCCCCCCCCCCCATCCAGTGTCATTCCCTTTAAGTGGAAATGACAATTTGTCTGTAGCAATGAAGCTTTCAATATAAACTTTCCATTTAGTCCACTGAGAATAACTATTGAATTTCAACAAATATAGTATAATTTATCATATGTAAAGATGAAACTGATTGACTTTGCTGAATAATAATAAAAATTCAAACTTTGAGGAAATTTGGCAAAATTTTACCTGGAAACAACAAACATAAAATAGGCTGTCATAGAAGATTTGCTGAATTAAATTAGCTGTATAATGCCATAATAAACCAAAACATTTTTATTATTACTTGCATTTATTATTGTCTGCATTTCAAGAGGAAATATTACGCATAATTAAACAGTTCTAGTCACTGTAGTTTCTAAGATCACAAGGGCCAATATACAAGCTGACAAATCTGACAAGGGTCACAACACAACGAAAGAACAAACTAACTAATAACCAACAGATGGAAAGACAAAATCTGTAACCTTTGATATGCATGTACTTTGTATGCCAGGAGTATTATGCAAACAGTTAACACAAAACTTTGACATAATCAAAACGCCTAAGTCTTAATTATTGACCCCAGAGATAAGAGCAATCAAGTAGGTTCAAGGGAAAGCCATGACATACAATGTGATGGGAGGGTGAACAGCCGACCCAGGGGCTTGATCTGGGAGCTTATATATTCCAAATGAAAGGTAATGCTATAGAGATATCCTGTAACAAATATGGAGAGAATCTAACAGGAGTTTAAAGAGAACTTGGGCAATCAAGAAGGTTTAACACAAAACTTTGACGTAAAAGTTGACAAGCGGACGGATGGACAGCCCACCTTGGGGCTTGACCCAGGGGCTTAGATATTCCATATGAAAGGTAATGGTATAGAGATATCCCTTATCAAATATTAAGACAAGCTAACATATGGTTACAGAGATATGAGCAATCAAAAAGGTTTAACACAAAACTTTGACGTAAACGTTGATGAACGGATGGATTGATAGACAGCCCACCCGGGGGCTTGATCCGCTAGCTTAGATATTCCAAATTAAAGGTAATGCTATAGAGATATCCTGTACCAAATATGAAGGGAATTCAACATGTGGTTACAGAGATATGAGCAATCAAAAAGGTTTAACACAAAACTTTAACGTAAAAGTTGACAGACGGACGGACAGCCCACCCAGGGGCTAAAATGTTCTGTGGCGATTTATTTATGTTGTTGTTTGTTACTTACTGTGTGTATCACTTGTGTCTTTTAATTTTGGATGGCCATATGGCCATTTTGTGGGAAAGTAACTGTCCATATGGCCTTCCTTTGTTTAGGTTTCCATTATGGTCTGGTCGCTTAATGTTTGTATTTCTTTCCCTTTTGTGTCTTTTATGGATGGAGTAAGTTAATTGAATCAATTCCTGATCTTTGTTTTACTTCTACTTTCCATATGAAAGGTAATGCTATAGAGATATCCTTTTCCAAATATGCGGCCCTGCCCATCGGGGCTTGAAGAAATAGATAGGCTGCATGATGCTTCCACGCAGAGCTGAAATCCGACCACACACGAGTACTGGTAAACAGCTTAGAGGACCTAAAGTAGAAGTAAAACAAAGATCAGGAATCGATACAATTAACTTACTCCACCCATCAACGACACCAAAGGGAAAGAAACACAAACATTAAGCGACCAGACCATAATGGAAACCTAAACAAAGGAAGGCCACAAGGATAGTCACTTTCCCACAAAATGGCCATATGGCCATCCAAAACAAAAAGACACAAGTGATACACACAGTAAGTAACAAACAACACCATAAATAAACCGCCACAGAAGAACCGCCTTGGAACGGTCAGTGAAATGATTTCCACTGGGGGGGGGGGGGGGGGGGCTTAAATTGATTTTAAGTGGCCACAATCCTCGCCCTTACTTCCGTCGCGATTTAGACAAATAATTTGTTCAGTCCGCATGAAGGCCTCCTAACTCATCAGTGCAACATCTCCGTGAACACAAAAAATCAAAGAACCACAGAGGTGAGACAACGGTGAGGACTCGACAGCTAGAAACCACTGAAATGCTGGACCAAAAGAGAACCAACAGTTAGACTCCGATGGGCCCGACCAGAGACAGAGCATCAGGCACCAACCAACATTACCTTGATTTAGATCTCTCTAATTCTCAATAAGCCTTTACGTTGGAGCCGTCATAGAATCTGAGGCCTGACCACCGGCGTGCAATTAAAGAGGGAAGCAAAGTTGCCATCCGTGATTGGGTTAACTACCATGCATGCAGTCTGTCGTATAACATCCATGTTGTACCCAATCTTTTTATATATATATATCGAAGAATGATTTTACGAAATTGGGTGCTGAAGTTATATATTTTTCTGAATTTATATACTAAGTCACCATAAAATTCGGGTTCCGATAGACCTTGTTGCAGAAGAGATTTAAGTCCAATATTGAATTTTGAAATTAAATCAGAATGGCGTCTATAAAATTTTGAAAAGGCTTTGCGTAGTTTATGGTACCGATAACCCTGATTAAGGAGTTTAGCCGTTAATAATTTGTTACGAGTGTTGAAGTCAGTTACATGACTACACACTCTAGCAAATCGAATTAATTGCGAAATATAAACGCCATAGGATGGCGCACGAGGAACATCACCATCCAAAAAAGGAAAATTTACAATCTCAAAATCAAAGTCATCGCGTTGATCATAAATATTGCATGAAACAAATCCATCTACAATAGATAAATGTAAATCCAAAAACGGGGCCTCGGTATCAGAAGAATTTGCTTTATTTAACTGAAGTTCTGGTGGTAAATCTGACTGATCAAACCATCGAAATGGGTATTATCAATATTTAATAAATCATCTAAATATCTAGAAGTGGAGCTAAAAGCTTCAATAATTTCAGATTGGTTATCAAAGGAAAGCGACAACATGAAGTCTCTTTCATAACAATACAAGAACAGATCAGCCACAAGAGGTGCGCAATTCGTACCCATCGGAATACCCACAATTTGTCAAAATAACTTCGTACCGAATCTAATATAAATATTGTCAAGTAGAAAGGTGAGGGCATCACACACTTTCTGACATGACCAAAGTGTATAATTCTTATGCTCTTTAGAAGTGAAGAATGCATTTCTGACATAACATGCAAGATAGAGAGAATCTTCTCTGTGAAAAGCCCATTCAATTAAATCATTAAGCTTTTCTTTTATAAGATTATGAGGAAGTGTAGTGTAAAGAGTGGAAAAATCGTAAGTAGACAGACTTGAAGCACGAAAATGTCTGGATTTCAATTTATTTAAATCCTCATTCGAATTTTTTATAGCCCAAAACAGATTTCTTCCTGATCTTTAAAAGACTTTATCACAATATTTAATCACATGCGTTTCAATAGCAGCAAGACAGGAAGTTAATAATTTAGAAAGTTCAGTGGTAGTGCAAGAGCTAGAATTTGCAATAAACCGTGCATTGTAAGGTCAATTATGAAGTTTTGGTAACCAGTACAGCGTAGGAAGCTTGTCTTGGCCTTAGTTAACACACACAGCAAACTTGGTGGCTGAATGACAAACATGTTTATCTACTATAGCTCTCTCTTCAGCTAAAGGCTGAAGTTCATAGGCTTTAGTACCACCAAGCTCCTGCTTAAGCGTGTTAACATAATGGAGCCGTCACACAACGACGACGTTGTTAGCGGCCTTGTCTGCAGGGGCCAAAACAAACTTCTTATGAAATTCTTGAATACATAGTTTAAGATGCACAGGTAAAGCAGTGCGAGTCCATGCTTATAAACACTAGTTTCACTGGGCGAGATGGCTTGAGATGTCATTTCATCTCAATGTTTGGGTAAAAGTCCCACAAAATTGGAAGGAACGTCTCCAAAATGACCTATACAGGGTTCACGGTGACGTTAAACCTCAAATCAAACAAACAAATTTACCAAATATGAAGAGAATTTAACATGTGTTTACAGAGATATGAGCAATCAAAAAGGTGTATCACAAAACTATGACATAAACGATGAACGAACGGACGGACAGTAGCCAACCAAGGACTTCACCCGCGAGTTTAGATAATCCAAATGAAAGGTAATTCTACAGAGATATCCTGTACCAAATATGAAGAGAATCCAACGTGTTGTTACATAGATATGAGCAATCAAAAAGGTTTAACACAAAACGTTGACGTAAAAGATGACAAACGGACGTACAGCCCACCCAGGGGCTTAGATAATCCATATGAAAGGTAACGCTATAGAGATATCCGTTACCAAATATGAAGAGAATCTAACATGAGAATACAGAGATACGAGCAATCAAAAATGATTAACGCAAAACTTTGACGTAAATGTTGACGAACGGACAGACAGACGAAAGTATAAACGAACAAACCAACCAACCTATGGACGAAAGGAGGGAAAGACGAAAACTGTATATCCCCTGTCATACTTCTTATGCCGGGGGTATAAAGATGGATACCCTGAAGGTTATCCTTGGACCGTAATATGGCTACATGTACTTACATCACCCACGTGGTAAACAAGATGACAAGTGCCATAAGGAAGTTGTAAAAAATAGTCCACCAATCCATCTTCACCTTAAATACAAAAAAGATACCACAATTAAGAACGATTGGGTGCTCAAAATCTGGCAAAGATGAAAATGCATTTGAAATGTTAAAACTGTTCTTCTTTCTTTCTACTGTTGCTTCGAGCAGCGGGGCTGTCACAATTGACCATACACTCCAGATCTGCAGGATGAAAGCCTATGTAATACAGTAACATGCAATCACAGTAAGGATCTTTTACCGGCACAGTGCTCGGCCGCCGCCCATCGGGGCCGGAAGAAATAGATTGGCTGCATGATGCTTCCACGCAGAGCTGAAACCGACCCGCACACGAGTACTGGTAAACCGCTTAGAGATCTAAATAGAAGTGGAGGCAATAATCAGGAATCGATACAATCAACCCACAGCTCCCATCAGAGACATCAAAGCCTGTCGAGGCAAAGTGGTGCGAGTCGGACCGTCCTTGCTTATAAACCCTATTGGTTTCATTAGGCAGCAGGGCTTGAGATGTCAATTCATCTCAATGTTGGATAAAAGTCCCACAAAATTGGAAGCAACTTCTCCAAAATGACCTTTACAGTGTTGACGGGGACGTTAAATCTCATATCAAGCAAACAAACAAATTACCGGCACAGTGGATGATTCTCCCTGCAAAGGTGGCCTCCTTGAATGTCCAGATCTGAAGGACGGTCACTTGGCAGCATTTGTTCCAGCAAATTATGCAAATAGAGTATGTTTGGACACTGAAAGTTTTGAACGCTGGTCTGAGAATGGTTATCAAACCAACTCAAGCCATGGGACATTGGCAAACAGTGTTGAGTCTGTAGACATAAATCAAATACTGCATTCTGAATTTTTGAGGCATCTTATCTGGGACCAGAGAAAACAGCATTAAACTTTTTAAGCATGTTATGCCAAGGCTTAACAAAAGTGTCTTACAGAGAATGAACTTCTTAAGTATGCGTGAAATAAATGCCTGGAACTGTTAACATGCACCTGACACATGGATGGTGTTTTTCACTGACTGCGGGTTGGGGCTATCACTGAGATTTATGCTCAAATCTTCAATAAATTACCATGATTACAAATACGAAAATAGGTCCCTACCAAAAGTGAATACATTTCATGAAGGTATCATAAACATAATAACACATTTACTGCAGATATTAACTATGTTGTCCAAGAATTATTGTAAACAGATTAAATACAGGAATGATTCAAGTCATTCTATTCAGTCACGTCAGACTTTGCATGATATATAACAAAAATTTCATATTTGAAGATTCTGATATTGCGCCCACAAAACTGAGGGATTTGATCACCTTTTTGTCTTTTTTTTTACTACTTGTAAGGACCAATTTGATTGGCTACTTACTTTTTCTGGAAAATTCAACACTAGCGACCTTCTGATTAATCGGTTTTCAGTACTTTCTGTTTGCGACGCTTTCTCATTATTTTAGACATACCAATCATAGCAAATCAAATTTGTTACAAAATACTGATTAATCGGTTTTCAGTGCTTTCTGTTTGCGACGCTTTCTCATTATTTTAGACATACCAATCATAGCAAATCACAGTTGTTTCAAAATACTGATTAATCGGTTTTCAGTGCTTTCCGTTTGCGACGCTTTCTCATTATTTTAGACATGCCAATCATAGCAAATCACATTTGTTACAAAAAACTGATTAATCGGTTTTCAGTGCTTTCTGTTTGCGACGCTTTCTCATTATTTTAGACATGTATACCAATCATAGCAAATCACATTTGTTACAAAATACTGATTAATCGGTTTTCAGTGGTTTCTGTTTGTGACGCTTTTGCATTATTTTAGACATACCAATCATAGCAAATCACATATGTTACAAAATGCTGATTAATCGGTTTCCAGTGCTTTCTGTTTGCGACGCTTTCTCGTTATTTTAGACATACCAATCATAGCAAATCACATTTGTTACAAAATACTGATTAATCGGTTTTCAGTGCTTTCTGTTTGCGACGCTTTCTCGTTATTTTAGATATACCAATCATAGCAAATCACATTTGTTACAGAATACAGACTCTGTTAGAGGCCAACATTTTCATTTTCCTTCGAGCACAAAATAAGGAATCAAAATCTTCAAAGTTTGATGATTTTTGTAATATGTAGCAGAATTATGTTAAGTCTGGTGTGAATGAATAGAATGAATCAAACGATCAACGTGTAATGAATCAGTCCATGTAATTTTATAACAACTGAATTGAAGATAATTAGCTCCAAACATGCAGTCAGTCGGTCAAAAACACTATCCATGCATGAGGTGCCTGTAGAATTGTTTACCAGAGTATGACATATCAGTGAAGGGCCTCCGTGGCTTAAAGGGTGAGTGCTTCAACTCTTATCACTAGGGTTTCTCACTGCTGTGGGTTCGAGCCTTTCTCGGGTCATATGCGAGACGCCAAGTTCTGCAATGGAAAGTCAGGTAGTTTTCCCCAATCTCTGATTATCCTAATAAATGATCAGCTCGAAATAAGTTAAATGAACTTGAAAGGGCCATTAAACCAAAACCCCCAAAATAAAGCTCATACTGACAACTAAATATAAAATTTAATATAAAAATTAATAAGTTCAAATATCTTTGGACAAGTTCGCAATGGACTATTACACATTACCCATAAAATAGTCAGGTATAAAAGCCAAGGCCGAGCCGAGCTGCTGACCCCAAAATGCTGATTTTTGCCTCCTGTTACAATCAAGGTATATATTGAGGTCAGTTTGGAAAAAAAATATTATGAATAACATATTTGATAACTGCTCACAGGTTAATCTCTCTATGTCGTTTTATTTTCTGGTAACAAATGCTTTTCAACTAGAGGACCATGATGGTCCTGTATCGCTCACCTGAGCTTACAGATTCTAAGTTTAACACAACTACTGTGGAACTTCCACTGTGGAACTTCCACTGATTCCATTGTGGAATTTTGGGAATATCTGAGGGTCACTGATGAGGCCTAATTGGCCGAAACTAGCTAGTCTGGTCCAAAAAACATGTACACTCCATATTTTTCACTTCTGTGGTGTATTCCTTGCTTCAAAAGGACAACCCTTTTATAGTACATATTCCACTGATGGTCAACTATGATGATCGAATGGTCACCTCCCATTAATGGCCATTTTTATTCCCCTTCCCATCCTAGGTATTTTCTTATATATTTTACCTCTGATAACCAGTCACCTCCCTTCTTGGGTCAAGGGTCATATTAATTCATGATTTTGTGCTCAAATTCCAACTTTTAACCCTACACCTGTTGAATAATTAAATATGCCACACACACTACTGATTATCAACCAATCAGATTACTCGATGCAAATTATTGCAACAAATTATTAAACTCAATGGCAAACAATGAAGATCCTGATCAGATGGCTTCTGCTTCTTCAGAGGCCATCTGATCTGGATCTACATTGCTTGAAAGATAAGACAAATCCGGGCTCAGCAGGACAAGGGTTAAACAGGCAAAATTACAGAGAATTGACAAAGAAGTCAGACGGAAGAAGAAAAGCAACATGAGGCCCATGGGCCACTATCCTCACCAGAAGTCATGTAGTTTTTGTTTGTTTGTGAAGTTTAACGGCCCAGTCAACATTATGTCATTTTTAGCTGGTAAGTTTACCTATTCACACTTTTCCTGTTTACCTATTCACACTTTTCCTGGGCAGACCTATATGTAAGTGGTTAATACAGTGCAAATTCTTTCGCAAGAAACTGACAACTGCCCTTCTTGAATCAGCGGAAGGGAGAGAATGACCGTAGAAAAGATTTCAAAATCAATCTCCATGAAAGAATGTTACCGACCGAAATGGGGCGAAACTACTCACGTGCGAAATCACTCGCCTCATAAGGGCGAATCGACCCACCCATAAATCAGCGCGAAATGACCCAGGGCGAAACCACCCACGGCGAAACAACCCGGATCCTTTTTTTAATGTCTGTCTTAATTTTTGATGCCACAGGCCACCATGCTATCTATCTATCTTTTCATTCTGCAGCACCCTCTTGCGACTACTATATGTATGCAATCAGAAAATTCCACTGTTTTGCATTTTTTCTATACAAATGTCTAAGTGACCAAATCTGACCTTCAAGTAAAACAGGTCAAGGTCAACCAAAGATCATTTGAACAAACCTGAAAGCACGTTTTTCCTCTTACAAAAATATAATTGGGGCAAAACTACTCCTGAGCAAAACGACTCACCTCATAAGGGCGAATCGACCCACCCCTAAATCAGGGCGAAACGACCCAGGGTGAAACGGCCCACAGGCGAAACGACCCGGATTCTTTTTTTAATGTCTGTCTTATTTTTTTATGGCACAGGCTACCATGCTATCTGTCTATCTTTTCATTCTGCAGCACCCTCTTGCGAGTACTGGTGTATGAATGTCATTTGACGTGTCACCAGTAACAATTCTGCTGTTCTGATTCTGATTCTGAATCTACAATCAGAAAATTCCACTGCATTTTTTCTATACAAATGTCTAAGTGACCAAAATTTGACCTTGACATAAAACAGGTCAAGGTCAACCCGAGATCATTTGAACAAACTTGAAAGCCACAATACTTACACATATAGATAAGTTACAAATGTAGATGAACCAAATTAAGGATCATAGATTCCTGGGAGTTGTTTATATTGACACCGGCGACACGGTTTTTTTTTTTTTTTTTTTTTTTTGCTCTCTGGTTCCCGCTTTCGTCGCCAAATTGTTCTTATGGTTCCGGGTCATTTCGGCCCATAACAAAATCGGCCCATGTCAAAATCGGCCCATGACAAAATCGGCCCATAGCAATTTCGGCCCATAAATGATTAAAAGGCTGTTATAGGTGTCAATTATCAGCAAAAATTAAATAAAATGAAAGATATAATTAATTTGTGATAAAATACATGTATATACAATTTATTTTTACCGCTTTTCACCGCTCGGCATTCTGTATCACTATTTTCAATAATTACCTCACACAGATGTCAGTCTTCTCGCAATGCAAACTTTGTAATGGAAGATTAGAAATAAAATAATATAAAAGAGGGTGTGTTTATTTAGCAAAAAAATGTATATTTATGAAATTGGAAATACTAGTTCTTGAGTCATTCCTTATTTGTTTATATTGTTGGCACATGTCGGTATGCAAAATGATTAATAATCACTTTATGTTGTTGCCTTTATCAAAACGTGCCTTAAAGCATCAAACAGAATGATTATCACTCTACTCAAACCTCAGTCATTATCGGGGCACGTGCCAATCATTCATAAGTCTATGTCTCCTAATGTGTGTCTTTAATTCTTTCTTTGTTTCTTTCTTTCGGTTTCGTTTTATGAATGTTATTGGACAGGGGCGCATCGACAGCTATATGTGGGTCTTCTGAAGGGGGTTAGTTGAAATAAAAGATACGTATAGCAGGGGAAATGAGTTTGTACAGTGCTAGGCGAGTCTTAGTATAGTTAAAAGTAAAACACAGAGGCCAGTGACTAGGGGGACACATGCCTCATCCGGCACACAGCATCACTAAACTGTGCCAGGGTGGGAAGCAAGACTGTTTGGCAGGGTAGAGCATTCCAACTCGGACCCATCGTCCGAGATTCCACTGGAAAATGGTTTTGGGAAAGAATGAAAATTTGTAGTAGTTTGTAGGGTTTGTGATGAGTCTGTATGCCAAAGGGTGGTGTTGACTAGAGACTCTCCTGATAGGTGGATATGTGGATTTTCTTTCTTATATGTCCGTTACGAAAACACACCTGTGTGACATAGTACATTCTTTCATTTTCTCCAAAATGACTACTTTCCTACACAAAAAGAGATATTTGTTTTATTTATACTCCGAGAATGCAGTGGCGATTCTATCGAGTACCCACAACATATATCTGGGATCAGAAATAAGCATAATAACATATACCCCTTAAAACCCCAAATTTCCCCAAATAAAGTGGGGTTAGGGGCGGTATTATTTTCTCGGACTTGTTAACACGATGTGAATTTTTTATCATTAGAGGAAAGAATATTAATTTCTCAAACAGAACATATTTTCTTTTTAACCCATTTTGATTTACATGCTACTGATTTAATTTGCCGTGCAAGCAAATCAATTATATGCAAACATAATTATTATACCATCATTAAAATTGTGGCTCGAAATTGCTATGGGCCGATTTTGTATGGGCCGATTTTGTTATAGGCCGATTTTGTCATGGGCCGATTTTGTTATGGGCCGAAATGTCCAGGGACCGTTCTTATGAGCCCGGAGCCAGCTGTAAAAAAATGAATCCGGGACGTTTCGCCCCCTAGTCGTTTCGCCCCCTAGTCGATTCGTCCCCCTAGTCGTTTCGTCCCCCCTAGTCGTTTCGCCCACTTTTCACTCTAAGGCTAATTTTCAATGTTGAACTTTTATTAGAGGTGAGAAGAGGCAAATATTTAAATAGCATCATCGCCCTGTCACGTCAGCCTAAGTATCTGTATCTATTCGTTAAGACCACTTTATATTTATTGCCCTTCAGTAACCAAAGAGTCACCAGAAAACCAACAATAATGAGCCATTTTGCATTTGACCTCCTTTTTGGAGTATGTTGCATGTTGCTGGCAACAAGACTTGCATCTCTTCTTAGTTGCAGTGGACAGGATCTACAGGAAATCCAAGTTAACTTCTACCCAGTTCATGCGGACACACGTGGTACAACAGCAATCGACCGTAACTTTGCATTTCATTTGCCCCATGTTTGTACAATATCAATCTTAAAAAAATCTCTAAGAATGAAGGGGTTTCCTGGTTCAAATAAACTTTTCTACTTGTATATATTTACAGTTGTTATAGGCAATGCTTGGGATGTTGAATCAAATCCTGGTCCAGACTCCCGAAATGACAGTTCACACTTCCCTTGTGGACTCTGTCAAAAAAGTGTTGGTTGGGAAGACCGGGGAATTTGTTGCTACACCTGCAATGTCTGGTATCACATAGGATGTCAAGGCATGTCATCAACTATGTATAGTTTTTACAACAGATCATTGAATAAAAATGTTGCATGGAAGTGTTTGAAATGTGGAATGCCAAACTTTTCCACATCTCTGTTTGACACCTCATCTTCTATAGACACCTACAACCACTTTGAACCTTTATCTACCCTATCCGAGCCTGATAGTCCGATACCAGACAACATCGGCCCACCCACGGCAGCTTCATCGCCCATTGTGCAGCAGTCAAAAGAAGCTAAACGAAAGACCAAAAAGGCGGTCCTTAACCATCCCCTCAGAATATTGATCATGAATTGTCAGTCAATAAAGAATAAAAGGGCTGAACTTCATACAATTATCGACTCGGCGAAACCAGATATCATTTTGGGCAATGAGTCTTGGTTAACCCCAGAAATTAAAAACTCGGAAATTTTCCCTGAATCCTTTGAGGCCATCCGGAAAGACAGAGTTGGGGATGCACATGGAGGTGTCTTTGTGGCTTTCAAGCGAGACCTACTCTGTACAGAAACTCCGGAGTTGGACACCAACTGTGAACTAGTTTGGTGTAAATTGAACATCATTGGATGTAGGACTTTGTACCTTGGATCTTTTTATCGCCCACCAGATCAGATTGACCCAGAATATCTTGAGGCTTTTAATTCATCTTTGTCTAGGATAATGTCAAATGCAAATGCCCATATTTTGGTTGGCGGAGACTTTAATTGTGGTGACATTGAATGGAGCAGCATGCAGGTGCCCCATGGGGTGCCTAAAAGGCAGACACAGCAACAACTTTTGGACATAATCAAAGAACACTGCCTGGCCCAAGTTGTTAACATACCCACCCGACAGGAGAAGACCCTTGATTTATTGTTTACAAATTCTCCATCCCCAGTAAGCCGAGTTAAGGGGATGCCCCCGATTGGCAAAGCTGATCATGACATAGTCCTTGTTGAGTATGACATAAAAGCTAAACGAATCAGACAAGTCCCGCGTAAAGTTTTTCTCTACAAACGTGCGGATATGGATGGTCTGCGAGACCATATGGCGCGATTTAAGGATTCGTTCCTTTCCTCTGACCTCTCACACATGTCAGTTAATGACCTGTGGGTCAGTTTTAAGTCCGAATTAACCACGGCAATGGAAAGGTTTATACCAACTAAAATGACCAAAACAAAATATAGGGCACCATGGATCGATAACACGATCAAGCATCTCATCAGAAGACGGAATAGAATGTATTTTCGTGCTCGCAAGTCTAGCAGCCCTGACGTTAAGAACCATTACAAACGGTTCAGAGCACATGTGCAAAAGGTTATAAGAGATGCATATTGGAAGCATTTTTCCAGCATCTTTACCTTTGAAGATGACAATATAGATCCCGATAGTCCCCAAAAGAATGGTAAAGTTAAAAAGTTTTGGTCATTCGTAAAGTCCCTGAAAAAGGATGCGTTTGGGATCACTTCGCTAAGGGAAAATGGAATTCTAAAAACAGATGCGCGCGATAAGGCTAATATTTGCAATAAACAGTTTCAATCAGCATTTACGCGTGAAACTAATGGTGAGCTACCATCTAAAGGTGCAAGTCCGTTCCCCTCTATGGGGGACATAACAGTTGACCCCAATGGGGTCGCTAAACTGTTAGGTAAGCTCAAGATACATAAGGCATCTGGGCCCGATGACCTGAATGCCAGGGTACTTAAGGAATGTAGTGCTGAAATATCTCCTGTGTTGGCCTTTATCTTCAATCAATCACTTGCCCAGGGCACTGTACCAGATGACTGGCGACAAGCAAATGTAACCCCGGTCTATAAAAAAGGGGAAAAATATGATGCAGCAAATTATAGACCAGTGTCGCTAACATGCATCTGTTGCAAAACCTTGGAGCATATATTAGTAAGCAACATCAACAAGCACTTAGCCTTTGAGAGCATTCTTGCTGACTGTCAACATGGTTTCCGGAGTCAAAGGTCTTGCGAAACGCAGCTTGTTCAATTTTACCATGACATTGTGAGCAATCTGGATGGGGCCATAAATCGTGGCCACAAACAGACTGACTTGATCATCATGGACTTTGCTAAGGCCTTTGACAAGGTACCTCACAGAAGGCTATTACATAAACTGGAGTACTATGGGATAAGAGGATCCACGCATAGGTGGATTAGCTCATGGCTCTCTGGGCGCTCACAACAAGTTGTACTTGATGGCCAAGCGTCTGATCCAGTCCCTGTTTTATCTGGAGTCCCCCAAGGTTCGGTCCTTGGACCGGTCCTTTTCTTGGTTTTCATTAATGATCTCCCCGATAATATCAGGTCATCGGTCCGTTTGTTTGCTGATGATTGTGTCCTGTATAGGAACATATATTCTCCTCCTGACTGTCTTATTTACAAGATGACCTGGATCAACTTGATCAAATCTTCCACTGACCGTTCCAAGGCGGCTCTTCTGTGGCGATTTATTTATGTTGTTGTTTGTTACTTACTGTGTGTATCACTTGTGTCTTTTAATTTTGGATGGCCATATGGCCATTTTGTGGGAAAGTAACTGTCCATATGGCCTTCCTTTGTTTAGGTTTCCATTATGGTCTGGTCGCTTAATGTTTGTATTTCTTTCCCTTTGGTGTCTTTTATGGATGGAGTAAGTTAATTGTATCAATTCCTGATCTTTGTTTTACTTCTACTTTGCACAGTGGGAGGCCGATTGGCAAATGAAGTTCAATGTGGCCAAATGTCACTCAATGAGAGTGTCACGACACCCTCCGGACAAGCAAATTAAGTTTGACTATACTCTTCACCAGCAAGTTTTGGAGCATGTTCAATCCGCCAAATATCTTGGTATCACCATCACTGACGATCTTGATTGGGGTCAACATATCTCAGAGATTACATCTAAAGCAACTAGGACTTTGGGATTCCTTAGACGGAACTTGGCTTTTGCACCTAGGCAGACAAAGGATGTTGCATATAAAACATTGGTTCGCCCTCAACTCGAATATGCATCACCCATTTGGCACCCCTATGTTAAAACTCAGACTCAGCAGGTGGAGAAGGTGCAGAGGACAGCTGCTCGATGGACCTGTAGGCGATGGCGAAATAGAAGTAGCGTCGGTGACATGCTTAATGAGCTAGAGTGGCCGTCCCTGGAGGCCCGTCGTGAGCAGTCCTCCTTAACCTTCTTCTACAAGATACACTCTGATTCAGTGTCTATTGATAAAGATAGGTACTTGACCCCTGTAACACTGTCGACCCAAACAAGGGCATCAAAATTAAACGACTCACAATATCGTAGATACCAGTCCTATAGTGATGCCCTGAAGAACTCGTTTTTTCCTAGAACTATTCCCCAATGGAATAGTCTTCCCTCCTCTGCGGTGAATGCCAAGTCCGCAGAAGAGTTCAAAGCCCGCACAGTGTAAGATTCGGTCTCAGAGGTATGTGTTTTAGGATACCTCTGTTATGCAGATTGTAAATAGTTTTAAGGACGCATCCAGTGCCTCTCTTTTTTCTTTTTTTTTTCAGCTAAATTCTAAATTTAGCCAACCAATCAACTGAGGTAATGGCCAGATATGACCGACTCAGTATAAGAAGATAGATAGATAGATAGATAGACTTCATTCATACTTGAACAGTATGTCTCTAATGAAAAAGAGAAAATGGGAAATATTGGAAATAAAGAGAAATAGTGGATAGACAAGAAAGAAAAGACAGGAAAGATTCCTGCCTGCTTTTTCAAATCATCATTGGAAACCAGAATCAGAATCAGAATTGCTACTGGTGACACGTCAAATGAAATTCAGACCTCTCCGGCTACAGAAGCGTCGCATAACCGGCACATGTTCAAAAATCCCTCAGACTTTACTTACAGACCGGCCCCTACCTAGCTGTTAAAACGAGAGAGTAGACGGTCCCTGCTTGAAGGATATCAAGTCAGGGGCCTCAGAAACAGATACTGTTAAAGAATTCCAATCGGGTATAGTCCTAGGGAAGAAGCTGTACTTGACTGTATCAAGCTAACCGCGTTGCCTGATCAGGGTCTGCACTATTTGCTTACAGTTCAGGAATTACTGGGTCGGACGCCGCAAATCTGATCAGAGTATACACTGGAGTGTATGAGATATACACCGTCTGTGTGTCCCCTATCGGGGTTAAGGCGAAACCGGAAGAAAGAAATTGCTGACAGAACGACCAGGGGTGAAACGTCTTGGGGGCGAAACGTCTTGTTACCTAAAAAAAATGTCACTGGTGAATCTTAAATCTGTCACAATAAAAAATAAAGTAGCGGAAGCTTGGGTTTGTATTTCTAAGACGTGCATATTCATAGAATGTTAATGAAATGTCTGTTATTGAATATGGAATTCTCAATCCAATAGGGAATTTCCAAACTGTGGCTGTTTTCCATTGTCATATGTTTTCGCGAATCCGGGACGTTTCGGGGCGAGTCGTTTCGGCCGGGTCGTTTCGGCCTAAATTTAGATCGGGGTCGTTTCGGCCTATTTCGGTGGGTCATTTCGGCCCTGGGTCGTTTCTGCCTGGGTTGTTTCAGCCCGATTTTATTGGACAGCATTTTTTCTGTATAAAACATTATTTAAATTTGGAATATTATTTTGACGCCCTGCCACCTTAGCCATGGATATGATAGCCTAAATAAAGTGTTTTAATTAATTTAATTTATACTTTTCTTTCTACAATGATTGAATTTGGTAACAAAATCAGCAGGCAAAATCACATACATACATACATTATCATACATGTATACATACATACACATGTACATTTATCGCCCCCCGCCCATCGGGGCTTAAAGAAATAGATGGGTGCATGATGCTTCCATGCAGAGCTGAAACAGACCGCACACGAATACTGGTAAACTGCTTAGAGGAGCTAAGCCTGCCCAGGCAGATCTAGAGCGGTGCGAGCTGGTCAGTCCATATTTATAAACCCTATTGGTTTCATTGGGCGACAGGGCTTGAGATGTCATTTCATCTCAATGTCGGATAGAAGTCCCGCAAACTTGGAAGCAACGTCTCCAAAATGACCTGTGTTGACGGGGACGTTAAACCTCAAATCATGCAAACAAACAAATCGCCCTCGCCCATCAGGGCTTGGAGAATAGATTGGGCTGCATGATGCTTCCACCCAGGGTTGAAACCGACCGCACATGAGTACACATATATAAAGAATAAAAAAACAGGCGACGGCTACTGACAACCGGTTGTCACCAGCCTGTGAGGCTACAGACAACCGGTTGTCACCAGCCTGTGAGGCTGCTGACAACTGGTTGTCACTAGCCTGTGAGGCTGCTGACAACCAGCTGTATAAAACCTGAATTTAATCGTTTTTTTCTTTTGTTTTTAATTGATATGCTATCTTGAATGACTTTATCTTTCCTATAACCCTTTTTGGGTGTGCTTCTTGGAGTCTTTATGGTTTATTATTAATTGACTATCCTGTATTGTTCAGAGGTCATCCATATTAACACTGAGGTCAAAAATCAATAATCATGTTTTTAATGGTGTCAATTAATAAAATTGTCATTAATCAAGTAATTTGCATTGTCCCAATTACAGGTGCTCGGTCAGCTGTATTGGCCTCGGACCAATACAGCAGACCTTGGACCTGTAACTGGGCCAATACGAAATTACTTGATTAATAATATCAGGTTGCATACTGATGTTCTTAGAACAAATATAAATCTGTAGCAGTATCTGCTTAATGTGATCATAATTTAACCACATAGATGTGAATGAAAAGGGAAGTCCAGAAATTATCATTAGATATTTTTAATTTAGTTAAAAAAATTTACGGTGAGGTCTGGGTGGGTGGGGTAATTCCATATCAGCCAAGATAATCGATTAACTTAAGGTTGAGGCATAAAATTGTTAAGCTGCAGAAACATATTGATAAGATATTAATATCTTTTGCATGCTGCCAAATTATGCAAAAATATATCACTTTATTTGCAATTTGTGAATTTTGTTAAATATTTACACTTCCCACCTTTGTGAAAACCCACAACATTTCTCTATCAAGAACAGAATTGTAAAATGTCACCCTTTTGGCTGACAAGTTTGTCAGTGATTGGAGACTGCTAAATAATGGAAGATCTTCTGTCAAAGCTCTGTTTTATGAGACTAGATATGTGCTCTTGAATGCAGAAATGCTATACAAAATTCCTATTATATTCACAATTCGCGCCCGCCCATAGGGGCTTGAAGAAATAGATGGGCTGCATGATGCTTCCACACAGAGCTGAAACCGACTGCACACGAGTACTGGTAAACCGCTTAGAGGATCTACGCCTGCCCAGGCAAAGCGGTGGGAGTCTGACGGTCCATTCTTATAAACCCTATTGGTTTCATTGGGCAACAGGTCTTGAGATGTCATTTCATCTCAATATCGGGTAAAACTCCCACAAAATTGGAAACAATGCCTCCAAAATGACCTATACAGTGTTGAAGGGGACGTTAAACCTCAAATCAAACAAAAACAAACAAACGATTATAAATAGGCACAAGTTTTTATCTATTTACTGTCGGAAAGACACCCATGGTTTAGTTAAAACTTCTACTGTATGAGAGTGAAAAAGTAAACCAGTGCTTCAGCTGAAGTGCACGACCCGCCGGATGCTTTTAGCTTTATGAGTGTTACCATATATGGGTATGGTGGCCATTTTGGTCATGTGACCTGGACCTAAAACGGTTCCCCCAATAAATGCGCCTTATCGTAAGGAGCAAAAATATATCTTATACTTTAGTACTGTATTCTGAATCGTTTGTAGGATAAAAAGCATTCTCACTTTTCCTATACAAAAGCATATATGTCAAAGTTTGACCTAGGCACAAAGAAGGTCAAGGTCAACCCAGGGTCACCATTTTAGCAATTAATGATGGGCCTACGTCCCAGATGCTATTTATCAAGTTTCGTGGAAATCTGCCCAGTGGTTCTGGAGAAGACTATTTTTGAAGGGTTTTTACCATATATGGCTTGACAGCCATTTTGGTCATGTGACCTGGACCCCATGAGCAAATTTTGGTTTCCCCCCTCCCATAGAGGCTCCATATGAAATTTGACTTCAATCGGCCCATCGGTTTCCAAGGAGAAACAGTTCGAAAATTTTCACATTTTTCGCCTCGGCGAGGCTATACTAAATGGAATGTAATATTTCGCAAGTTCATTGGTTAGATCTCATTGATACCTATCAGTATGCCAAAAATTGTTTAAATATTCCAAGCGGTTAAGTCACTATCCCCATTTTTCACAAACGGGTTACGGACGGACAGACAGACAGACCATATATGGCTTGGCGGCCATTTTTGGTCATATGACCTGGGCCCATGAGCAAATTTTGGTTTCCCCCATCCCATAGAGGCTCCACGCGAAATTTGACTTCAATCGGCCCAACGGTTTCCGAATAGAAGCAGTTAAAATATGTTCACATTTTTCGCCTCGGCGAGGCTATACTAAATGGAATGTAATATTTCACAAGTTCATTGGTTAGATCTCATTGATATCTCTCAGTATGCCAAAAATTGTTTAAATATTCCAAGTGGTTAAGTCACTATCACTAATTTTCACAATCGGGTTACGGATTTTGCGCCTCGGCGAGGCTTTATTAAATGGAATGTAATATTTCGCAAGTTCATTGGTTAGATCTCATTGATATCTATCAGTATGCCAAAAATTGTTTAAATATTCCATGCGGATAAGTCACTATCACCAATTTTCACAAACGGGTTACGGATGGACAGACAGACAGACCATATATGGCTTGGCGGCCATTTTGGTCATGTGACCTGGACCCCATGAGCAAATTTTGGTTTCCCCCATCCCATAGAGGCTCCATATGAAATTTGACTTCAATCGGCCCAACGGTTTCCGAGGAGAAGCAGTTAGAAAATTTTCACATTTTTCGCTTCGGCGAGGCTATACTAAATGGAATGTAATATTTCGCAAGTTCCTTGATTAGATCTCATTGATATCCATCAGTATGCCAAAAATTGTTTAAATATTCCAAGCCGTTAAGTCACTATCACCAATTTTCACAAACGGGTTACGGACGGACAGACAGACAGACCGTATATGGCTTGGCAGCCATTTTGGTCATGTGACCTGGACCCCATGAGCAAAGTTTGGTTTCCCCCATCCCATAGAGGCTCCATATGAAATTTGACTTCAATCGGCCCAACGGTTTCCGAGGAGAAGCAGTTCGAAAATTTTCACATTTTTCGCCTCGGCGAGGCTATACTAAATGGAATGTAATATTTCGCAAGTGCATTGGTTAGATCTCATTGATATCTATCAGTATGCCAAAAATTGTTTAAATATTCCAAGCGGTTAAGTCACTATCACCAATTTTTACAAACAGGTTACGGACGGACAGACAGAATGACCGAATGACAGAATGACACGGTGATTTTAGGGCACTCTTAGAAAATCAACCGACTTCAGTCGGTCGCTTTTTCTGCGGTTGTGCAATATAATGTACATGTATCATGCATATGGGAATAATGGATTTTTGTCGCGCCTGCTATTAGCATGGTGCGAAATAGGCGCCCGGTTTTCCGTCCGTTTGTCAAGGCGTCAACATTTGCGACCACCCTAGCTTTCACCCTAATGGTCAAGTTTATTTCTCAAGAACTATAAGAGCTTCATTAATGATATTTGGTGCAAACTTGAATCTGGGGATGGCAACTTAAATTCAAGCTTCCATATTTGACCTTGACCCAAATTTCACGGTTCACTGATTTTGTAAAATATTGCGACCGCCCTAGAGTTCACTCTAATGGTCACGTTTATTCCTCAAGAATTATAAGAGCTTCATTAATGATACTTGGTACAAACTTGTATCTCGGGATGGCAACTTAAATGCAAGCATCCATTTTTGACCTTGACCTACATTTTTGGTTCATTGACTTTGTAAAATATTGCGGCCACCCTAGCGTTCACCCTAATGGTCAAGTTTATTTCTCAAGAACTGTAAGAGCTTCTTTAATGATATTTGGTACAAACTTGAATCTGTGGATGGCAACTTAAATGCAAGCATCCATATTTGACCTTGACCTAAATTTCATGGTTCAATGACTTTCTAAAATATTGCGACCACCCTAGCGTTCAGCCTAATGGTCAAGTTAATTTCTCAAGAACTATAAAAGCTTCATTAATGATACTTGGTACAAACTTGTATCTCGGGATGGCAACTTAAATGCAATCATCCATATTTGACCTTGGCCTACATTTTATGGTTCATTGACTGTATGCTCTAGTATATCTTCAAACCAAACTAGAATACTGTAGATTGCGCGCCATCGCAAATCCCCACGCTTTCTACAAAGCGGCCAAGTACCAAAAACCCCTCACCCTGGGCCCTAATTTGACCCCAGGGTCAAAATATTACCTGTGTTATATTCTACTAATCATGCCCTTCAATTTGATATACCACATGACCAGTGTTATTGATAAGCTTTTGCCCGAGGAGTACTGTTACTCCTTCAACCAAAGGCATAGGCGTATCCTGTGATTCTTTGAGAGTATCGGTACTCCTAAATTCAAAACTAGGGTCGTATCTTCATCTGTCATCACAGGATGGTTGCTAAGTGCACTTATAATAATGTTAGACGTGGCAATGGCCATATGTAAAAGACGTTAAACACATATTCTATCATCGTAACATACCGATATATATTTTCATGTTAATAAGCTGGCGGACAGCAAAATGAAAAATTACATTTCTTCTAAAGAATGTAAATCCAGCCAATGTGGTCGTCTTCTTCGCATGTGTTTTTGGAATTTCCCAGACGCCATTGAAGGCTCGTTTTGATCACACTGTGCAGGCTGGTCGGGGTCTTCAGCCGTCACACAGATCATATCGTCATCAAAACGCTTTCAAACCCACGTTTTGTGTCTGCAGCGGCCTTATGTGCTACGCGTTCAAAGGCGGGAAAATCTCCACGAATTGTAGCAACTGCGTGCGATTGGTAAAAGGCGAGAAATTCAGCGCTCAGCAAAATACAATAAAACGTGCGACCAGTGAAGACTCAGATCAGCAAGCGCATCTGTGAAAGCTAACCAGTCTGTCCCCGTTGCTGTGTTTGCGTTCTTTAATGATGCACTGCCAGTCATTCTGCTTAATGTTCAAAGACGCCGGCGAGACCTCTTAGGGTGTTAATTTAATCGGCTACTTGATAGATAGCTGTAAATAAGCATGCACTGCATGCTGACCACCTGTGATTCACAATTAGATATATGAGTACCCAAGTATTACAGGTTAATCCTGCCATTGTGACTCAATAAATATAATTTTGGTCAAATGTATACGTACCACGGCGGACAAAGTGATCGGTCTGTGCAGCGGTGGTTCTATCTCAGACGTGCATTGACGACAATGTTGCGAGAAAAAATACGTCGGAATGATAAAAGTATGAAAAACAGAAGTGGAGTCAAAAGTAAACAACCACCATGATGCAATAATCAAAGGCGCCGATATACACGTGTTGGAAACGGCAATAAACAAGGTTTTTAAGCCTCCGGTTAAGAGTTTTCGCCAATGGCCAAAGGACGCGAAAAAAATGAGTCATGGACGCAAATTTTCTTGCATCTGCGGCCTACGGACGCTAAGCAGAAAGAGCTAGCGCTAACGCTGCCTGGTCGGATATATATTCGCTGTTACATTAATTATACTTTCCTAGCCCAGTTGTTGTTGCTTCTATTTTGTTTTTCCACAAAATAGTATACAGAGTAATCCATTTCAACGTGAATTTCTGCGATTTGGGAGAAATAGCCGCCAGAAATATCTCCTGCATTTGATTTTTTTCTTGCGTTTTTCCGGAGAAACTTTGTCAGGTTCTCCTCAAAAAGAAAAAGTGGTCCTAATTTTTTATCGTCTGCGCGTCTGTTTTGATATTTAATTCCTTACTACATGACACTGTGAATCTGTAGATCTGGCGAACCCAATTTTTTTCCCGAAGATGACACTCCGTAGAAGTCAATGTGATTGCCTAACAATATTCAGGATCGTATTTTATGCACGCTTCTCAGACAGTTACTATTCATGCTTCAGGCGTTGTTAATAAAGTTAATAATGCGGGCGGCTTTCCCTTGGATAATAAATACCGTTATGTAATCACGCATCAATAATCGGTTTCCTAATCATGTTGATAGTTGTCATAACTTGAGACTGATTAAATATAAGCGGATCAGTATTCAATATATGATCGTCAAAAGGTAAGGTTGAAGTGTTTCAGCGTAATTAAAACAAATGCCATCGTTCATGAATGGATGAATTTCGAATCGTTCTTGAAGATTGGAACAGTTTTTGTTGAAGACTATGATGTGGCGAAAATTACCGCGATTTCAATTGCTTTTTGTCAGGCGTCACGTTTTTTTTTTTTCCATAGCCGATACGACTGCAATGGAACGACCTTGGCGTATCGCCAATTTGACGGTCGTATTTGGTACGACTTTTTTTCATTTCTAGTCGTATTTGCTCGATTTTAGAGTCGTATTTACGACGATACGACCCTTATCAATTACTCTGCACATGACTATGTTCCAAAAAACATAAATTTTGACCCTTTGACCCCTCCCCCAGGGCCCAAATCTGACCCCAGGGTCAAAATTTTACTTGTATTGTATTCTACTAATCACCCCCTTCAATTTGATATTCCATATGACTTTAGTCGGTACAATTTGAACTTTGACCCTCTGACCCCCCCCCCCCTCCCCCCCCCTCCCCCCCCAGTCCGACCCCTGGAGCATGACCCAGGGGTCGCAGCCAAAATTCTGTCCAATATGTGTTACATATATCATTAATCATTACTTATGCAAAGTTTGGTTTCAAAATCTATAAAATTAACTTTGAAATTGAATTTAATTGATATATGACCTTTTGACCGCTCCCCAAGGGCCCTGGGGGCGGGGCCAAAAATAAATGTGACGTTGCACACCCTCATCATGTAAGGAAGCTGTGTACCAAATTTGGTTACATTCCGACCAGTGGTTAAGGAGGAGATAGCCGGACGGACAGACGGATGGAGGCAAATTTGACCTTTTGACCCCTCCCCAGGGCCCCTGGGGTCGGGCCTAAAAATAAACATGCTCTTGCGCAAGCCATTCATATAAGCAACTCACATACCAAATTTGGTTGGATTCCACCCAAGGGTTAAGGAGGAGATAGCCGGACGGACAGACGACGGAGGCAAATTTGACCTTTTGACCCCTCCCCAGAGCCCCTGGGGTCTGGACAAAAAGTGAACGTGCTCTTGCGCAAGCCATTCATATAAGCAATTCACATACCAAATTTGATTGGATTCCACCCAAGGGTTAAGGAGGAGATAGCCCGATGGACAGACGGACGGAAGGAGGCGATAACAATATCCCCACTTCTTCTTCCAAAAACGTTGGGATAATAATCTCATATTTGGTGTATACAAGATGAGTGAGTGAGTGAGTATTTAAGTTTTTTTGTCTAAGCAACAGCTAAGGTCATACGGAGACGTGACCTCGGTTTAAAGACTCATCCGAAAGTCTGGAGAAGCCCGGGATTGATCCTGCGACCCCTGGTTTACCGGTGTAAACAAGATATAATTACATGTACACGTTGGCTATTACTGATCTACCAATTATAGTCTCCCAGACAAACCCCCAATGCTTAAATGAGCTCCAATGTGAACTCCATATCTGTGAAATTTAAGATTTAGGCATGGGGATCTGAACGTTTTCCAAATATTTTCCAAGATATTAAGCTTTATGTGAACTGGAGGGGTGAGGCATGCCCCATGGGGATTGCCTTGTCAGTAGAAAGGGATGCATCTTATCATAAGGAAGAACAATGTACATGTATATCATTTAACAGTGAGGATCTGAACAGTTTCCAAGATATTCAGTCAACAGTGAACTTGAGTGTGTGAAGGAAGCATACTTAAAGGGGATACTGGGTTGATGCCATTGAATGTGCCTCATCATTAGGAACAGCACCAATGAACATAAATGATTTAGCCCTCAAGATATCACAAAACATGCATCCAAAATGTCATCTGTTTGTATTGTCTGCTGTATTCTTGCAAACATTTTAAACTAGAATACTGTCGATGGCGCGCCATCGCAAATCCCCACGCTTTCTACAGAGGGGCCAAGTACCGAAAACCCCTCACCCTGGGCCCTATACCCTAGGGTCAAAATATTACCTGTATTATATTCTACTAATCATGCCCTTCAATTTGATATGCCACATGACTATGTTCTAAAAAACTTAAATTTTGACCCTTTGACCCCTCCCCCGGGGCCCCAAGGAGGAGATAGCGTGACATACAGAACGGCGGATGGACAGACGGTCAGACAGACGGACAGAGGCATTCAAAATATCCCCGAACGCTTTTTTTAAAAGTGTGGGGATAAAAATATTTTTGTATATAGGCAAAGAGTGTTAACTCTGATCAGACTGCACCTACAGATCTGGGTTCACACTGTTTACAAAAATGACTTTTAAAGCTACCAGAAGATGTCAAAACAGACGGCAACTGATGCGATCGGTATCTTAAGGGTTTGGGTTGGGATCTGAGCAGTTTTTGAGGTGTAAGCCCACACTCAACAGTGCAACTTCTCTGAGAACATAAACATCAAACTAGTACAGAAATAATCTGGCCCCCTGCACCTCTGGGCTTGGAGAAATAGATTGGGCTACATGATGCTTCCACAAAGAGTTGAAACCGACCACACATGAGTACTAGTAAACTGCTTAGAAGGTCTAAGCCTGACCAGGCAAAGTAGTCTGAGTCGGACCGACCATGCATATAAATCCTACATTGGTTTCATTGGATGGCTGGGCCTGAGATGTCATTTCATCTCAATGTGGGGTAAAAGTCCCACAAAACAGGAACAAACATCTCCAATTTAATGACCTGAATAGTGTTGACATGGACTTTAAACCTGAATTCAAATAAACAAAACTGTTACAGAAATAGCTCAATGGACTCACTGGCATGAAATAACTGAAATGCTGGAGCAAAAGAAAATCTGCAGTTTCACTCTGGTGGCCTTATTTGAACTGGAGATGTGGAGCATACCTCTAGGGAACACACAGTCAGTATTACTGAATCTGTATACATGGTTTAGGGGCAGGGATCTGAACGGTTTCTGAGATACATTTATTAACCCTTTTATGAAGTGTATGTGGAATGGGGTGCATGCAGGCAAGGGGACCCTTTGAAACCCTCTTACAAAATTTTTTACCCTCTTCCAAAATTTTATATCCATATTTTATTATATCCCCATTTTCAAATTAAGTCATCTGACAGAACTTAACTGTGGACCCTTTTTGACAAAATTTTGGGCTAATTTTTCCATGCCTTAGAAACTGGAGTGGGTGAGGTATACCACCCAAGGAGACCTTAAGGTGTCAGTGACTGTGTCTTATCATAAGAAACAATAACATATATGGTTGTGTGGGTGGGGATCTGAATGGTTTCTGAGGGGGCATACCCCCCCCCCCCCCCGGTCCTGAGGTTGTCAAATATTGAACTGAGCCCATTAATCAGTATTGCAGATGACATAATGAAAGAATCTTAAGACAAAGTTCAGCCTACACTCGGAGATAAACAATCCACCACTGGCCACCAGTGCTTTCATTTGTTAGATATTTTTTCCAGACAAACTGATAGCTACACATACTGGTAGTTTATACAGGCAAATATACTTTTCCATCTATTACCTTGTTTGACACCAGAGGCCAATCAGAAATAATTGTCAAACAAACAAAAACCACAGTAAACTGTTGGAGACTGAAGACCATATCCTTCAGAACATCAAGTATTTTTTCCACATTTCATGGTTTGAACCTGTTCTCCATCAGCTAGTATCAGCCCCAGTTTGTGATAGGATAGCAAATATAACTTAAAAATCTATTTTAAAATCATGTCAAATAAAACCTAATCATTGTAAACCAGTTTTATATCAGCTGGTTGTCAGCAGCCTCACAGGCTGGTGACAACCAGTTGTCAGCAGCCTCACAGGCTGGTGACAACCGGTTGTCAGCAGCCAGTTCCAAAAAAAAAAAATATATAGAAATTATATTAAATAATAATTAGAATACCTGTTCTACAAAGGCGATGCTGCCACTGGTCACACAAGTCACACGTAACGGCATGGCGTCAGCCATTTACTTCCTTGTCACATGAGATGCACAATTCAGACATTTTAAAATTTACTTCGACAATCGTTACAAGCGATTTCAAAGATAAGTGATGGGTGGTGTCTTGGAGCACCTCATATATATTGGTACACTGGTTGCCGACATTTAAAAGACTTCAGTGAAACAAATTTTAAAGCATTTCAATTATAACTTTTTTTTTTTTTTGTAAATTAACAGAACCGCCATTCCCCGACAAACTCAAAGGGCTGCTAATTAAAGATGCTCGCATTTAACGTGTGTTTTCAAACTGTTACGTTAACGTAATTACACCACCACATAGTTGAGTACTTATATACAAAAATAAGGGGATTAGCTAACTACATCAAAAGTGATAAACGGGTGATTGGTTAATGGGCCATTATCATGTGATGATATAATGCGATGAAATAATTTACTTCTTAAAAAGCCAAGAACTCTAAAGTCTGTAAATAAATCAATATATAACAATTGGGTGTCATAATGGCTGCAGAAGGTTCATAGTTTTAAAGACCATGATTAGACTGCACACTACTCTTGCGCAGGATTGTCTGAGTCTTTCATTGTTGGATAATGACAAAATTATATAGGCGTGTTCTCTTCATGTTGTATTTCGCTGTGTCTGCAGAAGGTTCCCAAAGATTTTGAAGGTTTGTAAAGTTTGTCTCATAGGTATGATTAGATTGCACGCAAGCGCACAATGGTCTTCTTTGCGTGCCACATACACACATGCTTGGTGCGCATCCATTCTAAGGTTTATTTTTCTTAATAATGGGGCGGCAAAAGGCTTCTGCGGTTAGCAGATACTGACCACAGGATGATCACTATTTACTAGTATCAATGACACGCACATTTTGAGAACAGCATGCGAAATATTTGCGAAATGTACCCTAACTATGTTATATGATCAGCCTCCATCTGTCGTTGTGATACCTTCAAATACTTAAAATAACCTAGAAATCTGTTCATTGTGATCAGAGTCTACACAGTTTGAAAAAGCCCTCTGTTTTCTGAGCCATTAATATCTGAACGCTGTAATTATTTTATATGATCAGCCTGCATCTGATACCTTCAAAGACCTTATAACCTATAAAACTGTTAATTGTGATCAGAGTCTACACAGTTTGAAAAAGCCCTCTGTCCATAAAAATAAAGACAGTCTTTAAATTTATGGACTCACGTTTCTGTAGAAAGCAATGCAAATCGTACAAATTTTCAAAAATTCGAAAATCGCAGTACATGTGTTATGCAACCTTCTTTATTACATGATAATCTGCATGTAGCTGAAAACTGAGTATGATCCGTTGTCCTGTTGATTATTAATTCAAGAAACTGGATAATTGATTCTGTGTAGTTCAGGTTTTCTCCCTTGCACTATAAACAATGAAATATGTCACCTGAAGCGTGGCACACTTGTTGTAAAGTATATGAAGCGAGAAAACCTAAACAAGAATATCTTCCGTAGCCGTTTTATATAAATACTCAAAAATTAGACAAAAGATTCGAGAAAAATCTTTCTTTGCATGCAATTCATCATGACAAATGGACCTGTCCAACATATAGCAATGGAATACTCCACTAGTACACAATGGGTTAAATGTTCGGCAAGTTTCATATCATACTCATAGAAAATGCACACAAGTGGTCATTTCATATGAAACTAGAGCAGCAGCCTTTTCTTAGAAATTTGACCTTTGACCTCACCCCATGACCCCAGGGGGTCAGATGAAAATTTCGACACATTCATCCACATCTGCAGTCCCCAAGCAATGTATGTACCAAGTTTGGTCACTGTAGGTAAAGAAATTAAAAAGTAGTTGCATTCACAAGAAATGTGACAGACGGAAGGACGGACGGACACCCGTGACAAAAATAATATACCCGGTTTTTTTTTTTCAAAAATAGCGGGTATAATGATTGGCGAGTTAAATATCTGGGGCCAGTTGTTCAAAGCATCGTTAGCTTAACGAGCTCGTTAGTTGTCATATTGTAAACTGTTCTTGCAAGTTTAATATTTAGAATTTTGGTATTTTTGCTGAAAAATGTGAGCAGCTTTTGCACATTGTTTAAGCAAAATTTTTAGCATTTTTGCCATGTTTAATGATCAAAGTTTTAATGATACGTTAACTAATGATGTCGTTAGTTTTGAACAACTGGCCCCTGATAAAATGAACATGAGTGAACTTTTCATATGAAATGTACGAAATGTTCAGCGAGTTTCATATCTTATAAAATGAACAGGTTCTTTTTGTCATTCTGCATTTTTTAGCTCACGTGAGCCTTTAGGCTCATAGGTGAGCTTATAGTATAGCCATGGTCCGTCGTCCGTCCGTCGTCCGTCCACCATTTTCAAAGATCTTCTTCTCCTATACTGCAGGGCCAATCAAAGCCAAATTTCATATGGAGCCTCAGTGGGATGGGGGAACGAAAGTTTGTTTGCGGGGTCTGGATCACATGACCAAGATGGCCGCCATGCCCATATATGGTAAAAAGCCTTCAAAAATCTTCTTCTCCAGAACCATAAGGCCAGTGGCCTTGAAACTTGGCATGTAGCATATGGTACTCGGGCCCATCATGGTTTGTACAAATGGTGACCCTGGGTTGACCTTGACCTATTTTACAGCAATGTCAAATTTGCCGAAGTAGGCTTTTGCATGGGGCAAAGTGAAAATAATGGATTTATAGGAAAACCATTGAAGACAGTGTCACCAAAATTTGTAGATTAGGTAAAGTAACTGAATACATGAAGATCTATGGGTCAGAAAGGTCAAGGTCATTCATTGGCCTTAGACCAAGGTCATTCAGGATCCATATTTCAAACATTTTTTTCTCCAAAACTGCAGAGCCAATTTAAGTGAAATTTAATATGGAGCCTTTGTGAGTTGAACAAATGAAAAAATGCCAATACGGTCTAGATCACATGACCAAGATGGCCGTCACGCCTATATATATATGGTAAAAAGCCTTAAAAATTCTTCTTCTCCAGAACCGTAAGGCCAATGGCCTTGAAACTTGGCATGTAGCATATGGTACTCAGGCCCATCATAGTTTGTACAAATAGTGACCCCGAGTTGACCATGACCTATTTTACAGCAATGTCAAATTTGCCGACTTAGGCTTTTGCATGGGAAAAAGTGAAAATAATGGATTTTTAGGAAACCATTGAAGACAGTGTCACCAAAATTAGTAGATAAGGTAAAGTAGCTGAATACATGAAGATCTATGTGTAAGAAAGGTCAAGGTCATTAATTGACCTTAGACCAAGGTCACGCAGGTTCCATATTTCAAACATTTTTTCTCAGAAATTACTGAGCCAATTGAAGTGAAATTCAATATGGAGCCTTTGGGAGTTGAACAAATGAAAAGCTGCCAACATGGTCTAGATCACATGACCAAGATGGCCACCACGCCCATATATGGTAAAGAAACTTCGAAATTCTTCTTCTCAAGAACTGTAAGGCCAATGGCCTTGAAACTTGGCATGTAGCATATGGTACTCGGGCCTATCATAATTTGTTCAAATGGTGACCCTGGGTTGATCTTGACCTATTTTACAGTAATGTCAAATTTGCTGACTTAGGCTTTTGCATAGGGAAAAGTGAAAATAATGGATATTTACTAGGGAAACCATTGAAGACAGTGTCACCAAAATTTGTAGATTAGGTAAAGTAACTGAATACATGAAGATCTATTGGTAAGAAAGGTCAAGGTCATTCATTGACCTTAGACCAAGGTCACTCCGATTTCATATTTAAAAAAAAACATTTTTTCTCAGAAACTACTGAGCCAATTTAAGTGAAATTCAATATGGAGCTTTTGTGAGTTGAACAAATGAAAAGTTGCCAGTACGGTCTAGATCACATGACCAAGATGGCCGCCACGCCCATATATGGTAAAAAGCCTTCAAAAATTTTCTTCTCCAGAACCGTAAGGCCAATGGCTTTGAAACTTGACATATATCATATGGTACTCGGGCTCGTCATAGTTTTTACAAATGCTGACCCTGGGTTGACCATGACCTATTTTATGGCAGTGTCAAATTTGTCAACTTAGGCTTTTGCATGGGAAAAAGTGAAAATAATGGATTTTTAGGAAACCATTGAAGACAATGTCACCAAATTGGTAGATCAGGTAAAGTAAATGAATACATGAAGATTTATGGGTAAGAAAAGTCATCATTCAGTGACCTGGGACCAAGATTAACCAGGTTCCATATTTCAAACAGTTTTTTCTCAGAAACCGCTGGCCCAATTCAAGTGAAATTTTATATGGATCCTTTATATGATGAACAAATGAAAATTTGCTCATATGGTCCAGGTCACATGACCAAGATGGTGGCCATGCCCATATATGGTAAAAACACTTCGAAATTCTTCTTCTCCAGAACCGTAAGGCAAATGACCTTGAAACTTGGCAGGAAGCATCTGGTACACGGGCCTATCATAATTTGTTCAAATGGTGACCCAGGGTTGACCTTTACCTATTTTACGGCAATGTCAAATTTGCAGACTTAGGCTTTTGCTTGGGGAAAAAGTGAAAATAATTGATTTTTAGCTCACCTGAGCCTTTAGGCTCATAGGTGAGCTTATAGTATAGCCATGGTCTGTCGTCCGTCCATCCGTTGTCCGTCCGTCCACCATTTTCAAAGATCTTCTCCTCCAAAACAGGGAGGCCAATCAAAGCCAAATTTCATGTGGAGCTTCAGTAGGATGGGGGAACGAAAGTTTGTTCGCGGGGTCTGGGTCACATGACCAAGATGGCAGCCATGCCCATATATGGTAAAAAGCCTTCAAAAATCTTCTTCTCCAGAACCATGAAGCCACACCATACTGCAAAGAAACACCTATAATGTAGATGGTATTAAGTAAAACTGTACAAGTGGAAAATCAAGGAGTCAAGTGCTCTTTCTCAGCACATTGTCAATCAGACATTCCCTAAATAATATGAAAAGTTAAAAAAAATATGACAAATGGAATAAACCATAATGAAAGCATGGCCTTCGAACTGTCAGAAAGGTAGGAATAGGTGGAAAGTTTTATCACATTGTTAGACATCAAAATTTTGTCCCCACAAGTTGTGTACCCCTGCTCTGAGGCTATATACATATATAAAAACATTAAAATGTACACCAGGACCAGGTGTCAGGTGAGCGTTTACAGGACCAGTGGTCCTCTGGTTTTTCTTTGTATTTTCTCCATGGATGTACATGTACAGAAAACATGACATTGTCACAGAAAGCATGATAACATTTTGTGACATTGCTAAGTAAAATGAATGATACACCACAACCTCTTTATTAACCCTTATCTTGCTGAATATTCATTCAAGACGCACCCATTTCTGTCAATCAACCAATCAAATTACTTGATGTAATTTATTGCTACAGATTCATAAAGTGAATGCCAAACAGTGTAGATCCTGATCAGATGGCTTCTTCAGAAGCCATCTGATCTGGATCTACACTGTTTCCAAAGATTGGGGTTGTCGTGAACAGCAAGACAAGAGTTAAAACACTATTTATGGGGTCCAAAGCAGAAAGTTATTATTCAGCAAAAACTGGGTTATATCCAAATAAAGATGTATAGGTTATTTAACCCTTTTTGTACCAAATGGAATCTTCCTCCATATATATAGCAGGAGTCCAGTTCAAAATTTAGGGATGTCAGGTTGTGTTTTCTTCAAAATATATTTGGAAAATGGCTTAACTTTTCGCAAACTGTGTAGACCCCGATCAGACGCCGCGTTCTGCGGCGTCTGATCTGGGCCTGCACTGTTTGCCCTGGTACCCGTTTGGGGTTTCCGGTACTAAATGGGTTAAAAAAAATTTTTTTCTATATAATCTACACATTTTGGTGACCCATTTTAAAACTGTGTTATATCCAAATTGTGCAATAAGGAACCCTGTTACAATGAGGTTGTGGTGTACATATGGAAAATATGTATTGGTGTTATGAAACTGCTAATGACATGTTATTTATATGATAAAATGTTTTATCATATGATTCACGTCTGAGAATGTAATAATGCCATGTTTTAAATTTGTATTCCACTAGTGGATTAAATATGCAAATAAATTAGATATGCCTCATAACGTTACATGTATGGCATCCTTAACAATGTCATATTTACTAATGGCGGAATATTTGCATTTTTTGTAAAAACAATTGTGAATAAAATACATTTTAAATGTCATATGATAAATAGAATCCTGCATTTATTACTAAATTTATTAAACTGGTTGAGAAAAATGGATGAAATGCTTGGCACAGCCTCGCATTTTATCCCTTTTCCGCAACTCATTTAATAAATTTAATAATACCTGAACACCCATGTAAGATCCTCTATATCTGTCATTGTATCCTCCAGTCACAGAGCCTGGGTATCGTAAAAACCCTAAAAATTGCAACACCTTGAGCACTTGCTGTAATTCTCCTAAAAGTTTACCAATTTTGTTTCTCTATCCAGCAAGGAGTCCAAAAGTTTCATATGGAATGGCAGACAGTGTAGACCCTGATCAGACTGCAATCTGATCTGGGCCTGTACTGTTTGCTTGTGCCTATCTGTCCCAATACTTAGGATCATTATGGTAATCACTGAGACAGCTCTAAAAATACCCACAACCATTGTTATGCATTAGCTATGAAATTAACCCTTATCTTGCTGAATATTCATTTAAGCCACACCCATTTCTGTCTGATCTGGATCTACACTGTTTCCAAAGATAGGGGTTGTCGTGAACAGCATGATAAGAGTTAACCTTTCAAATCCCACAATGGCCTACATGTCCATGTATATTGACATGGTGCAAAAAGCATTTTGAATAGATTAAATGATAGTTTACTCTGGCAAGTAATTTTCCATAGTTCTTTCTGTATTTAGCATATGAATTGGGACAGACATGCCTGAGCAAACAGTGTAGACCCAGATGAAATGCCGCAGAACATAGCATAGTAAATTGTCCTTGTTCAAATGTTAAAACAAGGAATTTAACCCTTGTCCTGCTGAAACCTGACAACCCCTACCTTTATAAACAGTGTACATCCTGATCAGAAGAAGCCATCTGATCAGGATCTACAATATTTGTCATCCATTTAGCGAATTTTAAAATTGTATTCAATATATCAAGTATTTTGATTGGTTGATAATCAGAAATGGGTGTGGCTAAAGTTATTATTCAGCAGGAAAGAGGTTAAGGAGTTCATGTGTCTTGATATATAGGGTAAATTGGGTATGCCATTACAGAGGGCTTGCAGGGTATCTACCCATATAGCATACAAAATGTAGAATTTACAAGGTTGTTGGCTGCAAGGGTTTATCCAAGTGATGGATTAACCCTTATCGTGCTGAATATTCATTTAAGCCACACCCATTTCTGTCAATCAACCAATCAAATGACTTGATGTAATTTATTGCTACAAATTCATAAACTAATTACCAAACAGTGTAGATCCTGATCAGATGGCTTCTTCAGAAGCCATCTGATCAGGATCTACACTGTTTGCAAAGATAGGGGTTGTCGTGAACAGCAAGATAAGGGTTAAAAGTCCTTTTGGCCACCTTGAGAACTTGCTGTAATTCTTAAAAAAATTTAACAAATTTGTTTCACAATCCAACAAAGAGTCCAAAAGGTCAGACAGAATGGAAAACAGTGTAGTCCCTGATCAGACTGTTCCTTCAGGAGCAAGAAGCCTCCGTGGTGCAGTGGTTACGCTACTCGCCTTGTAAACCAGGGATCGCAGGATCGATCCCGGGCTTCTCCAGACTTTCGGATGAGTCTTTAAACCGAGGACCCGTCTCCGTATGACCTTAGCTGTTGGTGGGACGTAAAACTAAAACTCACTCACTCCTTCAGGAGCAGTCTGATCTGGGTCTTCACTGTTTGCTCAGGCCTATCTTTCCCAATGCGTAGGATCATTGCAGTAAACATGCATTTCAGGAAGATGCGGCGTGAACTTATAGATGGTGCTGTGGCTTTACTGACAATACCAGCTGCCTATGGCTACGGTTATTGGAGATACCACAAGCATTTGTTTGGCATCTATACAGAGGAGGAAAAACTGTCATACAGCCAAGAGAAGATACCATTTGATGGAAGCACTCAGAAAGTCATTGATGAGGTACATGTACAGTGATTTCATGTATCTTAACCCTTGTCCTGCTGAATATTTTAATGTGCCACACCCACTACTGATTATCAACCAATCAGATTACTTGATGCAAATTATTGCAACAAATTCACAATCTTCAGAAGCCATCTGATCTGGATCTACATTGTTTAAAAAAAGAATATATCCGGGCTCAGCAGGGCTAGGGTTAACATTCCTGGGATTTTTTATGCCCCCGCTTCGAAGAATGGTGGAAAGGGCATAAAGCGTTGCCCCTGTCCGTCCGTCCGTCCGAAACTTAAACGCAGCCAATAACTTCCTTATTTCTTGATAGATTTTAAAATTACTTGGCAGAGATGTTAACCATCATCAGACGATGTGTCACGTGCAAAACCCAGGTCCGTACCTCCAAGGTCAATGTCATACTTAGAGGTCAAAGGTAAAAAAAAGGTCCGAAACTTAAACGCAGTCAATAACTTCCTTATTTCTTGATGGATTTTAAAATTACCTGGCAGAAATGTTAACCATCATGAGACGACGTGTCACTTGCAAAACCCAGGTCCGTACCTCCAAGGTCAAGGTCATATTTAGAGGTCAAAGTTAAAAAAAAAGGGTCCGAAACTTAAACACAGTCAATAACTTACTTATTTCTGCATGGATTTTGAAATTACTTTGAAGAAATGTTAACAATCATGACACGATGTGTCACGTGCAAACCCAGATCTGTACCTCCAAGGTCAAAGTCATACTTAGAAGTCAAAGATTAAAAAAAAAATGGTCCGAAACTTAAACGCAGTCAATAACTTTCTTATCTCTGGATGGATTTTGAAATTACTTGGCAGAAATGTTGGCCATCATGAGACAATCTGCCTCACACAAAACCAAGGTCCTTACCTCCAAGGTCAAGGTCATACTTAGAGGTCAAATGTGAAAAAAGGGTCCAAAACTTAAACACGGTCAATAACTTTCTATGGATGAATAGGAACATAGACATATTTTCAGACGGGGGCATCCGTGTCCTATTGAGGCATTTCTAGTTTTATTTTTTTTTTTGCAAACTCTGGCTCAGTTGTTCAAAAGTAACAATGTCATCAGTTAACGCATTGTTACAACTTTGATCAATCAGTATGGCAAACTAACATTTTTGCAGAAGAAAAAAAACATGAGAAGCTTTTGCACATATTTTCATAAAAAATATCAGAGTTCAGAGTGTTAGGTATTTCACTTGCTAGAACAGTTAACATTTTTACCACTAAAAAGTTTGTTAAGCTAGCAATGCTTTGAAAAGATGGGCTTAGAAAATTTTTTCATGTGCATTTTTTTTAGCTCGTGACAAGTGACAAGGTGAGTTTTGTGATCACATTTTGTCTTATGTGCGTGCGTGCATCCGTAAACAATTTCAAATAAGTAAATCTCTAATGCCCCATGGCCAATCTTGATCAAATTTTATTAGAAGCATCATCAGGTAGGGGGAAAGGCTGCATAAGGTTTTTGGGCTGGTCGGATTGGAATTCTGGTTACTATGGAAACATAAAGCTCCCATAGACTTACAATGGGAAAAATTAAAAAAAAAATCTTCTACTCTGAAACCACAGGGCCCAGGGCTTAGCTATGTAGCATGTAGCAATGGCAAGTGGGCACCTACATAAATCCTGCCAATCATACTCCTGGGGACCAAATTGGCCACACCCCATGGCCCCTTAGCTCCCATAGACTTATAATTGAAAAAAAACTTTAAAAAATCTTCTTCTCTGAAATCATGAAGCACAGTGCTTAGATATTTAGTATGCAGCAACATAACATAGTCACCTACATAAATGCTGCTAACCATACCCCTGGGACCAAAATTGGCCATGCCTCCGGGCTCATCAGCTCCCATAGACTCATAAGGGGAAAAACTTAAAAACAATCTTCTTCTCTGAAACCTCAGAGCCCATAGCTTAGATATTTAGCATGTAGAAAGGGCAAGTGGTCACCTACACAAATCCTGCCAATCATGCTCCTGGGGTCCAAATTGGCCACGCCTCAGAGCTCCTTAGCTCCCATAGACTCATAGTCATAATGGAAAGAGCTTCAAAAATCTTCTTCTCTGATACTATGAAGCACAGAGCTTAGATATCTAGTATCTAGCAACATAAAAAAGTCACCTACATAAATCATGCTAACCCTGCCCCTTGGGTCAAAATTGGCCACGCCCGAGCTCATCAGCTCATATTGACTTATAATGGAAAACTTAAAATATCTTCTTCTCTGCAACCATATTGCCCAGAGCTTAGATATTTAGTATGTACAGTACACCCGCCGCAAATCTTTTTGAACCCCTCGTTGTGGGGGGGTATGATGAAAAGGATTAAATCTGAGACCACTGCCGCAGATACACGCCGATCGGGGGATCGCAGGGTAACCACAGTGTTTCCGCGGCGTTATTGCAGGTATAAAATTGATTGTCCGCGTTACCCGTCTTCAACTTTCGATCCAAAATCGCCTCGTTTCTACGGTGGGGAATGATTAAATGTGAGTGGCCTAAGTTAAATGGGCGTGTCTTAAGTACATGTACAACTCATTTTTTGAAGAAAAAAAGATAGGTTTTCAGGGGTGTGAATGTATATTAAATTCATCACAAAACCACGCCTACATGTATAAGATTTTACCTCTTAGGCCCCAGTTCTATTTTGTAAAACCGGTGTTTACACAGGTAAACATTACTTTTTCTTATTCTGCTTAGAACACTAGACAGGGGTTACTGGTAAGAACTGCCTTGCCGCAGAGGTTATAACAAGCCTCATTGAGTATGAGCATGGCTTACCCTTAATCTATGTTCCATGCATAAAAAAGATAAAACAGATTATTTTCGTCTGTAAATATAAAAAATAATAAACATCACGAAAATAGTATAGAAAATAAATATATATAGTAAAATTTGGGTTTACAGGGAATTACCTTATTTTTGTCGCGCCTGCTATTAGCATAGCGCGATATAGGCGCCCTGTTTTCCGTCCGTTCGTTAAGGCGTCAACATTTGCGACCACCCTAGCGTTCACCCTAATATTCAAGTTTATTTCTCAAGAACTATAAGAGCTACATTAATGGTACTTGGTACAAACTTGCATCTGGGATGGCAACTTAAATGCAAGCATCCATATTTGACCTTGACCTACATTTTATGGTTCACTGACTTTGTAAAATATTGCGACCACCCTAGCGTTCACCCTAATGGTCAAGTTTATTTCTCAAGAACTATAAGAGCTTCCTTAATGATACTTGGTACAAACTTGTATCTCGGGGTGGCAAGTTAAATGCAAGCATCCATATTTGACCTTGACCTACATTTCATGGTTCACCGACTTTGTAAAATATTGCGACCACCCAAGCGTTCACCCAAATGGTCAAGTTATTTTCCCAAGAACTATTAGAGCTTCATTAATAATACTTGCTACAAACTTGTATCTGGGGGTGGCAAGTTAAATGCAAGCATCCATATTTCACCTTAACCTAAATTTCATGGTTCACTGACTTTGTAAAATACTGCGACCACCCTAGCGTTCACCCTAATGGTCAAATTAATTTCCCAAGAACTATAAGAGCGTCATTTATATACTTGGTACAAACTTGTATCTGGGGGTGGCAAGTTAAATGCAAGCATCCATATTTGACCTTAACCTAAATTTCATGGTTCACTGACTTTGTAAAATACTGCGACCACCCTAGCGTTCACCCTAATGGTCAAGTTTATTTCTCAAGAACTATAAGAGCTTCATTAATGATACTTGGTACAAATTTGTATCTCGGGATGGGAACTTAAATGCAAGCAACCATATTTGACCTTGACCTACATTTCATGGTTCACCGACTTTGTAAAATATTGCGACCACCCTAGCGTTCACCCAAATGGTCAAGTTAATTCCCCAAGAACTACATGTATTTAGCAATGTCAAGAGGTCTCCTACACTTATAATTTTCTGGTACACTGGTGAGCGATATAGGGCCATTGGGTCCTCTTCTTTAGGGATATTACATCTTTATTTCAGTTTCAGAAAGGAGGGCAACCAGTGTTCAAATCATTGTCAGCTTAACAAGCTCGTTTGTGGTCAAATTGTTAACTGTTCTAGCAAGTACAATATCTAAAATTTAATTTTGTTAGTTTTGCTGAAAAAAAATGTAACTTTTTCATAGGCAAAAGCTACTCGTTTTTTTTTCCTGCAAAATTTTAATAATAATAATAAAAATAATAATAATCGACCCTATTTATAGAGGCTAACACATTTAGTACTAATCTTCCATGTGGCCCTCTTTTCCTGGGGGAACCAGTAATAAGCAACGTGTATGAAGTCTCTTACCCCAGGAGACAACACTTGGCGCTTGCAGGGATCGAACCGGGTACCTCTCGATCTCGAATCCGATGCTTTAGCACTGCACCACATCACTCCACTTTTAATTTTGTCATATCATCAAAGTTTTAACAATACATTAACTAACTATGTCGTATGTTTTGAACAACTGTAACAATTGCTTATAAAATTTGACTCAATTAGAGTTTTGAATGAATATCAATGGCTCGAAAAGCCTTGCGACCAAGACAGTTTGTTCTTTGAGCCACATAGGGTTACTTATGGCTTCAGATTGAGGCAAAATTGGGATGACGTAGGGGATATTTGTATGATTGTTTGGGAATGTAGTATTTCCGTCTTTCATACATGCATAGTATATACATCCGTCTGTACAGGTGAGTATGTACATACGTGATCCGTGGCCCCCGCCCATCGTAGCTTGAAGAAATAGATGAGCTGCATGTTGCTTCCATACAGAGGTGAAACCGACCCACACACAATACTGGTAAACCGCTTAGAAGATCTAAGCCTGCCCAGGCAAAGCGGTATATATTACGCTAAACAGATTTTCATGTCCAAATTTGACTTTAAATGCTAAAAACCAAGAAATACTGAAGCACCCGCCCATAGAGGCTTGAAGAAATAGATGTAGTCCATGATGCTTCCACGCAGAGCTGAAAACAACCGCACACGAGTACTGGTAAACCACTTAGAGAATGTAAGCCTGCCCAGGCAAAGCGCAGTCATGTTTATAAACCCTATTGGTTTCATTGGGCGGCAGGGACTTAGAATATAGAAGTGGAGGCAATGATCAGGAATCGATACAATTAACCCACGTCTCCCATCAGAGACGCCAAAGGGAAAGAAACACAAACATGAAACAACAGACCCTAATGGAAACATCAATAGCGGAAAGCCAAAAAGACAGTTACTTTCCCACAAATTGGCCAATAGGCTATCCAAAATAAAATAATATAAGCGAAACAAACATCCAAAGACAAATCGTATAAAAACAAACCGCGACAGAAGAACTGTGTTGGAACGGTCAGTGGAAACGTATTCCCTTGGGGGCTTAAATAGATTTTACATGGCCACAATCCTTGCCCTTACTTCTGTCGCAATTAAGACAAATAATTTGTTCAGTCCGCATGAAGGCCTCCTAACTCATCAGTGCAACATCTCCGTGAACACAAAAATCAAACAACCACAGAGATGAAACAATGGTGAGGACTCGACAGCACGAAACCACTGAAGTTATTTGATCTCAAAGTCGGGTAAAACTCCCAAAAAATTGCCAGCAACTTCTCCAAAATGACCAATACAGTGTTGACGGGGATGTTAAACCACAAATCAAAAAACTTAACCAAGAAATACTGCAGAAACATTAAAAAAGACTGTGGCAGTTTATTTATGGTGTTGTTTGTTACTTACTGTGTGTATCGCTTGTGTCTTTTTATTTTGGATGGCCATATGGCCATTTTGTGGGAAAGTAACTGTCCTTATGGCCTTCCTTTGTTTAGATTTCCATTATGGTCTGGTCGCTTAATGTTTGTTTCTTTCCATTTGGTGTCTTTGATGGGTGGAGTAAGTTAATTGTATCGATTCCTGATCTTTGTTTTACTTCTACTTTACTAGCTTAGCTTGACATTTCACTTGCAGAGATAAGTGGCTGGGTGAAATTTTACATACTTAGAAGTTCAATATGCAGTCTGAATGTTAAATAACAATGTTAACCCTTATACTGCTGTTCACTACAACCCCTACCTTTGCAAACAATATAGATCTAGATCAAATGGCTTTTGAAGAAGCCATCTGATCAGGATCTACACTATTTGACTTTCAGTTCATGAATTTGCAGGAATAAATTACATCAAGTAATCTGATTGGTTCAAAGTCAGAAATGGGTGTGGCTAACTTAATTATTCAGCAGTATAAAATACCCATGCACCTTGCTTACCATGGCAGATTTGAACTTGTTCTTTAGTTCCTAATAAACCTTTCGAGTGGAAAATTTAGGGGATTTTTTCTTATTTTATCATGAAAATGTATGTTGTGTGTATGCATTAGAATTACCTCCATGAAGGGATTCTAAAGAGTTCTCATAACATACCATCATTTTAAAGAAGAATGAAACTAGAAATGTGTCAATAGGACACTGATGCCTCCGCCAAGGCTCAGTCTACCTTGTACAAATGCCTTAACCTGAGGTTACAGGACCACATACGTTTGTTTGTTTGTTTGATTTGAGGTTTAACAGCCCCGTCAAGTTGTCAACACTGTATAGGTAATTTTTGAGACGTTGCTTCCAATTTTGTGGTACTTTTACCCGGCATTGAGATGAAATGACATCTCAAGCCCTGTCGCCCAATGAAACCAAAAGGGTTTATAAGCATGGACGATCGACTCGAACCACTTTGTCTGGGCAGGCTTAGATTCTCTAAGCAGTTTACCAGTACTGGTGTGCGATCGGTTTCAACTCTGCGTGGAAGCATCTATTTCTTCAAGCCCAGATGGGCAGGGGCCGGTCTTTAGTTTTGAACAGTTGTAAGAAAGTCATTAGTTAATATAAAATTAAACGTCAGCCAGACAGTATGGCAAGAAATAAATTTGTTTGCTGAAACAAAATTAGAAGCCTTTGCTGCTCACATTTCACTGTATTGGCAGAAGCCTCTGTGGTGTAGTGGTTACACTACTCTTTTTGTAAACCAGGGGTTGTAGGATCGATCCCGGGCTTCTCCAAACTTTTGGATGTGTCTTTAAACTGAGGTCCCGTCTCCATATGACCTTAGCTGTTGGTGGGATGTAAAACTCGAACACTCGTTCACTCACTTCACTGTATTGGATATTGTAATTGTGAGGACAGTTAATGTTTTGACCAATGACAAGTTAGTGAAGGCAGAAGCTAATGAGACTTTCCATGCATGTAACAGGTTCCAGTTGGATAAGTACCTGTTCTGGCTGGCCTCCGTAGCTAACTCAGATACGCATCTGACTGGTGATCTGGAGGACGTGGGTTTGATACCTGCCAGGGTCGGCAACATTCTTTCTTGGAGATAGAGCATGCAATCTTTTCTACAGTCATTCTCTCCCTTCCGCTGATTCAAGAAGGGCAGTTGTTTGTTTCTGGCGAAAGAATGTGCAACTTACTGGTTAACCGCTTACGAATAAGCCTGCCCAGGAAAAGTGTGGATAGGTAAACTGGCCGGCTCAACAATAACCTAAATAATGTTGTCTGGTTCGTTAAACTCCAATACAAACAAACAAAAAACAAACATTACGAAAACCTGCCTATACAAATATATTGTCAACCTTAATACCGAAAAAAAATGAAATTCTTAAGATGAATTTATCAGAAAAATAGTGATATTTTTTACTCTGCACAACATATGGATTGTTGGTACTCGTTAGAAACGCCTCATCGAGGTGGTCCTAAAGAGTACCCACACTCTATATTTAGAGCAGAAATAAGAAAAATAAGGTTTACCCCTGTAAACCCCAGTTTTACTATATAAAAGTGGGGTTAAATGGGGGGTCAAAATTATATAGGTGTGTTTTCGTGATGATAACTGTTCTGCTCTTTCCAGCTAATGATTTACATAACAGAGAGGTGGAGTCCATACCATGTTGCTGCTGTCAGGTGGTTCTGGTCCAACACCAAAGATCCTGTTGTAAGAGGATCCACAAGTACACGAAGTGGTATTTTGATAGGTAATAGCATTTTGTTCTGTGGTGTTTGGCTTCATCTGGTGGATATATACGGTAATGGTGTGGTTGTCATGTTCAGCAGGAAAATGGTTATAATATACAGTCCAACCTGTATTAAACTAGCACCTAAGGGATTGTGAAAATGTGCTTGAGAATTTTAATGCATTTGCCTTTTTCGAGAACTAAATGCCCGCTTGCTTTAGACAGGTTGCTTGCTTAATAGAGGTGGCCACTAAGACCGGTTTGACTGTATGTAACAGAATAAGTTCTGAATAGTAAGATCCTTTGGAAGCAAAGAATACACCAAACAAACGTAAATAGCAGACTCGGTTTTATTGTGTCTTTTCATGACCAGTACTAAAATGTGCAACACCAGCCTTGCCCTCTAGCACTGGCTTAAGCAGAACTCTATTTTCAAAATGAACTCAATGATCCCAAAGGATTTGTTTGTTTGAATTGAGGTTTAACGTCCCCGTCAACACTGTAAAGGTCATTTTGGAGACGTTGCTTCCAATTTTGTGGGACTTTTACCCGACATTGAGATGAAATGACATCTCAAGCCCTGTCGTCCAATGAAACCAATAGGGTTTATAAGCATGGACGGGCCGACTCGCACCGCTTTGCCTGGGCAGTCTTAAATCCTCTAAGCGGTTTACCAGTACACATGTGCGGGTCGGTTTAAGCTCTGCGTGGAAGCAACATGCAGCCCATATATTTCTTCAAGCCCCGATGGGCGGGGGCCTAATGATCCCAAAGGACCCGAAAATATAATCTGCACTATGATGATGTACGGGGAGACATTTTATGGCCGCCACACGTCACAACACCAGCTACTGTGAAGATAAAGAAGTTCTGAATAGTTAGATCCTTTAGAAGCAAAGAATGCACCAAAACAAACGAAAATAGCAGACTCGGTTTTATTGAGTCTGTTCATGACTAGTACTGAAATGTGCAACACCGGCCACGCCCTATAGCGCTGTCTTAAGCAGAACTCTTTTTTCAAAATGCTTCAAAATGAACCCAATGATCCCAAAGACCAGAAAATATAATCTGCACTATGATAATGTATGGGGAGATGTTTTACAGCCGCCACACGGCACAACACCACCTGCAGTGAAGATAAATACATTCCGAAAAGTTAGATCCTTTGGAGCAAAGAATACACAAAAAGAACGAAAATAACAGACTGGGTCTTATTGGATCGACTCGTTTACCAGTTGATCCAAAGTTATAAAGCAAAGAACTGAAATCGTGCTGTTTTCCATGTGACCACTTTTGTGAAACCAAGGTTACGGTACTTGTTAGAGCAGCCTCAGTGAAGCTGTACTAACAAGCACTCAAATCATTATGTCTCCCCCGAAAAATTTTTTTTTTTGAGAGACATATTGTTTTTACCCCGGGCGTCTGTCTGGCCGTCTGTCCGTCCGTCTGTCACACATTCGTGTCCCCTCTATAACTTGAAAACCCTTCGAGCTATCTTTACGAAACTTCATATAAATATTAATCAGCATTAGACGACGTGCAGTGCGCAAGAACTATAACTCTCGCATTTATACTTTTTGAATTATCTCCGTTGGAAGTTTGTTGGTATGAATATGTACTACTCAAAGTTTGATAGGGATCACTTTTTTAATGAAAATAATTTTTGGATGAATTAATCACTTGAATCCAAATTCGTTACATAATGATAGAAGACGTATCCTTCACAAAACCTAGTTATTAATTTTGTCAACTGGTACTGCATTCAAGCGTGACAACAGCAACCGTCTTGGCACCCCCAAAATTTGCCGTAACACGAAGGGACTTGGACAACTGATTTTTCACAAATTTTCAAATTTGTTTAGACAAACGTGCTTAATAACGTGTATGGCGTCCACGGGCATCAATTACAGTACGCCATCTACTGCGCATGCTCGTAATCCGAGTCTGTATCCGGTTTTGTGGAATCAGCTTTCATTCAGCAACCAATGCATCTTTGAGCTCCTGTAAAATCCTCGGATGCACAGGTCGGGCTGAAACAGCACGCTGTAGCATGTCCCGCGCATGCTCAAGCGGATTTAAGTTCGGTGACCGAGCAGGCCAGTCCATACGAACGATTGTCTCACGTTCCAGATAGGAATAAGTGACGTTGGCACGGTTGGGACGGGCATTATCGTCCATCAGAATAAAGTCCGGGCCGATAGCATCTGCATATTGTCTTACAAACTCATCAAGAATATCATTACAGTACCTCACTGCCATTAACGTTCCGTTTTCAACGACGTACAAGTCAGTTTTACCGTTCACGCTAATTCCAGCCCAAACCATGACTGACCCCTTTCCATAGCAATCATGCTCTGCCACATTCAAGTCATCGAATCGCTTTTTAGACATTTGCCGCACTAATTGACGTTTATAAGTGGAGTCTAGACAGAATCTGGACTCCTCAGAAAACAGTACTGGCGTCAAGTCACGAACCGTCCGCCTGACGTGAGTTCTGGTAAAGTCCAACCGGTCTAGCACGTGCTGTCTCGTCAACGGAACACGTACAGCAGGCCTCGTGGCATTAAGTCCGAACTCGTGGAGCCCGTTTCTGTAAGTTTGTGTAGAAATTCGTACTCCAGTTCCGTTCCTAAGCTCGTTATGCAAACGCGTAGCGTTCAGGAACCGTTGACGTCGAGACTGAATCAACAAGAAACGGTCCTGATGTTGAGTTGTAGCCCTTTTCCTACTCCGCCGTGTCTGTGTGAAGGATTTCCGTGGGTAAGATGCCGACTCCACATCCAGGAAACCACGCTCTGTGACACATTCAGAATACCAGCAACACGACGTTGAGAGACGCCAGATTCCAACATTCCGATGCCACGATTCATTTCTTCGGGGCTCAGACTGTTTCTTAATTGTCCCCTAGGCATTTTAGTGTTTCACAAATCAAATGAAGCCCTTTTTACGCTTGGTAAAGGAACACAGACAAGTTTGATTGGTCTGTTGGAAAGCAGTGCTACGCAAGATTTTGGGGGTACATGAATTAATTTGCGAAGTGTGAGAAGTGTGCACCCTTATAAGTACTGAACTGCACACGAGTTTCTGCTCAAGATATTTATCAATATACCGAGTACAAATTCTGTCAAGAAATTTTAAATTTTCAGTGCAAAATTTTATATATAAAAAGTGATCCCTATCAAACTTTGAGTAGTATATATGTATGGGAAAATCGTGACCGGTCAATAACTTTCTTATTTTCAGATGGATTTTAAAATTACTTGGCAGAAATAGTAACAACCATGAGACGATGTGTGGTGCGCATGAGGCAGGTCGGTACCTGAAAGTTCAAGGTCATACTTAGAGGTCAAAGGTCAAAAAAGGGGCCTTTTTTCGTGTTTGGTCAATTACTTTCTTATTTTGAGATGGATTTTAAAATTACTTGGCAGAAATATTAACAACCATGAGACGATGTGTGTTGCGCATGAGGCAGGTCGATACCTCAAAGGTCAAGGTCATACTTAGAGGTTAACGGTCAAAAAAGGGGCCTTTTTCTCATATTTGGTCAATAACTTTCTTATTTTGAGATGGATTTTGAAATCACTTGGCCGAAATGTTAACCAATATAAGACAATGTGTTGCGTGCAGGACCCAGGTTGGTACCTCAAAGGTCAAGGTCATACTTAGAGGTCAAATGTAAAAAAGGGGCCTTTTTTGGGTTTTGTCAATAACTTGCTTATTTTTAGATAGAGTTTTAAGTTACTTGGCAAAAATGTTAACTATCAAGAGACGATGTGTTGCATGCATGATTCAGTTTGGTACCTCAAATGTCAAGGTCATACATAGAGGTCAAAGATAAAAAAGGGGCATTTTTTCGTGTTAGGTCAATAACTTTCTTATTTTCAGATGGATTTTGAAATTGCTTGGCAGAAATGTTAACCACCATGAGATGATTTGTTGCACGCATGACCCAGTTTTGTACCTGAAAGGTCAAGGTCATACATAGAGGTTAAAGGTAAAAAAGGGACCTTTTTTGTGTTCTGTCAATAACTTTCTTATTTTAGATGGATTTTGAAATTACTTGGCAGAAATGTTAACCACCATGAGACGATGTGTTGCGTGCATGACCCAAATTGGTACCTCAAATGTCAAGGTCGTACTAAGAGGTCAAAGGACAAAAAGGGGCCTTTTTTAGTGTTCAGTCAATATCTTTCTTATTCCTGGATAGATTGTGAAATTACTTGGCAGAAATGTTAACCACCATGAGACGATGTGGTGCACACTAGACCCAGGTCGGTACCTCCAAGATCAAGGTCATACTAAGAGGTCAGAGTTAAAAAAGTTCTGTTTTTTTGTGTCCAGTCAATTCCTTTTTTTATTTCTGGATGGACTTTATAAAGTAACCATGCAGAAATGTTCACCGTCATTAGACCATGAGTCACGTGCAAGACCAAGGTCCATACCTCCAATGTCAAGGTCATACCTAGATGTCAAAGGTAAAAATGGGACAGTCAATAACTTCTTTATTCTTTGATGGATTATGAAATTACTTGGCAGAAATGTAAACATCATGGGACGATGTGTTGTACCTTAAAGGTCAAGGCCATACTTGGAGGTCAAAGGTAAAAAAGGGCTTTTTTGTGTATGGCCAATAACTTTTTTATTTCTCTATGAACATTTTAAAAGTTACTTTGCAGAAATGTTCATCTTCATTAGATGATGTGTTGCACACAAGACCCAACTCAATACCTCCAATGTCAAGGTCATACTTAGAGGTCAAAAACGGGGGAGACATCAGTGTTTTTGTAGAAAAACAAATTCTAGTTTAAGATTACATGTGAAAGAGCAACCAGACAAGTTTTCATCTGAAAATATGTTTAATGGGTAAGATAGCGACACAGTGCAGGAGTTATTCTGATATTCGAAATAACGACAAATCTCTCTATAATGACACTGGATGGAACATCTAAAGATGAGAAGGATAGATGGAGATAGTCAGGAATAAGTCAAGAATATCCATGTATTAATTAGGGGATAACTGTGACCTGTCACGCGAAAAGGGACCTTCTGGGAAGTTACGTCATTTATCGTAAATGACGTTAGAAAATAATGTTCACGTTAACGTAATAATTGATAATGATAATTTGATTACGCTGCGTCTTAATTGGACTCACAATTCACCTTACATATTGCGAAATGGCATCTTTTCAAGACCTTTCACTGTTCCTATTCGAGTATCGTCCCTTGTTTTAGTAAAAATAAACAGTAAACGTCACAGTTGACTTCCGCACCAAGTGACAGCTGTTACCTAAAAATTATTCTCTTGAATTTAACAGCGTTTACAGGTTACATGTCTGCTCCGGGCAACGAATATTTTTCATCTTGGTAAGGTCAGGCCCATGAGATATAATTTTCGATATTCAACCCGGGCGATAAGGTCAACCAGTTCACAGACAGTGGGTGTTGGTGACGTCTATCTGCTACGTCATAAGTTAATCAATAAATGATTAGAACAGGCATTACTCAGTATAGGATTTATAGCACAGTAGTTCCCCCAATAATGCCATCTGTTTGAAATTTGCTCCAAACAATTATTTGTTTGTTTGATTTGAGGTTTAACGTCCCCGCCAACACTGTATAGGCCATTTTGGAGACGTTGCTTCCAATTTTGTGGGATTTTCACCCAACATTGAGATGAAATGACATCTCAAGCCCTGCCACCGAATTAAACCAATAAGGTTTATATGCATGGATGGTCCGACTCGCACCACTTTTCCTGGACAGGCTTTAGAACCTCTACCAGTACTCAAGTGTGGACAGTTTCAGATCTGCGTGGAATCATTGTGCAGCCAAATCTAATTCTTCAAGCCCCGATTGGCGGGGGCCGGCTGCCAACAATTACCCAACCGGATTATATATAAACTTGATTAGGCTAGGCTTACCGACGAATGAGACTGAGTAATCAATTCTGACGACTCAGTAAAATTCAATGATTTGAATCTCCACTGTCACAACTGACGGGGCAAAAAGAAAAGAAAAAAAAAAAGAAAGCTAGCTGTGGGGTAGTGGGGGGGAGCGTTAACGTACCACCAACATTTCAGGTCATACGACGATGGGATCTCGGTCTAAAGACTCATCCCAATATTTTGAGATGAGGTCCATTTTGGTGCTTGAGGGTGTGTGTGTGTTGGGGAGGGGGGGGGTCACGTCCCAAAAACATCTAAGGTCATACTGCGACGGGGATCTCGGTTCAAAAAGTCTGGAGATGAGGTCCATTTTGGTGTATTGAAATACAAACATAACTATATTTAATAGTACTATTTGTCTGTTAGCGGACTCCACCAGCCTGAGAAACCCTATTCTGAATTTCTGACAGTTAAAAAAATGGAAGACTTTGCAGAAGTATTTCACGAAAACTTATAATTTGACAGCATCAGAACCTGCCGGTGTGGTTTACGTCAGACGGTACCAATTTTTCCCGGTGCAGGTAGATCAGTGGTTAGTTGCCTCTGATGTAAGAGGCCTCCGGTTCAATTCCTGGTAGCGGTAATAGAACATGCTCAACTTGCATCATTTGCAGAGATGAAGCATCAAAGTTCACCGTCCTTTCAATTGGGACTTTAACTGGAGACCCGATGTGCATGCAGAAACTTCTCCTGCGCATGCAGGTTAAAATCCCTACCGAAAAAACCATGAATACCATGTAGAATTTCATCATACAAAAGTGGAGAAATGGTCAAACTTGACCGATCGCAATTACAGTTTTGTTTGTTTGATTTGAGGTTTAACGTCCCGTCAACACTATTTAAGCCATTTTGGAGACGTTGTTTCCAATTTCGTTGGACCGACACTGAGATGAAATGACATCTGAAAGCCTGTCGCCCAATGAAACCAATAAGGTTTATATGCATGGACGGGTCGACTCGAATCACTTTGCGGGTTTATATGCATGGACCGGTCGACTCGCACCACTTTGCCCGGGCTGGTTTAGACTTTCTAAGCGGTTTACCAGTACTCGTGTGCGGTTGGTTTCAGCTCTGCGCATCATGCAGCCCAATCTATTTCTCCAAGCCCCGATTGGCGGGGGCAATCGCAGGAACAATAGATAGATAGATAGATAGATAGATAGATAGATAGATAGATAGATAGACTACACGAGTATAAGGGTTTTGTTTTCAATATTTTTTTCACTTATTTCAAGCCGATCGTTTATCAAATTTGGGCGAAAACCAGAGTACAGAGAAAAACAAAAAACATGACCTTCCGTTGCAGAACATGGCATCTCACTTTTAACCCGAGCAAGGTTCGAACCATAGCGGTGAATATTGAGTTCTGTATTTATTATTATTATTATTATTATTATTATTATTATTATTATTTTTTTTTTTTGTTTCTTCGTATCTCATGAGGAAATCGGTCTTTGGTATTTCCAACCAGATGAGCCAACATACCAGTCTGCCCAGTCTCAGAAGCCTCAGTTGTCATTTTTTTATTATTTTTTTTTAAATTTGGTTTTGGTGTTACGGCCCTTTCAAGATTATTTCACTCATATCGAGCCGATCGTTAATCATAGGTTGGTGAAAACCGGAGTGCCCGTAAAAACACCTGACGTTCCGTTGCAAAACTTGGCGTCTCACAAGTGACCCGAGCCAGGCTCAAACCCACAGCGATGAGAGGCCTTAGGTGACCTGAATATTGGCATAGAACCGCCTTAGTCATAACACGTTCACAAAAACGTGTATTATATGCGCTGATCAGTCTATACTGATGCACAGGCTGCAAATAGCAGGTTTCCTTGCTCATATAATGTGTAAAAAAAATGATCTTCCCATGGCTATCACTAAAACTATAGAGTTTCAGACGACGGCAATATGCCAAATTTCTCAAAATGCTTAATAATTAAACAGTGTTTAGGAAATAAACATTTTAGCGTTTTAAAATGACTTCCAGTTGTTTCCTTGCATTATAACCCGGGATTCTCCTTTACCAGTTTGTTGACGTAAACTATGACGTCGAATAACCCATGACTTCGAATCGGTTTTCTGTGACATTATTACGTTTAGGGTACCTATGTTTAAAATACTGTAAATCTGAAACCTTTATGAGTATTTTATTCAATTTGGTGTCAAATTGTTTCGCAAATACCAATATATCTGAAATCAGTTAAAACTCATTTTCGCCAAAAATTCCAAGAAGGTCCCTTTTCGCGTGATGGGTCACAACGGTATTCAAAATTGTCATTTGGGGAGGTAAATCAGTGGTTTTACGGTCGGCAAATATCGTTTTACGGCGATACCTCAATCGAATTTGTGACCGTAAAACCAAACATTAACCTCCCGAAATGACAATTTTCAATACAGTTATCCCCATTCTAATACATTTATTCGGTTGTTCTGTTAAAAATTGTGCTATTTTGCACAAAGCGGCCGGCTCTGTGAGCTGCGTAAAACCAAATACTAGCCAATGAAAAGCGACCTCAAATTATTGACGTTTTCCAATCAAACGTCGAGTTACAAACCGAAGTGCATTAGAATTAGTTTTTGTTTGTTTGAATTGAGGTTTAACATCCCGTCAACAGTATTTTGGTCATTTTGGAGACTTCGCTTCCAATTTTGTGGGGCTTTTACCCGACACTTGAGATGAAATGACATCTAAAGTCCTGCCGCTAGATATGAAACCAATAGGGTGATATGCATGGATGGTCCAACTCGCAGCACTTTGTCTGGGCAGGCTTTGGTGGTTTCTTGCTGTCGAGTCCTCACCTTTGTTTCATCTCTATGTTGTTTGATTTTTTTTAATCACGGAGTTGTTGCACTGATGAGTTAGGAGGCCTTCATGCAGACTGAATAAATTATTTGACTAAATCGCGATGGGAGTAGGGGTGTGGATTGTGTCCACGTAAAGTTGACAATTTAAGACCCCAGTGGTATTCGTTTCACTGACCGTTTCAAGGCAGTTCTTCTGTTGCGGTTTATTTTTGTTATGACTTGTCTTTGAGTGTGTGTATCGCTTATATTATTTTGTTTTGGATGGCCAATTGGCCATTTTGTGGGAAAGTAACTGTCCTTTTGGCTTTCCGCAGTTGCTGTTTCCATTGGGGTCTAGTTGTTTCATGTTTGTGTTTCTTTCCATTTGCTGTCTCTGATGGGAGCTGTGGGTTAATTGAATTGATTCCTGATCATTGCCTTTACTATAATTATAGACCTCCTAAGCGGTTTACCACTACTCATATGTGATTGGTCATAGCTCTGCATGGAAGCCTCATGCAACCAGATCTGTTCCTCAAAGCCCTGATGGGCAGTGGCTGGCATTATTTAGAAATCAAAGATAGGAATTTTCATGTATCCACAACATTCCTTTCTTGACGTAATTATGAGGAAATTGACCTGAATCAGTCGTTATACGGAGGATCCTCGTTATAACGACATTCCCCAACAATTTGCCACAAACTTAGGATTTTTTACAAATATCCACAACCTTCCTTTCTTGATGTTATTAAGCGGGGAATTGCCTGTATCTGCCGTTATACAGAGGACCATCATTATAATGACCGTATAATTAATATTGGTTCCCAACAATTTGCCACACCCTTCCGCTGATTCAAGAAGGGCAGTTGTCAGTTTCTGGCACAACAATGTGCACTGTACTGGTTAACCGCTTATGTATAAGCCTGCCCAGGGAAAGTGTAGAAAGGTAAACTGACCGGCTCAAAAATGACCTAAAATAGTGTTGACTGGGCCGTTAAACTCCAATACAAACAAACAAACAATTTGCCACAAATCTGCTGCAACAGAAATATCAATACGGAGGAGTATAATAGGTAACAAAGGATTTTTTCCGTTAATAACACCAAGAAACAAAATTAATGCTGTGGTCATTTGTTTGAATCGCAGGCGATTCCTGTGAGACGATTCTAACAAATGTACGCAAATTTGTTTCTTTTAGTATTACATAATAGCAATATTCTTGAATATCTCCATTAATTACCTCATCCTGAGCTAAGAATGGCATTCCAATTTTGAAATTGTAGTTGTAACATGCTTTATTGTTATACTGAATGTCGGTATAAAGAGGATTTGTTATACTAAAAATACTACTAATTTTTTATATGGATTCTCTATAGCAAATATTTTCGTTATAATGGGGTCACTCTTTTGTACAATAAAGTACATCACAGTATCCAGGATGCGAGATAAGGAGGATAAATATACCCTGATATCTAGTTTTCGCCTTTTTATTCATCATTCATTCGTTCATTACATTTGTTTATTCATATGTACTTGTATGTTGGTCTGTTTCTTCATCTTTCCAACACAGGTCAAAGTTTTGCGTTAAACATTTCGATAACACACCCGTGCAACATGGTGCATTTTTTCACAACTCCAAAATGGCTACTTTTCTGATGAAAATCCATGACTTTTTTATTATTTATACTGCAAACATAGGTTGTGGGTGCTCGTTAGAACCGCTTCGTTGAGGAGGTTCTAAGAAGTACCAACAACATATGTCTTGGAGCAGAAATAAGAAAAATAATGTATCCCCCCGTAAACCCCAGTTTTCTCTATATAAAGTGGAGTTTAGTAGGGTGTTCATTTCACGAAGTTGTTCACGTGATGGTTTATAAGACCTTGTTATATATACTCAGTCAAAAAAGTTCCTATACCTAAAATTGCTTCTGTTACTACAGCTACAACAGATAAAAACTTCACAAAGTTTGTTATGTTTTGATAAGAAGACTCATTTTACCGTGCAAAAGCACCATTCGTTTTTGTTTTCGTAAACACATCATCGTTGACTATTGCTTGAAACACCCAAGGGGTCACTGTGCCATTTTCGCAGAGAAAATCATTAAAACATGCTCTGATTTAACATCACAAAACTTCCCTGTACCCTACATTTCTAAAATTTGATACATGTGACATTTCTTTAGATACCTTTTGCGTCTATTCACAAAAGATTTGGAACTTTAGTTGCATCAGCTACGAGAAACAGGCTATCACATATTGACCTCCAATTCTTAGAAGTTGCGGCAAATGCTGCTTTCAATGGGAACTCCATAGATAATCGCAATCGATAGTGCTACAAGTTACATGAATTTTCTGTATTTTTTACAATCATGATGAACAGTAATGGTAGACACAAAGCGTTTTTTGAAAAAATGGCAAAAATTGATTGACAGGAATAAAAATTACAGCAGTTCGAAAATTGCTATATTTTTAATTGCAAGGGAGATAATTTGAGAATTTCACAAATTAAAACCTCGCTTTTAATGCGAGATCATGAGATATTCTAAAAGTAAAGTGTTATCCGATGTTCAGAGAATATTGTCTTCCTTCTTAGACAAAAAAGAACTTTCTGCGCATGCGCAATGTCCATTTTCTACCAAAATCGTTCTACGCACATATTGGAAGACAACTCTGGGGAAGAAAGGTATGGACAAATGCAAGTTTGAGCATTCGCTAGCTAAACGTCCGATTTAAATGTGTAGAGCCAAATTTAGCCCAATAGCTGCCAGATATCTAGTGAGTTTCACCCGAAAGTTGATATAGTTACTTTTTTGACTAAGTATATTAAAGATCCATTTCACGATTTCATTTTTATTTGGTTTGACGGTAGGTATATGTCTAAAGTTTTATTTCCCACCATCCTTGTCGGGTGGCATGGTCACAGACATAGAATTTGTATCATAACTTGAGATTTAATTTGTTACTTTTTATGATCACAGCAACTATGAACTTTTAAACTTTGCTTACTGTTTCTGCTTCACAGGCTGACTCAGCATAACCTTGACCCAATGGCTTCGAACTTGTTTTCCGCACCTTTAAAATTGCCAGATTGTATCATAAGCTTTGAGATTTCAGCAACTATATTCGCTACAACCTTCAAACTTTACATAATGTTTTTGTTGACATGCCAACTCTGCATACACCTTGGCGCCATGTCCTTGACCTATATTTCATAATCCACTGACTTTGTCAGAGTATACCATTACCATTGTGATCTCAGAAATTGTTGTTGCTACTACTTTTAAAATTTATAGAATGTTTTTTTTTGCGACATGTTGACTCAGCATACACCTTGAACCCCTGACCTTGACCTATATTAAATAAACTTTGATGCTCATAATTCAGCACAGAAAAGCAGTATTATCTTTGAACAGTGTCGCATGATATGAAAATACTAAAATAATTGTTAAATTCAGTTGTTATTATCAGTGGACTGCATATGGAAAGAAGCTCTAGACATTGTCATTTCCAGCAGAGGCGATGTTGTTGGCCGGGGGTATATGTGCCCCACTGGACACTTTGTCTAGTTTTTCTTGTATTCCCCTAGAGCATGCTGTGGGTACTTGTTAGAATCAAATTGCCTCATTAAGATGGTTCTTACAAGTAACTGCAGCATATTTCTAACAAGATATAAGAACATTATCCCTCAGGTATCCTTGTTAAGGCCTTTTAACTTGAGCTATTATAATCACTTTTACTTTCAGGTGTGCCATATAATTTTTCCTACCAGAGCTTGACTGATATTGACACATCTAAAATAGTTCGCACTGGAAATGAAACTACCGACAAAGAATCTGCCGAGGGACAACAACTACTCAGTTCTCTGGTACTTAGTGAGGATGCCAAGAAATTTGCTCTAGCTCGTGAACTACATTTTGTCAATTCAAAATATGTACATATAAATAGTTTAGCGGGACTTGTGTTTGGAGGATTCGGTCTTGTGGGCACTGCCAAAATGAATAGAAGTAATTACTTTAATATTATACACACAAAACTATTTTTTAGGGTTTTAGTATATGTAACTATAGGATTTTTTGTTGTTCATGTAAACCAAGAATTCTTAAAATCGTATTTTAAAAGACGTAATCTAGGTTCAGACTCTGAAGCTGTGAGCATGGGTAAAGAATTTGCAATTGGTGGTATAGAATATTTAAGTAAAGTATTGAAGAGGAATCAGACTCTAAGAAAACTTGACGGAAAGGCTGGTGAGGAGATGTATACTGCTCTAGGGGATGAAGTGATGGGTTATTTCTCTGTTAATCCACCAGTCTCTTTACGAATGAGACATTTAATAGAAAAAACCAGACAGTTGTATGGAGAGGATGAAAAGATAAATGAAACCATTGAAAACACTTTGCAACAAACTACACCCCAACCAGCTTGACCCATTACAGTCAACCCTCTTTATACCGATATTCGATATGACGAAAACTTGTCAGAAGAACAAATCATTTGCTCAAAATGAGATGATCAAAAGAGATATTCAAGAATATTGTAATTATTTAATATTCCAAGAAACGTGTGCACAATTTTTTTTCTTGGAGTAATAAAGGGAGAAAGTCTTATTAACTATTTTACTATTCCTATTTTCTTAGCAACAACTTGTTGGGAAAAAAGTTACTGTCGTCATAGTGAGAATCATATGTATATTTCTGTGGCCTCTTCCATCATTGTAATACATTTATTCTGTTGGGCAAGTCCATTAGTCAGAAAAGAGGTGTTACATCTTTTTATGCCCCCAACTTTGAAAAAGATTGGTTTGCCTTCCTTTGTCTGTCCGTCCTTCTGTCCATTAGTGACGCTCTTTTGATGCATAGCTTTACTTGGGAACCATGCATGCTAGGGATTTGGAATTTTACATATGGATTCCTCATGAGAAAGTAGGTGACATAGTTTTTTATGCCCCGTACGAGGGCATATAGTTTTTGCACTGTCTGTTTGTGCGTAAGTCCGCACTTTTTTGTGATGCGAACTACTTCCACATTTTCAACAATTGATCTGAAACTTTGCACATGCATTCCTTGTGAGGTGAAGGGATGCCTAACACAATTTTTCATGTTGGTCCTATCATTTTTGAAGGAGTTACGACCTTATTTTCTAAAATATGTGCTAAAAACCTTGTAAGCGAACTACTTCAACATTTTTTCACTGATTCAGCTGAAACATTGCACATGCATTTCTTGTGAGGTGAAGGGGTGCCTAACACAATTTTCACGTTGATCCTATCATCTGTGACGGAGTTACGGCCCTTGATTATCTGAAAACGCGTTCCAAAACCTTGTAACGTGAACTACTTGCACATTTCTCCACCGTTTGAGCAGAAACTTTGCACGTGTCTTCCTTGTGAGGTAAAGGGTGCATAACACAAGTTTCACATTGATCCTATCATCTGAGAAGGAGGTACGGCCCTTTGTTTTCTGAAAAACGTGTTCTTAAACCTTGTGACGGGAACTACTTTCACATTTCTTCAACATTTTTTTTAAATATTTGCATATGCATTTGCAATGATATGTGGATGTGCCTAACACAAAATTCATTCTGCTCGGATGATGCGTTTTGGAATTATGGCCCTTGATTTTTCTCAAAAAATGCGCTAAAAATCTTGTGACGCAAACTTCCTCCACATTTCTTCGCCGATTAAGCTGAAACTTTGCACATGCATTCCTTGTGAGGTGAAGGGGTGCCTTACACAATTTTCAAGTTGATCCTATCGACTGCTACGAAGTTACGGTCCTTGATTTTCTGAAAAACGCGTTCTAAATCTTGTGACGCGAACTACTTCCACATTTCTTCACCGATTGAGCTGAAGCTTTGCACATGCATTCCTTGTGAGGTAAAGGGGTGCCTTACATAATTTTCGCATTGATCCTATCATCTGCGAAGGAATTACAGCCCTTTATTTCTGAAAAACGAGTTCTTAAACCTTGTGATGCGAACAACTTCCACATTTCTTCGACAATTTTGTTACATTTTTATGCCTAGTTTTTGCACTGTCCATTTGTTTGTGGGTTTGTGTGGGGGTTTGTGGGTTAGTTCACAGTTTCCTGCCCCCGAATCGGCATGATGCAGGGGGCATATAGTTTTTTGCTTCTCCGTACTTGCGTACATGTGTACATCCGTCTGTATGTGTGTGTACGTACGTACGTGATCCTGTAACCTCAGGTTAAGGATTTTGTAACAGGTAGAGCCTGACATTTTAGAACTCATAATTTCCTAACCATTCGATGGAACTGGTTCATCTTTGGTATGATGATAGATATAGGTCCAAAGTTTTATTAAGAAATACCCCCATCCATGCCCTTGACCTCAAGGTCAAGGTCACATACTTAGAAATTTTCAATGTTAAATACTCAGGTTAAAGCTTTTGTAACAGGTAGACTTGAACATTTTAGAACTCATATTTTCCAAACCATTTGATGGTATAGGTCCAAAGTTTTATTCAGCGATACCCCCACCCAGCCCCATGACCTCAAGGTCAGGGTCATGGACTTAGAAATTTTCCATGTTAAAGACTCCTGTTAAGTTATTTGTACCTGGTAGAACCTGAACTTTTATGATGGCTTTGGTTCATATGATGATAGATATAGGTACAATGTTTTATTCAGCAATACCCCCACCCATGCCCATGACCTCAAGGTCAAGGTCACAGAATTAGACAATTTTAATGTTAAAAATTTTAAAGAGCTCAAATTTTTCAACCATATTATGGATTTGGTTTATATTTGCTATGATGATAGATACAAGTCCAAATAGTTGTTTGGCAATACCACCACTCATGCCTATGGGTTCAAAGTCAAGGTCACAGACTTAGAAATTTTAAGAGTTGATATTTTCCAAATCGTATGATCACGTGAATTTATATTTGGTATGATGTTAGATACCTGTCCATTTTATTCAGCGATACCCCCACCCATGCCGATGAGCTCAAGGTCAAGGCCACAGACTTCGAAATTTTAAATAGATATTTTAAGAGTTTATATTTTCCAAATCGTATGATGAATTAAGTTTATGTTTGGAATGATGATTGATACTGGTCCAATACCCCCACCAATGCATGTGCCCTAAAGGTCAAGGTCACAGACAAAAATAAAATATATAAGGTTTATTAAGAGATCATACTCACCAAATCATATAGATTTGCTTCATATTTGCTATGATGATATTACAGGTCCAAAGTTGTATATACCCCTACCCCTGACCTCAAGGTCAAGGTCACAGACTTAATCTTATTATGCTTTTAAAGTTTTAGGGCTCATATTTATAGATTGGCTTCATATTTGGAATGATGATAGATAAAGGTCCCAAGTCTCATTCAGCCATACCACCGACCCTGCCCATGACCTCAGGGTCAAGGTCACACACTTAGAAAATTTTGTTGCAGCATGGATTTTCGGGGTGAGGGGTGGCCCTGGGCGGGGGCATTTGTGTCGTCTGGACACATTTCTAGTTTCCTCAAATTAGCTCCCATTGGGACATTGCTCACTTATAGTGACAGCTCTTGTTCTCATCAGGATTATGCCCCTTTCTTTAGACATCGCCCTTTACAATAATAAGGCTGAAATCTTGTCAGCAAAATATCTCAAAAGGTATTGAAGCTAGATATGGTCTAGATAGGGTTATCCTTTGGAAGCAAGGAATATATCACAGAACTGGAAAACATGGAGTGTACATGTTTTCTGGGCCAGACTAGCTCGTTTCGGCCATTTATGCCTCATCAGTGACCCTCAAATATTTTCAAAATTCCACAATGGTGTCAATGATCTCAAAGGACAAGAAAATATAAACTACACTTTGATGTAGGGCAGGGAGACTTTTTATGGCCGCCTCACATTCCCAGACAACAGCTGTAGTGACGTTAAATATGTTCTAGAAAGGATTATCCTTTGGAAGCAATGTATACACCACAGAACTGGAAAACATGGATTGTACATGTTTTCTGGGCCAGACTATCTAGTTTCGGCCATTTAGGCCTCATCAGTGACCCTCAAATATTTTCAAAATTCCACAATGGAGTCAATGATCCCAAAGGACAAGAAAAGAGCCTTGAAACCTGGTAAATGGTCTGGGAATGAGGAATAGATGACCTGATTAACTTCTGGATAAATTTTTAAAACTAATACATGAGTTATTGCCCTTTGTAAATTTGGGCATTTTTACCTTGTCAGCAAAATGTCTCAAAAACTGTTTGGGCTTGACCCTAAAAACTTAATGAATACTTTGATGAACTGAAAAACGTTTGAATAAATTTTGAAAAATACTTATGTGTTATGGCCATTTGTAAATTTGGTCTTGTCGTCAAAACCACTAGTGATGAGTAGAGGACCTGTTGAATTTGGAATAAATTTTGAAAAATAATTCATGAGTTTTGGCTCTTTGAAAATTTAGACAATTTACCTCGTCAGCAAAATATCTAAAAATAACAACATTGAAGCTGGAGCCTCCTGATTATCTTTGAGTAAATTCTGGAAAATATGAGTTATTGCCCTTTGCAAATGTGGTTATTAGCAACACTTAGTGGGTCTTATGTTATGACCCTGTGTCTGTCATGCATCCGGTCATCCATGCATCCGTGCTTGCATGCATTAACTTGTTTCTTTAAACATCTTCATCTCCTGAACTACTTGGCCAATTGTCACCAAACTTCACAGGAGTGTTCCTCACATAGTCCTCTTTTAAATTCCTTCAAAGAATTATGTTACATGCAGAACTCTAGTTACTATGGAAACAAAACCAAAAAATAAATAAAAATCTTTAAAAATCTTCTTCTCCAAAACCCCTTATTGGATTTCATTCTTTTTTGCATGAATGTTCCTTTGGGTGGATCTCTCTCAGTTCCTTGAAGAATTCTTTATCAGACTAAAACATGGCCGCCATAGCCACGCCCCTTGGTTCATTAGCTCCCATAGACTAATAAAGGGATTTTTTTTTAAAAAATCTTCTCCAGAAACAGCTCAATGGATTTCACTTCTATTTTGCATGAATGTTTCTTGGATGGACCTCTGTCAGATTCCTTGAAGAAATTTTGATCAGATAAAAAACATGGCCGCCATGGCCACCGCCCTTGGCTCATTAGCTTCCATAGACTTATAAAGGGAAAAAGTCAACAGTCTTCTGCACTGAAACCATAAGGCCTTAAGCTAAGATATTTAGTATGTAGCAAAGTTATGTGATCATCTACATAAATCCTGCAAACTATGCCTCTGGAGTCCAAACTGGCAATGCCCCGGGGCTTAATAGCTCCCATAGACCTATAATGGAAAAAACAATGAAAACTTTTCTTCTCTGAAACCTTAAGGCCAAGAGCTTAGGTATTTAGTATGTAGCAACTTGAAGGTTTCAACTACATAAATCCTGACAACCATGCCCCCCCCTGGGGTCCGAATTGGCAACATCCTAAGGCTCATTAGCTCATTCTACTTATATTGGGAATAACTTTAAAAATCTTCTCTGAGACCATCAGATCCCAGAGCTTTAGATATTTAGTACAAGAGGGCCATGATGGCCCTGGATCGCTCACCTGATCCATAGTGTAACAAGTGGGCCCCAGAGAGGGCCATTATTGGCCCCAGGGTTTTAATGTGCATAATGTTGAGGGAGGTCTTAAAGGTGAAGCTTCATACCAAACATCAACAAAGGCTATAATTAGAACAATCTTGGCAAAGGTCCACTAGATAAAGCTACACATCAAATTTCAAAGACCTGGGCCTTGCAGTTTCAGAGAAGAAGATTTTTTTTAAAGATATTCCCTACATAAGCCTATGCAAAACCAAATGGCCCCAGGGCTATATAAATCTATGTAAAAACAAAGGGCCCCGGCCCGGGGTGGGGGCATTTGTGGCCCCAGGGCTATAATTTGAACAATCTTGGTAGAGGTCCACTAGATAAAGCTCCATACTAAATATCAAAGGCCTTGGCCTTGCAGTTTCAGAGAAGATTTTTAAAGATTTCCCTATATAAGTCTATGCAAAACCAAAGGGCCCCGGAGCGGGGACATTTTTGGTACCAGGGCTATAATTTGAATAATTTTGATAGAGGTCCACTAGATGCAGCTTCATACCAAATATCAAAGACCCAGGCCTTGTGGTTTCAGAGAAGAAGATTTTTGAAGATTTTCCCCATGTAAGTCTATGTAAAACCATAGGGCCCCAGAGTGGGGGCATTTTTGGCCCCAGGGCTATAATTTTAACAATCTTGGTAGAGGTCCATTAGATGCAACTTCATACCAAATTTCAAAGTCCTGGGCCTTGTGGTTTCAGAGAAGATTTTTAAAGATTATCCCTATATAAGTCTATGTAAAACCAAAGGGCCCCGGGACGGGGCCACTTTTGGCCCCAGCACTATAATTTGAATCATCTTGGTAGGGGTCCTTTAGAAGAAGCTTCATACCAAATATAAAAGACCTAGGCCTTGTGGTTTCAGAGAAGAAGATTTTTAAAGATTTTCCCTATATAAGTCTATGTAAAACCAAAGGGCCCCTGAGCGGGGGCATTTTTGGCCCAAGGGCTATAATTTGAACAATCTTGGTAGGGGTCCACTAGATGAAGCTTCATACAAAACATCAAAGTCCTGGGCCTTGCGGTTTCAGAGAAGAAGATTTTTAAAGATTTTCCCTATATAAGGCCATGTAAAACCAAAGGGTCCCAGTCGGAGGCTTTTTTTGCCCCAGCACTATAATTTGAACAATCTTGGTAGGGGTCCACTAGATAAAGCTTAATTCCAAATATCAAAGTCCTGGGCCTTGCAGTTTCAGAGCAGAAGATTTTTAAAGATTTTCCCTATATAAGCCTATGTAAAACCAAAGGGCCCGGCGGCGGGGACATTTTTGGCCTCAGCACTATCATTTGAATAATCTTGTTAGGGGTCTTTTAGATGAAGCTTCATACCAAATATAAAAGACCTAGGCCTTGTGGTTTCAGAGAAAAGGATTTTTAAAGATTTTCCCTATATAAGTCTATGTAAAAACAAAGGGCCCCTGAGCGGGGGCATTTTTGGCCCAAGGGCGATAGTTTGAACAATCTTGGTAGAGGTCCATTGGATGAAGCTTCATTCTAAATATCAAAGTCCTGGACCTTGCGGTTTCAGAGAAGAAGATTTTTAAAGATTTTCCCTATATAAGTCTATGTAAAACCAAAGGGCCCCTGAGCAGGGGGATTTTTGGCCCAAGGGCTATAATTTGAACAATCTTGGTAGGGGTCCACTAGATGAAGCTTCATACAAAATATCAAAGTCCTGGGCCTTGCGGTTTCAGAGAAGAAGATTTTTAAAGATTTTCCCTATATAAGCCTATGTAAAACCAAAGGGCCCCAGGTGGAGGCTTTTTTTGCCCCAGCACTATAATTTTAACAATCTTGGTAGGGGTCCACTAGATAAAGCTTAATACCAAATATCAAAGTCCTGGGCCTTGCAGTTTCAGAGCAGAAGATTTTTAAAGATTTTCCCTATATAAGCCTATGTAAAACCAAAGGGCCCGGGGGTGGGGACATTTTTGGCCTCAGCACTATCATTTGAATAATCTTGTTAGGGGTCTTTTAGATGAAGCTTCATACCAAATATAAAAGACCTAGGCCTTGTGGTTTCAGAGAAAAGGATTTTTAAAGATTTTCCCTATATAAGTCTATGTAAAAACAAAGGGCCCCTGAGCGGGGGCATTTTTGGCCCAAGGGCGATAATTTGAACAATCTTGGTAGAGGTCCAATGGATGAAGCTTCATTCTAAATATCAAAGTCCTGGACCTTGCGGTTTCAGAGAAGAAGATTTTTAAAGATTTTCCCTATATAAGGCCATGTAAAACCAAAGGGCCCCGGAACGGGGGCATTTTTTGCCCCAGCACTATAATTTGAACAATCTTGGTAGGGGTCCACTAGATAAAGCTTAATACCAAATATCAAAGTCCTGGGCCTTGCAGCTTCAGAGCAGAAGATTTTTAAAGATTTTCCCTATATAAGTCTATGTAAAACCAAAGGGCCCGGGGGCGGGGACATTTTTGGCCTCAGCACTATCATTTGAATAATCTTGTTAGGGGTCTTTTAGATGAAGCTTCATACCAAATATAAAAGACCTAGGCCGTGTGGTTTCAGAGAAAAGGATTTTTAAAGATTTTCCCTATATAAGTCTATGTAAAACTAGAGTGTTCACAAGTTTTTTCTTTAATTTGACCTACTGACCTACTTTTTGACCCGAAAAGACCTTTATTCAAACTTAGCCAAGATATTGTCACAATGACCATTCTGAGCAAGATTAATGATTTAACCAAACTTGTGGCCTCCTGAGTATTCACAAGGTTTTTCTATGATTTGACCTACTGACCTACTTTTCAACCGGACATGACCCATATTCAAACTTGACCGAGATATTGTCATGATGATCATTCTGAGCAAGTTTGATTATGATTGGACCAAAATTGTGGCCCCTAGGGTGTTCACAAGGTTTTTATATGATTTGACCCGCTGACCTACTTTTTAACCCGATATGACCCATATTCGAACTGGACTGAAATATTGTCACAATGGTCATTCTGAGCAAGTTTCATGATAATTGGACCAAAACAGTGGCCTTCAGAGTGTTCACAAGGTTTTTCTATGATTTGACCTACTGACCTACTTTTTGACCGGACATGACCCATATTCGAACTTGACCAAGATATTGTCATGATGATCATTCTGAGCAAGTTTGATTATGATTGGACCAAAATTGTGGCCTCTAGGGTGTTCACAAGGTTTTTCTATGATTTGACCCGCTGACCTACTTTTTAAGCCGACATGATCCATATTCAAACTTCACTAAAATATTGTCACAATGATCATTCTGAGCAAGTTTGATGATGATTGGACCAAAATTGTGGCCTCTCGAGTGTTCACAAGGTTTTTCTATGATTTGACCTACTGACCTACTTTTTTACCCGACATGACCCAAATTCGAACTTGACCGAGATATTGTCATGATTATCATTCTGAGCAAGTTTGATGATAATTGGACCAAAACTGTGGCCTCTAGTGTGTTCACAAGAAAAAGTTTACGCACGGACGACGCACGACGGACGACGGACGACGCACGACGCACGACGACGCCGGACATCTTACTGTCACAAAAGCTCACCATGACCTTCGGTCAGGTGAGCTAATAAAGCAACGTCAAATGGTCACTCACATAAATCCATGGCTCTGGGGTCCAAATTGCCCATGCCCATGGGCTCATTAATATCAATAGACTCATAATGGGAAAAAAACTTAAACAAATCTTATCTCACAATCCATAAAGCCCAGAGCTTAGCTATTTCATGAATAGCAATGTTAAGTGGTCTCCTACTTAAATCTTGCCAACCGTGTACCTAGGTCCAAATTGGCCGTGCCCGAGGCTCATTAGCTCTCTATTAGACTTATAATGGAAAAAAAAACTTCAAAAATCTTCTCAGAAACTATAAGACTGTGAGCTTAAATATATAGTATGTTGCAATGTTAAGTCTTCGCCTACATAAATCCTGCCAACCATGCCTGTGGGGTCCAAATTGGCCACACCTCGGGGCTCATTAGTTCCCACAGACTTATGGTGGCCAGTCTGATATTATTGAAGCTTTTAGCTCTACTTCTAGATATTTAGATGATTTGTTGGGTGTTGATAATACCTATTTTGATGGTTTGATCAGTCAGATTTACCTCCTAGAACTTCAGTTAAATAAAGCAAATTCTTCTGATACCGAGGCCCCGTTTTTGGATTTACATCTATCTATTGTAGATGGATTTGTTTCGTGCAAAATTTATGCTGGGCGCGATGACTTTGATTTTGAGATTGTAAAGTAGAAGTAAAACAAAGATCAGGAATTGATACAATTAACTTACTCCACCCATAAAAGACACCAAAGGGAAAGAAATACAAACATTAAGCGACCAGACCATAATGGAAACCTAAACAAAGGAAGGCCATAAGGACAGTTACTTTCCCACAAAATGGCCATATGGTCATCCAAAACCAAAAGACACAAGTGATACACACAGTAAGTAACAAACAACAACACAAATAAATCGCCACAGAAGAGCCGCCTTGGAACGGTCAGTGGAAGATTTCCACTGGGGGGCTTAAATCGATTTTACGTGGCCACAATCCTCGCCCTTACTTCCGTCGCGATTTAGACAAATAATTTGTTCAGTCCGCATGAAGGCCTCCTAACTCATCAGTGCAACATCTTTGTGAACACAAAAATCAAAGAACCACAGAGGTGAGACAACGGTGAGGACTCGACAGCAAGAAACCACTGAAATGCTGGAGCAAAAGAAAATCAACAGTTAGACTCCGATGAGTTTTCCTTTTTTTGGATGGTGATGTTCCTCGTGCGCCATCCTATGGCGTTTATATTCTGCAATTAATTCGATTTGCTAGCGTGTGTAGTCATGTAACTGACTTCAACACTCGTAATAAATTATTAACGGCTTAACTCCTTAATCAAAATTGTATAGACGCCATTCTGATTTAGTTTCGGAGTTCGGTATTGGACTTGGATCTCTTCTGCAACAGGGTCTGTCGGGGCCCGAATTTTATGGTGACTTGGTGTATAAATTCGGGAAAATATATAACTGCAATGACTTCAGCACCCAATTTCGTAAAATCATTCTTCGATATAAAAAGATTGGGTACAACATGGATATTATACGACAGACTGCGTGCATGGTAGTTAAGCCAATCACGTTTGGCAACTTTGCTTCCCTCTTTAATTGCACGCCGGTGGGTCAGGCCTCAGATTCTATGACGGCTCCAACGTAAAGGCTTATCGAGAATTAGAGAGATAATGTTGGTTGGTGCCTGATGCTCTGTCTCTGGTCGGGCTCATCGGAGTCTAACTGTTGGTTTTCTTTTGCTCCAGCATTTCAGTGTCAAAATCGCGACGGAAGTGGGGGCGGGGGTTGTGGCCACGTAGAGTCGATTTAAGCCCCCCGGTGTAAATCTTCCACTGACCGTTCCGACGCGGCTCTTCTGTGGCGATTTATTTATGTTGTTGTCTGTTGCTTGCTGTGTGTATCGCTTGTGTTTTAATTTTGGATGGCCATATGCCCATTTTGTGGGAAAGTGGCTGTCCTTGTGGCCTTCCTTTGTTTGGGTTTCCGTTGTGGTCTGGTCGCTTAATGTTTGTATTTCTTTCCCTTTGGTGTCTTTTATGGGTGGAGTAAGTTTCTTGTATCAATTCCTGATCTTTGTTTTACTTCTACTTTATGGTGGACTTCAAAAATCTTCTCTGAAACCATAAGTCCCAAAGCTTTGATATTTAGAATATAGCAATGGTATGTGGTCACCTACATAAATTCAGCCGACCGTGCTTCTAAGATTTAGAACAAAAAATCTTCAAACTGGTCAATTTCTGTTGTAGTTTAGAATGAATATTCCTTGTGTAGATCGCTTGTCTTTTTTATCCCATTTCATGCGGGAAACTCCTAAAGGGGTACCTGGGCAAACAGTGCAGGCCCAAATCAGACCCCACAAAACACTGCGTTTGATCAGGGCCTGCACTATTTGCTAACAGAATTTTCCATCAAAAATAGAATAAACATTAAAAAATAGGCCAGACACCCCTCATATGACAAATGGACTTGTCTAACATATAGCAATGGAAGAGTCCACTAGTATACAATGGGTTAATGTAATAAATATGACAATTTACTGAATTTAGCCAGTGGAGCAACAGGCCCTCTTGGGCCTCTTGTGTTTACCTTGTTAGCAAGCTATGTTCAAAACCGTTGGTGCTAGAGCCTTGAATTGAAATGATTAGATTGCTAGTGACTTTTGAATAAATTCTTAAACATACTTAAAGGCATTTATTCTGTAACAGTAGAGCACACCATGTGTCCATAATTGTTTTATTGCCCCCTGTGATATACTGACTATAGCAGATCAAAGGCGGCCCTTAATAGGGTGATTAGTAGCTCTTGTTGAATCCCCTGACTGAGACACTTAAGGGGAAAATCAATAATGTACACCAGTCAACAGTAAGTAATTTATTGATTTTCCCCAAGGCGGCCCCTTACCTGTTGAAGACAGAGGTCTTCTTTTCAGTGAGCACTGAGGGCTAAATAATATTATGTAATGAAATAATAGTCCTCAATAATCAAGAATAAATGCCTTTAATGAGTTATAATGGCCTTTTGTAAATTTGGACATTGTACCTTGCAAGCATAAAATCTAAAAAAAATGTTGGAGCTAGAGCCTTGATGTTTGGTGCATCACCCTAACACACCCGTGCGGCATAGTGCTTTTTTCTTATCTCCAAAAATGCTACTTTTCTGGTGAAAATCCGTGATTTTTTTTTATTAACACTGCAAACATAGGTGCTTGTTAGAACCGCCTCAACGAGTTGGTGGGACGTAAAACTCAAACACTCACTCACTCACTCGGTCGGCCCCGCCCATCGGGGCTTGAAGAAATAGATCGGCTGCATGCTTCGACGCAGAGCTGAAACCGACCGCACACAAGTACTGATAAACCGTTTATTGGACCTAAGCCTGCCCAGGCAAAGCGTGCGAGTCGACCCACCCATGCATATAAACCCTATTGGTTTCATTTGGCAACAGGGCTTGAGATGCCAGTTTATCTCAATGTCGGGTAAAAGTCCCACAATCTTGGAAGCAACGTCTCCAAATGACCTATACAGTGTTGACTGGGACGTAAAATCTCAAATCAAACAAACAGACAAACAAACACGCAAACAAAAATGTCAAATCTTGGCAATTTCGGAAAAATGGACACCCAATGGTAACAAACTCTATACACAGAGAAAACTGGGGCTTTCATGGATATACATTAAGTTTCTTATTTCTGCTCCAAGGTGATGAGACGGTTCTAACCAGCATCAGTGACTTTTGTGTAGATTTAAACTAAGAAAGTAAATTGAGAAAAATGTTGTAAAAAAAAATAAATTCCATCAGAAAAATGACCGTTTTCGGAGAAATGAAAGAGTGCATTGTGTCTTATGGATGTGTCATTACGATAACACTGCCGTTCGACAGAGTGCATTTTTTTTTCACATCTCTAAAATGGCTGCTTTTCTGATGAAAATATGTCATATTTTTTCTTATTTTTGCTGCAAACATAACTTGTGGGTGCTCGTTAGAACCGCCTCATTGATGTGGTGCTAACGAGTACCCACAACCTTTGTCTTGGAGCAGAAATAAGAAAAATAATGTTTACCCCCGTAAACCTCAGTTTTCTCTATATAAAGTGGGGTTTACGGGGGTGTTCATTTCACGGACTCGTTTACGTAATGGTATCGTAATAGGCCAGTCATTTTAGCCCAAAAGACCCTCAACCTCAAACAAATTCCTTCAGAAGGGTTTTCACTATTTTCCAAATCAGTGAGGTGTCCTGACTTACAGGAAAAAAAATCCCCAAAAATGTTCCCTAGTGAAATTGATTTTTTGGGGGAAAGTGTTCGAAATTTGAATAAAAATCGCCCAAAACAAGAATTAAATTATAAAATTTCATTAAATTATATCAAATTAATTTAAATAGCCGAACATAAGCTAATTGTTGTCAAGTAGCGATAAAAGAAGTATCAGCTTGATATGTGAACAGAAAGCTGTCTTTTTAGGGGTAAAACTTGGAAATATTGAAAAAAAATGCAGAAAATGGGAATACATTTTTAAAAAGTGACTTCTTTGGATTCTTGAAAATGTTTTGTTGTAAAAAGTTATATATGTGTATACGTTAACTACAGGAAAAAAAATAAAATTTTATAAGTCAGAAAAAATTCATTTTTGCGGTGCACATTTTTATATAAAACACTCATAATCCATTGTATTTTGGGCAAGTAGCAACCACAGTATAAAAATGTATTGTATGATGTCGAACCAATTTATATAGCCAGATGTGCACTAACTACTCTCAAGTAGCTATAAAAACATTCAGTTTTGTGCCTGCTCAGAAGTATTCCTTTTAAGTTTGTTTGTTTGTTTGATTTGAGGTTTAACGTCCCTGTCAACACTGTAAAGGTCATTTTGGAGACGTTGCTTCCAATTTTGTGGGACTTTTACCCGACATTGAGATGAAATGACATCTCAAGCCCTGTCGCCCAATGAAACCAATAGGGTTTATTAGCATGGACGGTCCGCCTCGCACCCCGGTTCCTGGACAGGCTTAGATCCTCTAAGCGGTTTACCAGTACTAGTGTGCGGCCGGATTTAGCTCTGCGTGGAAGCATCATGCAGCCCATATATTTCTTCAAGCCCCTATGGACGGGGGCTTATTCCTTTTAAGGGAGAAATTCAAAATTTTGACAAAAAAGCGAGGGAAACGGGAATGTTTTCGTAAAAAGTTAGTGGTGAGGAATCTTGAAAATGTTTTGATGCGAAAAGTTACATGTGGATAACCACTAACTACAGAAACAAAGAAAGATATTGAAATGTTTGTAAAGTTTCATTTTTCAGGCGATGAAAATGTTGAATTTTATCGAAAAATACCATATTTTTGCATATGTAGGAATTACTTAACAAAATTTCTTAGTACATATATGTCTGACGTGGAGCTGGTTTGTATTACCAGATATGCACAAACTACTTCGAAGCAGCTATTAAATGCTTCAACTTTATACCTTCACAGAAATGTTCCTTTCTAAGGTTGTTGGAAATTTTGCCAAAGAAAAAAAACAAAACATGGAAAACGAACATTTTTAAATACATGTATCTGGTAAAGGCTTTTGAAAACACTTTGATGTAGCTTTGCATCAGATCACTGCATGAAGAAACATTTTTAGCTTTTGAAAAACAAATCCCTATTTCAGGGTAAAAAGATAATACTTTTACAGAACAGAAGAAAAACATGAAAAATGAACATGTATTATGTATTTTAGCTTTCATAAGCTTAAGGCTTCTGGGAATCTATTGTAACTGGTCACTGTCCATGGTCGTCATTGTCATCCGTCTGCCCTTCTGTTCTCAATTTTCTTAAATGACATTTCTAAAGTCACTAAATCTTGTTCAGAGTTATTCAAAAATCCATTCAATGCAACCCTGATTGTCATGGCAACAAAAACGGGGAAATTAGCAAGATTACGTATCTGAAACCAGAAAAAGAAGGTCTTTTATTAAGTTTGGCAAGCAGCTTTTATCAACATTGTTTAAATCAGAGCCTTGGGGTTAAAATTATACCCATCCCTGATGTTACGAGGAACTCATATCCTGAAACTAGAAATCTTGGCCTTTGATATTTAATAGGTATCCTCATCTAGTAGACCTCTGCCAATTAACATTACCCAGAGTATAGCCCTGAGGTACCAACTGGCCCACACTGGGGTCTGCTGTTCGAAGAATTCTATTCCACGCAGCTTTTGTTGCCATGGCAGGAAAAGGAGAATAAGTAAAATCTTTAAAATCATCTTGTATAAAGCTGTAAGGTTTTACAGATTTGGTATGTAGCTTTTCCAAGAAAAATTATAGCCCTGGGGTCAAAAATGGCCCCCTCTGCTGGTCACTTGTTTTACATTGACCCATATTGGAAAACTTTAAAAATCTTCTTGCCTGAAAATGGAAGGGTCTGGCCTTTGATGTTTGGTAAATATAGCTTCAGATAGTGAATTTTTGTCAAGATTGTTCAAAAATGGATTCATATAGGGAAAACAATAAAAAAATCCATGTCCTTGATATTTGTATGTATATTCTTCTAGTTGACTTTTACCAATATTGTTCAAATCATAGCACTGTTATCAACAAGAGCCCCGCCTTCAGAATCACTTGTTTTACACGACATTTTAAAATCTTCTTGTGAAACTGGAAGGCCCAGATGAAACAGAGGGCCAATGCCTTTGATATTTGGTATACCTTTATATAGTATTGCTCAACCAACATTGTTTATATTATAGCCCAGGAATAAAAATGGCCCAACTCCAGGGGGTCACTCATTTTGCATAGACTCATATAGGGAAAAACTTTAAAAACAACGTTGAAACTAGAAGGCCCAATACCTTTGATATTTGGTAAGTACGAGTAGCTACATCAAGTAAACCTTTATCAAGGTGTTCAACTTACAGCTTTAGGGTCAGATATGGCCCCATCATTGGGGTAATTTGTGAACTCACATGAACACAGTGTGTTCATGCCATGTAATTGGGACCATTTCCATCATCCATCCATCCATTCACAATTTCTTTACTGCAAGGGTTTCAACTAAACTGTACAGGAATAATCCTCGGGAGATCTTGAACAGTTGAACAGCAAGGACTGGAAACTTAGCATTTTAAAACTAGTGAATAAACGCATTTCTTTCTATTCTCAAAATACTAACTTATTACCTCCTAAGCCTAAGACTTCTTTACGTAATCTTTAACTAGGTATTGACGAATTTCATAAGAAAAGTAGAAGTAAAACAAAGATCAGGAATCGATACAATTAACTTACTCCACCCATCAAAGACACCAAAGGGAAAGAAACACAAACACCAAGCGACCAGACCATAATGGAAACCTAAACAAAGGAAGGCCATAAGGACAGTTACTTTCCCACAAAATGACCATATGGCCATCCAAAATAAAAAGACACAAGTGATACACCACACAGTAAGTAACAAACAACATCATAAATAAACCGCCACAGAAGAACCGCATTGGAACGGTCAGTGGAATGATTTCCACTGGGGGGGGGCTTAAATCGATTTTACGTGGCCACAATCCTCGCCCTTCCGTCGCGATTTAGACAAATAATTTGTTCAGTCCGTTTGTTTTGGCTCCTTCAGACAAGGCCGCTAACAACGTCGTCGTTGTGTGACGTCTCCACTATGTCAATACGCTTAAGAAGGAGCTTGGTGGTACTAAGGCCTTTGAACTTCAGCCTTTAGCTGAAGAGAGAGTTATAGTAGATAAACATATTTGTCATTCAGCCACCAAGTGTGCTGTGTGTGTTACCGAAGGCCAAGACAAGCTTCCTACGCTATACTGGTTACCAAAACTTCATAAAAGACCTTACAAAGCACGGTTTATTGCAAATTTTAGCTCTTGCACTACCACTGAACTTTCTAAACTATTAACTTCCTGTCTTACTGCTATGAAAACGCATGTGATTAAATATTGTGATAAAGTCTTTGAAAGATCAGGAAGAAATCTGTTTGGTCTATAAAACATTCGAATGAGGTTTTAAATAAATTGAAATCCAGACATTTTCGTGCTTCAAGTCTGTCTACTTACGATTTTTTCACTCTTTACACTACACTTCCTCATAATCTTATAAAAGAAAAGCTAAATGAATTAATTGAATGGGCTTTTCACAGAGAAGATTCTCTCTATCTTGCATGTAATGTCAGAAATGCATTTTTCACTTCTAAAGAGCATAAGAATTATATACTTTGGTCATGTCAGAAAGGGTGTGACGCCCTTACCTTTCTACTTGACAATATTTATATTAGATTCGGTACTAAGTTATTTAGACAAATTGTGGGCATTCCGATGGGTACGAATTGCGCACCTCTTGTGGCTGATCTATTCTTGTATTGTTATGAAAGAGACTTCATGTTGTCGCTTTCCATTGATAACCAATCTGAAATGATTGAAGTTTTAGCGCCACTTCTAGATATTTAGATGATTTATTAAATATTGATAATACCTATTTCGATGGTTTGATCAGTCAGATTTACCCCCCCCCCAGAACTTCAGTTAAATAAAGCAAATTCTTCTGATACCGAGGCCCTGTTTTTGGATTTACATCTATCTATTGTAGATGGGTTTGTTTCGTGCAAAATTTATGATAAACGCGATGACTTTGATTTTGAGATTGTAAATTTTCCTTTTTTGCATGGTGATGTTCCTCGTGCGCCATCCTATGGCGTTTATATTTCGCAATTAATTCGATTTGCTAGAGTGTGTAGTCATGTAACTGACTTCAACATTCGTAATAAATTATTAACGGCTAAACTTCTTAATCAGGGTTATCGGTACCATAAACTACGCAAAGCCTTTTCAAAATTTTATAGACGCCATTCTGATTTAATTTCAAAATTCAATATTGGACTTAAATATCTTCTGCAACAAGGTCTATCGGAACCCGAATTTTATGGAGACTTAGTAACTATATAAATTCAGAAAAATATATAACCGCAATGACTTTAGCACCCAATTTCGTAAAATCATTCTTCGATATAAAAATATTGGGTATAACATGGATATAATACGACAGACTGCATGCATGGTAGTTAATCCAATGACGGTTGACAACTTTGCTTCCCTCTTTAATTGCACGCTGGTGGGTCAGGCCTCAGATTCTATGACGGTTCCAACGTAAAGGCTTATTGAGAATTAGAGAGATCTAATTCAAGGTAATGTTGGTTGGTGCCTGATGCTCTGTCTCTGGTTGGGCCCATCTGAGTCTAACTGTTAGTTTTCTTTTGCTCCAGCATTTCAGTGGTTTCTTGCTGTCGAGTCCTCACCGTTTTCTCACCTCTGTGGTTCTTTGATTATTTGTGTTCACGGAGATGTTGCACTGATGAGTTAGGAGGCCTTCATGCGGACTGAACAAATTATTTGTCTATTTGTAAAATCGATTCAAGCCCCCCCCCCCCCCCCCCCCCCCCAAGTGGAAATCTTTCAACTGACCGTTCCAATGCGGTTCTTCTGTGGCGATTTATTTATGTTGTCGTTTTATTACTTACTGTGTGTATCACTTGTGTCTTTTTATTTTGGATGGCCATATGGCCATTTTGTGGGAAAGTGACTGTCCTTATGGCCGTCCTTTGTTTAGTTTCCATTATGGTCTGGTAGCTTAATGTTTGTGTTTCTTTCCCTTTGGTGTCTTTGATGGGTAGAGTAAGTTAATTGTATCAATTCCTGATCTTTGTTTTACTTCTACTTTTCATAGAATTGTTTTACCTGGAGAAGTGTAACGGGCCGATTACACAAATGTTCCTTGGGTGGCCTTCCACCAACGTTGTTCAAATTAATGAGTGGTGTAGAGATTAATTGGTGTGCCTTGTTGTCCTTTAATGATCTAAATTTAAGCACTGCTTGTCAAATACGGTATTTGTACTCAATACAGGACACATTGGCACTCTTGAAGATGAAATTTAAACAAAAACTGTTAAAGTTCATTAGAAATTTCAATATTCAGTATGCAAATATGTTAGTTTGATGATGGATATACATGCAGGATCATCATGGTTCTCTTGCTTTAAAACTGTTTGATTGTTCCTTCCTCCAGTATTAAGTTAAAGTATGTTAATTGAGTAACTTTGTTGCATATTTATAGAAATAAGCAGAAAATTCTATTTGTTGCTGCCGTTGTCCTTATTCATGTTAGATTATAGCGAGATACACAGTGATTTTGTTAAATCAAGCTTTTAGTTTTGCAGAGTTTGCGGTTTGATTTTGAATGCAAAAAAATATATATATATCTTAAAGCATTATTAATAAAATGTTACTAGATAAGAAGGAAAGGAAACATATTTCCCGTTGCTGGATGGTTGCCATGTCCCATGTACTATTTTTATGTAATTTCCTTATTGTTTTGCCCAGAATTCTCACTACAAGAACAATTAATCCAGGGTGAAACACAGGTCTTCTATAGTTTGGACATGGATTTAGTTAACATTTGCTCGAACTATTAGTATTTTGCATGTTCTTCTATAATTCATGTTCTTCTTTTCTCTTATTCGTCATTGTAATTGTCAAAAAAATGATGGCTTCTATCATGGAAAAGAGAACATATTTTTCTGATTCTTGGTGCATAGTTTTATGCGTTTCTTCTTTGTCTCCAAATGGGCATGTTGGCTTGAAACAAAACTGCTATATAGCTAAGAAATTACACATATTAGACAAGAGGGAATCTGTCAAATAAATCTTCCCAACAAATAATGTACCTGGGTCTTTGTTTGTTTGATTTGAGGCTTAACTTCCCTGTCAACACCGTATAGGTCATTTTGGAGACGTTGCTTCCAATTTTGTGGGACTTTTGTCCGGTGTAACAGTTTATCTTTACCCCCTGGGTAGCTTTACCCCCGGGGGTAAAGATATCCCGGGATATCTTTACCCCCACCCTGGATATCTTCACCCCCGGGGGTAAAGATATCCCGGCTGGGATATCTTTACCCCCGGGGGTAAAGCTAAACTGGCTAGGATATCTTTACCCCCGCCCCAACTTTTGGGTATAAACTATTTTCTTAATGCCCAATTTCTTCTTATATGTAAGTGAAGCATGATAGTGGACTCAATGTTTCACTTTAACATTTTTTCGTTTCAATCATGACTCAGACTAATAGGACTACCCTTAGTAAGAAATATGACCATATTATAGAGGCAAATGATTATTTAATAACTTCTTTTTTGTATATTTTCTTATTCAAAATGTTGCTTATGACAATCTTTCATAATCTTGCATTATCTCCGTCAGTTGTGAAATGGGTTGTGGTGATGAGTGGAAAGGCGGGGGTAAAGATATCCCGGCTGGGATATCTTTACCCCCGGGGGTATAGCTAAACTGGCCAGGATATCTTTAACCCTACCCCAACTTTTGGGTAAAAAGTATTTTCTAAATGCGCAATTTCTTCTTATATGTAAAAGAAGCAAGATAGTGGACTCCATGTTTCACTTGAACATTTTTCGTTTCAATTGTGACTCAGACTTATAGAACTACCCTTAGAAAGAAATATGACCATATTATAGAGGCAAATTATTATTTAATAACTTCTTTTTGTATATTTTCTTATTCAAAATGTCCCTTATGACAATCTTTCATAATCTTGCATTATCCCCGTCAGTTGGGAAATGGGTGGTGGTGGTGAGTGGAAAGGCGGGGGTAAAGATATCCCGGCCGGGATATCTTTACCCCCGGGGGTAAAGCTAAACTGGCCAGGATATCTTTACCCCCACCCCAACTTTTGGGTATAAACTATTTTCTAAATGCCCAATTTCTTCTTATATGTAAGAGAAGCAAGATTGTGGACTCAATGTTTCACTTGTAAATTAGATTTCCGCTGGGAATATAACAAATAGTCTATGAATTAAAAATCACTTTAAGAAATTGTATAGTTTCTTGTTCAAAATGTCCCTTATGACAACCTTTCATAATCTTGCATTATCCCTGTCAGTTGCAAAATGGGTGGTGGTGAGTGGAAAGGCGGGGGTAAAGATATCCTGGCTGGGATATCTTTACCCCCGGGGGTAAAGCTATACTGGCCAGGATATCTTTACCCCCACCCCAACTTTTGGGTATAAACTATTTTCTTAATACCCAATTTCTTCTTATATGTAACAGAAGCAAGAAAGTGGACTCGATGTTCCACTTGAACATTTTTCGTTTCAATCATGACTCGGACAAATTAGAACTACCCTTAGTAAGAAATATGACCATATTATAGAGGCAAATGATTATTTAATAACTTCTTTTTGTATATTTTCTTATTCAAAATGTTGCTTATGACAATCTTTCATAATCTTGCATTATCCCTGTCAGTTGTGAAATGGGTGGTGGTGGTGAGTGGAAAGGCGGGGGTAAAGATATCCCGGATGGGATATCTTTACCCCCGGGGGTAAAGCTAAACTGGCCAGGATATCTTTACCCCCACCCCAACTTTTGGGTATAAACTATTTTCTAAATGCCCAATTTCTTCTTATATGTAAGAGAAGCCAGATAGTGGACTCAATGTTTCACTTTAACATTTTTCATTTCAATTGTGACTTGGACAAATAGAACTACCCTTAGTAAGAAATATGATCATATTATAGAGGCAAATGATTATTTAAAAACTTCTTTTTGTATATTGTTCTAAATTATATTTCCGCTGGGAAAATAACAAATAGTCTATGAATTAAAAATCACTTTAAGAAATTGTAAAGTTTCTTATTCAAAATGTCCCTTATGACGACCTTTAATAATCTTGCATTATCCCTGTCAGTTGCGAAATGGGTGGTGGTGAGTGGAAAGGCAGGGGTAAAGATATCCTGGCTGGGATATCTTTACCCCCAGGGGTAAAGCTAAACTGGCCAGGATATCTTTACCCCCACCCCAACTTTTGGGTTTAAACTAATTCTTAATGCCCAATTTCTTGTTATATGTAAGTGAAGCAAAAAAAACAAAATAAGCATAATTTAACTGTACAGCTTGCAAGAGAATTTATTTCACATCTTATACCATTGCTCATGGGTGGGGGTGAAGATTTCCTGGCTGGGATAGGGTGATCCCCCCCCACCACCACCCCCCAAAAAATCAAGACTTTGGAAAACCCAGACAAGCACACTTCTCAACAATGGAAGGTACTACTGATGTCCAATGGTCTATGGTTGACATAACATTACCACAAGCTAGCTTGCATGAATCAGGATTTCACACCTCTACCATTGCTCATGGGTGGGGGTAAAGATATCCCAGCTGGGATACATTCACCCCGGGGGGGCATAATATCCTGGCTGGGGTAGCTTGACCCCCACCCTTCCAGCATTTTGAAAAACACAAACAAGCACACTTATACCATATAGTGTGCATTAATCAGTTTTTCACAAATTGTACCATTGCACATAGGTGGGGGTGAAGATAGTGTGACCCCACCCCACCCCAAATCCAGACTTTGGAAGACCCAAACAAGCACACTTCTCAATAATGAAGGTACTACTGATGTCCAATGGTCTATGGTTGACATAACATCACCACAAGCTAGCTTGCATGAATCAGGATTTCACATCTCTACCATTGATCATGGGTGGGGGTAAAGATATCCCAGCCGGGATACCTTCACCCCCGGGGGCAAAATATCCTGGCTGGGTTACCTTCACCCCCACAATTCCAGCATTTCGAAAAACCAAAAGAAGCACACTTATACCCTATAGCTTGCATAAATCAGTTTTTCACAAATTCTACCATTGTTTTTGCGTGTGGGTTTTGTTCAAACATCACTTTTTGCAGCATCTGATCTGACCCCACACTGTTTGCAATTTTGGGTTTCCCATCGGAAATGGGGTAAATGTATGGTTCAGCATGAACTTGGGACAATTAAACAGCAGACAAAAGAACTGTATCTGGAGTTATATTCAACAACAATATAGAGTCGGCCCCCGTCCATCGGCGCTTAAAGAAATAGATGTGCTGCATGATGCTTCCACATCGAGCTGAAACCAACAGCACAAAAGTATTGGTAAACCGCTTAGAGGCTCTAAGCCTGCCCAGGCAAAGCAGTGCAAGTCTGACCATCCATGTTTACAAACCTATTTGGTTTCATTGGGCGACAGGGCTTGAGATGTCATTTCATCTAAATGTCAGTTAAAAGTCCCACAGAATTGGAAGCAGCTTTTCCACAATGACCTCTACAGTGCTGACAGGGATGTAAATCCTCAAATCAAACTAACAAAACATCTACAATACAGAAAACAAGAGGCAGGATGATACAGTGTTGCTCACATGAGTTTAAGCATGTCTATTGTACACATGTTACATTGGTACCTCTGTTAAAACATGGGAAGGAAGTGTATCATAACTTGCCTTATTTAAATTATGAAATGTGAAGAAAACTCAATAGCCTGTATTAACACACTTATAAGAAGAAATTGGGCATTTAGAAAATAGTTTATACCCAAAAGTTGGGGTGGGGGTAAAGATATCCTGGCCAGTTTAGCTTTACCCCCGGGGGTAAAGATATCCCAGCCGGGATATCTTTAACCCCGCCTTTCCACTCACCCCCACCACCCATTTCACAACTGACAGGGATAATGCAAGATTATGAAAGATTGTCATAAGGGACATTTTGAATAAGAAAATATACAAAATGAAGTTATTAAATAACCATTCGCCTCTATTATATGGTCACATTTCTTACTAAGTGTAGTTCTAATAGTCCGAGTCACGATTGAAACGAAAAATGTTGAAGTGAAACATCGAGTCCACTATCTTGCTTCTCTTACATATAAGAAGAAATTGGGCATTTAGAAAATAGTTTATACCCAAAAGTTGGGGTGGGGGTAAAGATATCCTGGCCAGTTTAGCTTTACCCCCGGGGGTAAAGATATCCCAGCCGGGATATCTTTACCCCCACCTTTGCACTAACCACCACCATTGACAGGGATAATTCAAGATTATGAAAGATTGTCATAAGGGACATTTTGAATAAGAAAATATACAAAAAGAAGTTATTAAATAATCATTTGCCTCTATAATGTGGTCATATTTCTTAGGAAGGGTAGTTCTATTAGTCTGAGTCATGATTGAAATGAAAAATGTTAAAGTGAAACATCGAGTCCACTATCTTGCTTCTCTTACATATAAGAAGAAATTGGGTATTAAGAAAATAGTTTATACCCAAAAGTTGGGGTGGGGGTAAAGATATCCTGGCCAGTTTAGCTTTACCCCCGGGGGTAAAGATATCCTGGCCAGTTTAGCTTTACCCCCGGGGGTGAAGATATCCAGGGTGGGGGTAAAGATATCCCGGGATATCCTTACCCCCGGGGGTAAAGCTACCCCTGAGTAGCTTTACCCCCGGGGGTAAAGCTACCCAGGGGTCAAGATAAACTGGGACACCGGCATTGAGATGAAATGACATCTCATTCCCTGTCGCCCAATGAAACCAATAGGGTTTATAAGCATGGACGGTCCGACTCGCACCGCTTTGCCTGGGCAGGCTAAGATCCTCTAGGCGGTTTACCAGTACTCGTGTGCAGTCGGTTTCAGCTCTGCGTGGAAGCATCACGCAGCCCATCTATTTGTTCAAGCCCTAAGGGGTGGGGGCCGCGGTATCTGAGTTTAAAACAGTATTTTGTTGGATATAAACAACATTTTTGTACAATATAAGATGATTCAATATCTGACAGTACGTGTATGTATATTTTTGACATTTATACATATGAATGCCTTCCTGCAGGACACATAATGATCAGTGAAAGACAAGTTATAGTGCACAAGATGGTACTATTTTGTATATTGTTAGAGCCCTATATGAAGTAGTTTAGTGTTACTGGTGGCATATAATGGATTTTGAGAGTTTTGTGTAAAAATGTGTATTTTCCTACCCGGAAAATTGACTTTTCAAATATCCTATAGTTAACTGATATCATTCTTTTTACCTCCAAACATTTTCATGAATCCTCACCACTAACTTTAAAAAAAACATAATCCTATTTTCCATGTTTTTTATCAAAATTTTACATTTTCTGCCTTTAAAAAGTCAAATTGCTGTCCAGGCACGAAGTTGAAGGATTTTTGAGAGCTACTTGATATAGTCAGTGTACATCTGGCTATATAAATTAGTTCGATATATCATACAATTTATTTTTATTATGTAATTTCTACTTGACCGAAACATACTAGATTTTAAGTGTTTTTATGTAAATATGTGCATTTTCATACCCCGAGAAATGGAACTTTTTAAACATACACTTTTTTTCCTGTAGTTAACTTATACACATATATAACTTTTTACAACAAAACGTTTTCAAGAATCCACACCAGTAACTTTTTAAAAATTTATTCCTATTTTCTGCATTTTTTTTGTCAATATTTCCAAGTTTTACCCCCAAAAAAGACAGCTTTCTGTTCACATATCAAGCTGAAACTTCTTTTATCGCCACTTGACAACTGTTAGCTTATTTTTTGCTATTTAAATAAATTTGATATAATTTAATGAAATTTTTATGATTCAATTCCTGTTTTTGGCGATTTTTATTTAATTTTCGAACATTTTCCCCCAAAAAATCAATTTCGCAAAGGAATATTTTTTGGGATTTTTTTCCTGTAAGTCAGGACACCTCACTGATTCTGAAAATAGTGAAAACCCTTCTGAAGGAATTTGTTTGAGGTTCGATGATATTTTGACTGGCCTATAATGTACCAACAATTTGTCGTCTGCCGAGTAGCCCGGAGTGTGGTAAAGGTTACCAAGAATACAACATTCGCGTATTTAAGGGTCTCACAGACTGAACAACCTTAGAACATACCTGGGATTAAAATCAATTGTTCAGGGCCTAAATCTTCACACTGTTCAACACGTATGTCATTATCGACTACCAAAGAGGTTTCTGCCATGTGGCGACCGTAAAACGTCTCCCCGTACATCAACCATAGTGCAGTTTATATTTTACTTTTGGTCCTTTGAGATCAGCGTGAATATTCTGAGAAATCAGAAATAAGTTATTGGTTTAGACTCATATTCTAGACAGGTTTTTAATTATTTGGACCCCTTTTTTATTTATATCAGTCGACTGCCTATTCGAAATTCGTAAAATTGCAGTATGAGTCCTCTGGCTTTCTTTGCCGGATCATTACAGGGTCACTGATGAGGCTTTATTAGCCGAAACTACGTAGTATGACCCATCTTCTTTCTTATGAATGTTTTCATTGCTATTAAAGGAACTCATTTTAGATTTTTATTTTCCAACTTAAAGCAAAAACTTATATTAAACCACTGTGATGTAACAAAGATAAGCCTTAGGTGGTGCACGATCTTGACAAACATTTCGAAAACAAGCCTATTCAAATATACTGAAGATTTTTCCACCAAAATAAAACTTTTGCCAATAAACATACTGATATTTGTCATATTTCTGCTCTAAACATAGACTGTTGACCGGGAGACCGGGGCTAGTTGGTCCGTGGGACAAGTTGATCCGAGCGCAATTCCTCTGAATTGAGAAGGGTCATGACAAAATAATATGGCTCAACGGAATGCTTGATCGTGACACACTTTCTGAAGAAAATTAGATGACGATCAAAAAAGGCATACAGTTTTTAGAGAACAAAAACTAATTTTGAATCACAAAAGTGACTTTGTCACACCTGGAATCATTAGTTTGTCTTTTTTGTGTGTAAGGTATTCAAATGAGTGTATTTGGTATTTCTAAATTCAATGACGTTCCTGTCATTTGTGAAGCTCTACTAGGCGCAAGGGCCGGGATAAGTTGGCCCATTCGCGACGGGATTAGTTGGTCCTTCGAAAAAGCATTTGTATTTATCAGAACCTGGCATTTTCTGAATGAAAAACAACAGCAAATTATTGAACAAGTAACATAGTATAAAATAGATATTAGCCCCAGCTGTTGAAGACAAATCATACTCTTAGCACCAACCAGCCCCGATCTACTCTACAGACTTTTAAATGGGGGTTTCCAATCAAATCGGCGGTTTTAGAGAAAAATCACTAACAAAATGCATAGCTGGTTGAGGAGTTTGTGTTAAGATTATCGCCCGGCAATCTACTGCATTGTTACTGAAGCCACGTAGTTTTTCAGATCTTTTGTCCAAAGTGGCATTTATCGACCCATCGTTATTTCCTGATTTTCTTGTTGAATGCCAGTCGGCCCAACTTACCCCGCGGCTCGGATATGGTGGGATAAGTTGATCCGCTTTACCTCGTCTTGGAAAACGGCAATATTTGTCAGAATCTTTCATTTTCCGGACGTGAAACTATGAAATAAGGTGTAGAATGGATTATACTAGTTGCATAATGCAAAAGTATTACAAGCTAATGAGTATTTATGTCCGCATTTGAAAAAAAAGCAATTTTCGGACCAACTAGCCCCGGTCTACCCTTCTCGTGATAGCCCCCTGTATTTACTATGAGGTGGGTCAAAATTTTATCTATCTAACTATCTATCTTCTTAGATTGAGTTTGTCACATTTGGTCATTACCTCAGTTGAATGGGTGGCTAAGTTTAGAATTTAGCTACCCCCCTCCGCGGTCTTCAACAGAAGAGGGAAGACTATTCCACTGAGGAATAGTCATAGGAAAGAAAGATTCCCAGAGGGCATCGCTATAGGACTGGAACCCCCGACACTGCGAGGCGCCCACATGTGACGTCCCTGCCCGGGCTGATGCTGCCACAGGGGTCAAGTATCTATCTTTATTAATAGACACTGTATCAGAGTGTACCCTATAGAAGAAGGTTAAAGAGGACTGCTCACAACGGGCCTCTAGAGATGGCCAGTCCAGCCAATTAAGCATGCCACCGATTCTACGTCCATTTCGCCATCGCCGGCAGGCCCGTCGAGCAGCCGTCCCACGCACCGTCTCCATCCTCCGAATCCGAACTCCAACACAGGGATGCCAAATGGGCGATGCACACCCAAGCCGAGGGCGAACCAATGTTTTATATGCAACATCCCCCTTCTTCTTCCCCACGCACAGGCGTAAAAACCAAACCACGTTCAATGGAATCCTAAAGTCCTAGTTGCTTTAGATACCATCTTTGAGACATGTTGATCCCAATCAAGATCGTCAGTGATGGTGATACCAAGATATTTGGCGGACCGAACATGCTCCAAAATTTGCTGGCGAAGTGCATATTCAAACTTAATTTGCTTGTCCGGAGGGTGACACCCTCATTGAACGGCACTCGGCCACACTGAATGTCATCTGCCAATCGGCATCCCACCGCGCAAGCCGATCCAGGTCATCTTGTAACATAAGACAGTCAGAAGGAGAATATATGTTCCTTTACAGGACACAATCATCAGCAAACAAACGGACCGATGACCTGATGAAAACCAAGAAGAGGACCGGTCCGAGGACCGAACATTGGGGACTCCATATATATTAGGGACTGGATCAGATACTTGGCCATCAAATACGACTTGTTGTGAACTTGTTTATAGGCGTTTGAGGCTAACCCACCAGCGTGCAACCAAGTAAGACAGCATAGTCATCAACCATGACTGAGTTAAAAGCTGGGCTTGGATTTGTCGTACAATGTAGAATAGCCATGCTAAATCTGCTGTTTTGTAATGATACAAGTCGTTCCAAAAGATTCGAGTAAACAATATTTTTGTCTTTATCTATAAAGTATGTTACATAAAACTCCGGAAGCCCCCGCCCATAGGGGCTTGAAGAAATATATGGGCTGCATGATGCTTCCACGCAGAGCTGATTCCGGCCCGCACACTAGTACTGGTAAACCGCTTAGAGGATCTAAGCCTGTCCAGGAACCGCGGTGCGAGGCGGACCGTCCATGCTTATAAACCCTATTGGTTTCATTGGGCGACAGGGCTTGAGCTGTCATTTCATCTCAATGTCGGGTAAAAGTCCCACAAAGTTGGAAGCAACGTCTCCAAAATGACCTTTACAGTGTTGACGGGGACGTTAAACCTCAAATCAAACAAACAAACATAAAACTCCGGTTCCATGTTCCTTGTTGTAATTTGGTTTTCAGACCTGTGTTATAATTTATCAATCAATCAATAAAACCCAAAACGAAAATACATCCGTTTGTTATATAGAGGATCTTACATGAATGTTCATGTATTATTGAATTTATTAAACGAGTTGAGGAAAACGGATACAATCCGAGGCGACGCCGAGCATTTTATCTCGTTTATTCAACACGTTTAATAAATTTAATAGTATAAGAACACAAATGCAAGATTCTATTTATCATATGACTTTTGAAACGCATTTTATTTACGTTTTTTTTAACATGTCAATATTCCACCATTAGTAAACGCGACGTCGTTAAGGACGTCGTACTTGTAACGTTACGGGGCATAACTAACTAATTTGCATATTTAAACAACTAGTGGATAATCGAATTTATTAAATGGCGTTATTACATTCTCAGATAAACCACATTCTTTCATACCCCAAAACAAGGTAATTTTGTTCGGATGAAAAATCGTGCTATTGTTCTTTATTAACTCCAAACATAGGTTGAGGGTGCTCATTGAGGCGGTTCTAACGATTACGCAAAGCCCATATCTAAGAGTAGAAAAAAATAAAAAAATATTGTATACCACCGCAAAACCAATGTTTTCTCTATATAGAATAGGGTTTAACGGGGTGTTCGTTGCACGGACTTGTAATTGTGATACGCATCTTTGCAATCAAAGTCCAGGTGTTCAAAACTAAATATGTCATTAGTTAACAGATGATCATTTAACATGGCAAATTTACTCATGTTTTGGTTGTAAAAATGTAATTGGCTTTTTGAAAATACAGAAGCAGCTCACATTTTGTTTCAGCTAAAACTCCAAACTATTAGATATTTTACTTGCTAGAACAGTTAAAACTTTTACATCATAGTGTAGATTATATTTTCTTGTCCTCTGTGATCACTGATTCCGCTTGCTAAGGTCGCTGGCCGTAGACAATACTGTTGCAAAACGAATAAGTTGCAAAACACAACGTCCTTTTATTTACCCAGTCCACAAGTAACATATATGCATGGGGTACATACACATCTCAAATGCAAAGGCATATGCCAATAGAGCTTATATAATCATTAAACATGAAAGTGTTATACATATTGAATAAATCATAGTTAAAGTTCCGGAATAACATACTTTTATTGTTCTGATCACATCGATGCAGATTCGTTTACTTTGCAACACTACTATGTATAATAACAAAAGAACGGCTCGATAGGGTATATAAGGTGTTGACAAGCTGTTAAGCTCCAAACAAAGTCACAATAATTACGCTAAAATGCTAAGAAAAAATACATTTGCATTGATTTGACTCATATAGTTAGGTAATTTCATCCAGAGATAATCTATCTGTCTCTGTCTGTCTGTCTGTCTATCGTCTGTCTGTCTGTCTGTCTGTCTCTCTATCTCTCTCTCGCTGAACGAATATATATATCTATATATAGCATGTATCCCAGCGGGCATTTTAAGTTGAATCACTGTTTAATCAACATTCAGCTTCAACCTTAAATAAACATAGATTTTTTGTTGATTTTGTAAGTTGAGCAAAGATAGAAGTGAAAACATTTATTAAACGTGATAGATAAACGTTTATTCTACACTAAAATAAATGTTTAATAAACATTGAATAAATAAATGTTTATCTTCATGTTGATCATGCCTTTAATTAAACCTTTATAAAACATTTGTTAAACATGAAGCAGACACTCAAAGTTAAATCAAGGTTCAGACAACGTTTATATCGTTGTTTCAACGCTGTTTTCAACGTTGAAACAGCATTGAGTCAACGTTATTTATCTGCGGGAGCCCTCCCCAAACCCCCATTTTTGGGCACACATCATTGAGTCTTACTGTTTGAGAAATATTCTTCTCCAGCATAAAGGTTTTACTTTAAAACAGTCTTTCGTACTTTGTAAGATCTTGCTTTAAAGCAGACACTCTTACTGTATGCGAAATATTTTTTCTCCAGAATAAAGATTTTGCTTTAAAGTGAAATATTTTTCTCCAGCATAAAGATTTAGCTTCAGTTTTAAGCAGCCACTCTTACTGCATAGGATGCATTGTTTTCCAGCATAAAGATTTGCTTTAAAGCAGTCACTCTTACTGTATGAGAAATATACTTCTCCAGCATAAAGATTTTGCTTTGAAGCAGTCACTCTTACTGTCTGAGAAATATACTTCTCCAGCATAAAGATTTTGCTTTAAAGCAGTCACTCTTACTGTATGAGAAATATACTTCTCCAGCATAAAGATTTTGCTTTGAAGAAGTCACTCTTACTGTCTGAGAAATATACTTCTCCAGCATAAAGATTTTGCTTTGAAGAAGTCACTCTTACTGTATGAGAAATATTCTTCTCCAGCATAAAGATTTTGCTTTAAAGCAGTCACTCTTACTGTATGATAAATATTCTTCTCCAGCATAAAGATTTTGCATTAAAGCAGTCACTCTTACTGTATGAGAAATATTCTTCTCCAGCATAAAAATTATGCTTTAAAGCAGTCACTCTTACTGTATGGTAAATATACTTCTCCAGCATAAAGATTTTGCTTTGAAGCAGTCACTCTTACTGTCTGAGAAATATTCTTCTCCAGCATTAAGATTTTGCTTTGAAGAAGTCACTCTTACTGTATGAGAAATATGCTTCTCCAGTATAAAGATTTTGCTTTAAAGCAGTCACTCTTACTGTATGAGAAATATTCTTCTCCAGCATAAAGATTTTGCTTTAAAGCAGTCACTCTTACTGTATGATAAATATTCTTCTCCAGCATAAAGATTTTGCATTAAAGCAGTCACTCTTACTGTATGAGAAATATTCTTCTCCGGCATAAAAATTATGCTTTAAAGCAGTCACTCTTACTATATGAGAAATATTCTTCTCCAGCATAAAAATTTTGCTTTAAAGCAGTCACACTTACTGTATGAGAAATATTCTTCTCCAGCATAAAGATTTTGCTTTAAAGCAGTCACTCTTACTGTATGCGAAATATTCTTCTCCATCATCAAGATTTTGCTGTAAAGCAGACACTCTTACTGTATGAAAAAATATTCTTCTCCAGCATACCAGCATAAAGATTTTGCTTTAAAGCATTCACTCTTATTGCATGAAACACATTCTTCAGCTCCAGCATAAAGATTGTGCAAGAAATATTCTTGTTATTTGTAGCAGTAGTACATTTCAAAATTGAGGAGTGTCAGATTGTATTTTCTTCAAAATTTACTTTTTGCAAATAGTGTAGGCCCTGATCAGACGCGCAAAATGTGGCGTCTGATCTGGGCCTGCACTGTTTGCCAGTTACCCATTTTGGGGTTTGTGGTACAAAATGGGTTAAATTTCTGTTTATATAAATCCATTTGTATATAAATAATAAGTCTGTACCCTGTACCTGAATTATATTCAAGTATGCTGCATAATGAAACAACTAATCATGAGTTAACGATGTAATAAATAAATAAATAAAATCCCACTGACTCTGCTTTTAAAACTAATAAATACATCAGCACAGGTATAACTGTAATGTGGGGTTTACTGGGGTCTGGTTAACAGGATGCCTTTCTCTCCTTGTGTAGTGTGTATCTTAAAATTAAAAACTCGAACTGATTAGGTCATGACAGATAAATTTCAGAGTCTGCAAAAACGATTATCACTCCACTGCAGTATATATGCATAGACTGAAAAAAAAAATGTAAATTTAGTCCATGTTTCTCGAATATTACGACATGTACTCTCGGGTTTATTAAATTAGCCTGTTTGGTCTGGCATTCCAGATTATTAAACCGTATGTGGCAATGAAATCTTCCACCTTAATATGTTTAATTTTGTTTGATCCCTTTCCAATTATAGGGGTGCCAGATATGGCTTTTCTGTGGTAAATTTTACAAAAATGCATGAAGCATAACCAAACGGTGTAGACCCAGATCAGACGCCGCGTTCTGTGGCGTCTGATTTGGGTCTTCACAGTTAACCAGTGTCCCACAGGAGGCTAGGCATATATGGGTTAAATACGTGCGCAGATCAAACAAAGAAATAATAAATTTTCAGAAAACTTTTAAGAATCCAGAAAACTGCGCTTCCTACTAACACAAATCCGATTTATCGTAACTTTGAAAATCATTGTTGTCATAGAAGTGCAATAAAAACACTTGCCTAGAAGGTGAAATAATATTTAAAATTCTTGAATTCTTCAAACATACGCTTGAATACTAATGGATCTCTATGGCGGTGTGTATTGATGACGTATACTTATGCAATGCATTCCGGGTAAGGTTGAGATCTAAACCATATTTAACAGTTTAATAAATACTTGAATTCTATGGTTATTCGTTTGTTTGATTTGAGGTTCAACGTCCCCGTCAGCACTGTAAAGGTCATTTTGGAGACGTTGCTTCCAATTTTGTGGGACTTGTACCCAACATCGAGATGAAATGACATCTCAAGCCCTGTCGCCCGATGAAACCAATAAGGTTTATTAGCATGAACGGTCAGCCTCGCACCGCGGTTCCTGGACAGGCTTAGATCCTCTAAGCGGTTTACCAGTACTAGTGTGCGGGCCGGATTCAGCTCTGCGTGGACGCATCATGCAGCCCATATATTTCTTCAAGCCCCTATGGGCGGGGGGTTTAAACTCTATTGTTAATCTATGTTGAAGATTAAACTTAATTGTATTGCTGAAAGTTTAGCATATACATGTATCAAACGCTTATTAAATGTCAAATATCAACGTTATTAAACGGTGAGTGCCTGCTGGGATGTGTCGAAGAATGTGACACTGAAAACCCATTTCAGACAAAGTCTATCAGTCCCAACAGGATGTCAAACTCGTGTGCCTTTTCAGGGATACAGTTTTATCATTAAACTTCAGATATCTTATGATAATTTGTTTTATACATGACCGCTACAAATACAGAACGTTGCCAACCTTTAGAACCGCCGCAGCGAAGCGATTCCTATGAGAACATGTGAACCATCTTTTGGAGCGGAAAAAGGGAAACAATGTATATCTTTGTAAATCCATTCGTTTTGTTTGTTTGTTTGATTTGAGGTTTAACGTCCCCGTCAACACTGTAAAGGTCAATTTGGAGACGTTGGTTCCAATTTTGTGGGACTTTTACCCGACATTGAGATGAAATGACATCTCAAGCCCTGTCGTCCAGTGAAACCAATAGGGTTTATTAGCATGGACGGTCCACCTCGCACCGCGGTTCCTGGACAGGCTTAGATCCTCTAAGCGGTTTACCAGTACTAGTGTGCGGGCCGAATTCAGCTCTGCGTGGAAGCATCATGCAGCCCATATATTTCTTCAAGCCCCTATGGGCAAATCCATACGTAATTTATGTCGGGTTCAAGCATCCCATTTTGTTTGGAAAGTAACTGTCTGTTGGCTTTCCGCTATTGATGTTTCCATTATGATCTGTTGTTTCATGTTTGTGTTTCTTCTGTTTGGTGTCTCTGATGGGAGCTGTGGGTTAATTGTATCGATTCATTGTCTTCACTTCTATTTTGGGTAAATCTAACCTTTCCCTATATCAGGTTGGGTTTACCAGAGAATTCTGTTGTGTACTGAGTATTACAACTAAGCGACGCATCTAATAGACGAGGGCTCTGTGGTACGACTGCGGGTTTCTCTAAACTTTTGGACCAGTCTTTTCACCAAAATCTCGTCTCCATATGGCCTTAGTTCTTGGTAGGACATAAAGCGCAAACACACAATTTTCGGGAACTCATTTACATAAAGAAATGTGTTTACATTAAAATAGCATGAAATAAACATGAACAATAGATTATGAATCTCTTCTTCAAGCGAACCATATGAAATAAACATATACTAAGATACAAAACACGTTTTACAAATATATTACAAATACTCATAAATCCATACAAACAGAACTGCGTATGGTGTGGAGCCATTTGACTACAACGTGTGGCTGGCAAGTTATAAATGATCGTTCCGCTTGCGCGTAGTTTCGCGCCACACCAGACAAATCACTTTGTGTAACAAAGAAATATGATCACGTTAATGTTTGAGCAAAATACATGACTACACTTTTAATTTACATGAAAAAAAAAAAAAAAAACACGAGACGAAAAAACCAATAGAAATGTGACACATGAAATCCCGCAACCTACATCTTTCAAATAGAACAACCCATGCTATTTTTTTAGTTACGTTTGTCCTTCCAGTTAAATGTTTGTCATGTGATTCTGATTCTTTCCACCATTATGTATAATGCTGTTTGGATATTCTGAATCACAACATGTGTGAAAAAGAGCTGCTGACTCAGTTTATCTGAGGTCCGTTTTATTTACTGTCGTCACTCCATGTTTCAACCTCTTACCCTTGTGATATTGGTGGAAGAATTCGGGATCTGATTGTATCAGTTCCTTTTGATTTGTTAACTGTCATACCTTTATTGTTCGTAAACTCTGCAGCAGCTGAAACTCAAGTAGATATTCTGTTGACCGCCGATTGCATTTCTCATCTGTTCATTTGGTTTGTGTGCATTAAGCAGGTCTTAGTTTGTGTTTTTCCGTGTAACCTTGTGTGTCTACCTTTTTCTCCCTTTTCCATGGCTGGAGATAATTGTGTTTTTTATATTTGTCCTTGCCTATCCTGAGTAGTCATTGCTTTCAATTTGACTTTTCAGAATATAATTAAAGGCAATGATCAGGAGTCGTTGCAATTACCTTACACCTCTCTTCCAAAATACCAAGGGGAAAGAACAGCTTCATCGTAATTAAAACACCACAAGCAGACAGCCAAAAGGACAGTTTCGTTTCCACAAAACGGCTATCCAAAATAAATCATATGAGCCAGCGCACGACAAAACCTACAATAAGACATGTGCGCCCATCAAAGACTCACATCAACCTGCGCATCCATGAAATAGAGATGTAGGCAATGATCAGGAATTGATACAATTTACCCACAGCTCCCATCAGAGACCCCAAATAAAGTCTAACCAGAGACTTCTCTTGCTGCATGAAGGAGCAATGGACCCTTAGCTATCCTTAGAGCGCACATCGAAGAGTCTGATGAGACTGATCTGAGTCTTCGTTTGGCACACATGTCTTATTGTAGGTTTTGTCTTGCGCTTGCTCATATATAAGCAATACGTACATGTAAAGAAAAGAATCAACAAAAATTAACCATAACGGATGCTCCGCCTTGAAAAGGTCAGTAAAAAACAAATTGACGGAGGACCCTTGATCGATTTTACGTGGCCACGCCCACCGCCGTTAGTTTCGTCCTGGTTTAGACAAATAATTTGTTCAGTCCTTGTGACGGGTTGCTAAATCCTTAGTAAAACATATCCGAGTACATTAAACAAATATCCGAGTACATAAAAACAAATGGATACAGAGATGAAAAAGGATGATGCAGCATGAACTAACTGAAATGCTGGGTTAAACGAAAACCTGACTAGAGACGGGCCTGACCAGAGACAGTGCATCAGGCACCAACCGACATTACTTAAAAAGTAAGTCTTTAGTCGGGAGCCGTCATAGAGTCTGAGACCCGACCTGCCAGTTTACGTTACTGTATCTCTATCTACATTATTGTGGATGATTTAAATGCAATAATGATGAACTCCCCCTAAAAGCGGTAAAATTGTGCGTGAAAGAGGGTTTTGTTATGGTTTGTCTTTGGGTGTTTGTATCGCTTATATTATTTTTTATAGCCATTTGACTATTTTGTGGGAAAGTATCTGTCCTTTTGGCTTTCCGCCATTGACGTTTCCATTAGGGTCTTGTTTCATGTTTGTGTTTGTATTTCTTTCATGGGTACTGTGGGTTAATTGCATTGATTTCTGATCATTGCCTTCACTTTTATTTATTAATTACGCTGTCAGCCACGTTTAAGCGTTTTTCTTGGTCACTTAGACCAATCATTGCTCTATTTTTCATCTTCATTCATGTCCATGTTTTCCTTGTTTCCAAAGCCAATCTTTAAAGTCTTATTTCTCTTAACTGCAACTGGTGTTAGTGATTGGTTATGGCAGTAGAATGTCTTTCAATACTTCCCCATAGCACTCTTTAGTCCTCCTTGTTTCGTTATCGAGGCCATTTCGCGTCTTCAAAATTAATACGAGACTAACCCATGAGGCCATCTTTGCCGCAATTAGCTAGTATATCCGAGTAAAAGTGATTCTTGATTTTTTTCTCGCGTATGTACGCGTATTCTGTGTTTCTGATTCCAGACGGAAGTAGGGGCGAGGATTGTGGTCACGTAAAATCGATTTAAGCCCCCCAGTGGAAATCTTTCCACTGACCGTTCCAAGTCGGTTATTCTTTGGCGATTTATTTGTGTTGTTGTTTGTTACTTACTGTGTGTATCACTTGTGTCTTTTTATTTTGGATGGCCATATGTCCATTTTCTGGGAAAGTAACTGTCCTTATGCCCTTCCTTTGTTTAGGTTTCCTTTATGGTCTGGTCGCTTAATGTTTGTGTTTCTTTCCCTTTGGTGTCTTTGATGGGTGGAGTAAGTTAATTGAATCGATTCCTGATCTTTGTTTTACTTCTACTTTGTAGTTTCATCTATATTTACACAACCCGCCCATGACCCACTGTACAGGTAGATTGGCAGTAAATTAGTTTCAACCGCCAATGACTAACGCAGATGAAGATGATCAACAAGTCACTATCACAGAACAAAAGCTTCCGGCAATGGAAAAGCAAACAAAACGTAAGGTATCAAGAATACATGCAGCGAAAAGCAAAATAAATTTCGCTTTCTTTCCCGTTCATGATGTTTACCAGCACGTAAACAAGTCCGAGAAATGAATACTCACTTAACCCCACTTTAAATAGAGAATGCTGGGGCTTACGGGGGCATACATTTTTTTTCTTATGTCTGCTCCACGACATAGGTTGTTGGTACCCGTTAGGTCCCCTCAATAAGGGGGTTCTAACGAGCACCCACAACATATATTTGCAGTATAAATGAGAGAAATACCACCGATTTTCATCAGAAAAGTAGCCATTTTGAGTGTCTGTGTATTTCGCTTAATCTTTTTGTTTTGGATAGTCAATTGGCCATTTTGTGGGAAAGTAACTGTCCTTTTGGCTTTAAGCTATTGATATTTCCATTAACGTCTAGTTATTTAATGTGTGTTTCTTTCCCTTTGGTGTCTCTGATGGGTGGTGTGCGTTGATTTTATCGATTCCTGATCATTGCCTTCACTTCTATTTTGGATATTTGAAAAAAGCACTTACGCTTCACGGGTGTTTTATCGTAATCAATACTTCGATGGAAATAAAAATAACAGCTTTAAATGAAACAGGACTTAACAAGAAAACATATCTTCCAGAGAGGACATCGTAGAATGAACGGTACAAGAAGACTTAGCTAGTCATGCCCAGAACATAAGAAACCTACATGATCCCGCGGGACGGATCTTTCTATCCATCCCTCACACCCATGTAGCAATATTTTTCGTGCATACCTTTTTCATGCATACCTTCCATTTCTGAGCGTGTGTAATTAATACTGCTGTCACTTCGTGTGCCGACGTCCGCCATATTGTGGTGACACTACAGCGATGTTTAGTGACGTCTCGTAACATGCTATGACGTCAACCTTAACGACGGTGCATATGAGGCAGTATTCAACCAGTTCATTTATCAAACACGCGATAATACTCGGTTTTGGGTAAAAACACCAGGGTTAGAACAGAATGTCTATCCCCAGCTAAAACTATGGATTTCCTTATCTGGTGTTTAAGAAATACCTGTACGTTTTATTCTTTTCAGTTCTGCGATGTACTCATTGCTTCCAAAGGATAATTCTTTTATAGAACATATTTAGCGCAATGAACGAGCCTAGTTCAGGCTAAAACAAAGCAAATTAAGAAACACGCATTCATCGCTGCTTGAGTAACGTAATAAGACCACATGATGTACTAATGATGCACAGAACCTAATTGAAACATCAATAGCGGAAAGCCAAAAGGACAGTTACTTTCCACAAAATGGCCAATAGACTATACAAAATAAATAATATATAATATAAGGCGACACAAACACCCAAAAACAAAAAAAAACCGCGACAGAAGAACCGCAGCGGAACGGTCAGCGGAAACGAATTCCACCGGGGGGCTTGAATCGATTTTACGAGGCCACAACCCTCGCCCTTACTTCCGTCGCGGTTAAGATAAATATTTTTTTCAGTACGCATGAAGGCCTCCTAACTCATCAGTGCAACATCTCCGTGAATACAAATAATCAAACAACCACAGAGACGAAACAACGGTGAGGACTCGACAGCAAGAAACCACTGAAATGCGTGAGCAAAAGAAAACCAACAGTTAGACTCTGATGGAAACCAACAGTTAGACTCAAACCTATATTCTGCACAATAAAGTAATTGGCTTATCACAATGATAGAAAACGTGATTGTAGTCAGTCGTCTTTTTCTCGAAAGCCGCTTAAGCAGATGTTTGTTTTATGATCGTAATCTTGGTTGCGCTGCATGGATCTCGAGGCGTTAAAGGAATGGTATTTATGCCCTTGCCGATGGCTTCTGATCTCTCAGTGGTACCCTCTGGATAGACTATCATATGTTGGGGATTGTATACCGCCATGACCTTTAACAGAAAAAAAACCACATCATTTTGGAATGTTTTCCGATTATAAGAACATATTTTGACATTCTTTGGGAAATAAATGGGCTGCATTATGCTTCCATGCAGAGCTGGAATTGACCAAACATGGGTACTGGTAAACCGCTTAAAAGTACCATGCCTGCCCAGGCTACGTGGTGTGAGTCAGATAAGCCTTCTGGTTTCATTGGACAGGACTTGAGATGTCATATCATGTCAATGTCGAGTAAAAGTCCCACAAAATTGGAAGCCAAGTCTCCAAAATGACCTACATAGTGTTGAAGGGGACGTTAAACCTCAATCAAACAAACAATTTTCAGCATCATTAATTGTCGAATCTATTTGTGTTACTTAATATCATAATGCATTTTTCGGCTTTCCAGCTCTGTTGTGTATTCCTTGCTTCCAAAGGATAATCCTTTTATAGAACATATTTACGTCACTAAAGCTGGCGTCTGGGAATGCGTGGCGGTCGTAAAAAGTCTCCCTGCCCTACATCATAGTGAACATTATATTTTCTATATTTTGGGATCATTTATTCCATTGCGGAATTTTGAAAATACTCGAGGGTAACTGATGAGGCCTAATTGGCCGAAACTAGCTAGCCGGGCCCCGAAAACATGTGCACGTCATATTTTCCAGCTCTGTGGTGTATTCCTTGCTTCCAAAGAATAACCCTTATATAGAACACATTTCTACCACATTTTGCATTAGGAATAGCTCTTAAAAGCAAAGACAACTTTACAGAGAGAATAAGTCTGGTATTCATCATCTCTCTCTCTCTCTCTGTATATGTGTGTGTGTGTTTTACGTCCAACCAACAGCTAAGGTAATTCATTATCTAGTTTCAGGGATAGATAATACTGTACTTATTCATTGGCTATATTGTAATGTATAATGACCGACAATGCAATAAGGGATTAGGAAAGTGCTTCAACAAATGATTGACATTTGCTTCGATTAACTTTAAACGGCATATGTTCAAATAAAAAATGGAAAAGCATTGATTTATAATTAACTATTGAAGGCCAAATTCTGAACGGAAAAGAAGCAAACGTATCCCCTACAAAAACAGACTGAATGAAAATGGCGTCAAAAGCAGAAATGATGGTTAAATTCAGAAGCAAGTGATTTTTATCGGTAATGTGTTCTTCTTTGCAAACTACAAATCATACAACTTTATAGCTAAAAGGTTTCTTTGCACAACTTATAATGGAACATATTATCTCACGTTAGTTAACATGTGTTTGTATGTTTACTTTTTGTTGAAATATTGTTTTTGCTTTCATTTGACATACTAAAACGTGCTGTCTCCCTTTTAGTATTACCCGGAGTCTGAACAATATATTATATTAAAACACATTTTTCTATGTTATACTAATTTAGGTATCACAACAGGAAGAAAACAATACTCAAGAGACGCCCCGTACACAGAACACAGCGTGCAAAATAGCAGGATAGGCAATGATCAGGAATCGATGCAATTGCCTTTTATCTTCCTTCCAAGAAACCACAAGGAAATTAGCAAAACTATAAAGCAACGGCACCGTAATTGAAAAATGCATGTACAATGCAACTCGGACAGTTTCTGTCCACAAAACGATGATTTACCTCTCCAAATCATCTCTTTACGCTCGCCAATTCCGTTTTATGGCGCCGCTAGTGCGTCGGCGTAAAACGAAATTGTCGACCGCTAAACCACCGATTACTCCTCCAAATGACAATTTTAATAACAGTTATCACTTAAGTGAAAGTAATGATCAGGAATCAATACAAATACCTGTCTTCTATTGCGAAAACATGCCTATACAAATACACTGTATCCTTTATCGCCGACAAAATGAAAAATTTAAGATGAAAAATTGTGATATATTTTCTTATTTCTGCTCTAAAATATAGATTGTGGGTACATGTTAGAACCGCCTCGATGAAAATTAAGGTTTACCCCTGTAAACCACAGTTTTACTATATCAAAGAGGGGTTCAAGGGGTCAATATTATATAGGTGTGTTTTCGTGATGTCTAGTTAAAGACACTAAAAGGAAAGAAACACGTGAAGGGTTTTTAACCAATGACTGAGAAGTACATTTGCTAAAGTAACATTCTTTAAATCTCTATACATGTCCTTAAATTACTCTCAGAACACATTTAATTTGGCTGTTTGCATTCACTGCTATAAAATGATATAAATATAAAACTGATTGATTGATGTGAGGTTTAACTTCCCCGTCAACATTGTATGGGTCATTTTGGAGACGTTGCTTCCAATTTTGTGGGACTTTTACCCGACATTGAGATGAAATGACATCTCAATCCCTGTCGCCCAATGAAATCAATAGGGTTTATAAGCATGGACGGTTCGACTCGCACCGCTTTGCCTTGACAGGCCGCGTAAAATCGATTTAAACCCCCAGTGGAATTCGTTTCTGCTGACCGTTCCAAGGCGATTCTTCTGTCGCGGTTTATTTTTGTTATGGTTTGTCTTTGGGTGTTTGTTTCGCTAATAATATTATATTTTGGATAGCCTATTGGCCATTTTGTGGGAAAGTAACTGTCCTATTGGCTTTCCGCTATTGACGTTTCCATTAGGGTCTGTTGTTTCATGTTTGTGTTTCTTTCCCTTAGGTGTCTCTGATGGGAGCTCTGGGTTAATTGTATCGATTCCTGAGCATTGCCTCCACTTCTATTTTAGATCCACCAATACTCTTTTGCGGTCGGTTTCAGCTCTGCAAGCCCCGATGGGCGGGGTCATATAGATATATATATATTACTCTCACACTCCGTTTCACTGCTATAAAATAACATAAATATATATAATAATTTCTTTCAATGGAAAATGGAGATTAAACATTTATCAGTACGAACTTAAATTCATGCTCAATATGCATACCGATTGAAGCAGCACGCATTGTAGCTTTTAGAAGAAATGAACTTGCCTTTGGAACGAAAATGATGAGCTGTGTCGCTGTTGTTCCAATTATCAGAATAGATGACATTATGGCATACAGAAGAACTACTTGATCTTGAAGTGCGACATTCAACGTCAACCCTACAGCGCTTAGTACAACCACATTGTACACACATGTTCCGATAAGGCGCGAATCATTCAGTGCCGCTATCTTGACCTGTTTAAATGAAAAGAAACATTATAATGCAAAGACCTGTTTTGAGATTTTACAACCCTTTCAACAGACTATTTTTTTTATTTTTCTCAAATGTAAGGAAAGTAGAAGTAAAACAAAGATCAGGAATCGATACAATTAACTTACTCCACCCATCAAAGACACCAAAGGGAAAGAAACACAAACATTAAGCGACCAGACCATAATGGAAACCTAAACAAAGGAAGGCCATAAGGACAGTTACTTTCCCACAAAATGGCCATATGGCCATCCAAAATAAAAAGACACAAGTGATACACAAAGTAAGTTACAAACAACAACATTAATAAACCGCCACAGAAGAACTGCCTTGGAACGGTCAGCGGAAAGACTTCCACTGGGGGGCTTAAATCGATTTTACGTGGCCACAATCCTCGCCCTTACTTCCGTTGCGATTTAGACAAATACTTTGTTCAGTCCGCATGAAGGCCTCCTAACTCATCAGTGCAACACTTTATTGAAACAAGATCTCTCAAATTGTAAATGATTATAAGGTGAATGAGGAGTTGTCGAGATAACTATATATGTTGGCAAAATGACTAGAGCTAACAAAGTCAAAAGTAGTCAAGTTCATCTTGGTATAATATGATCCTCTTCAGGTCATGGAAACAATAACTGAAAAGTTTCATCCATGTGCGCCTCTTGGTTTGAACACTATTCATCTTACAAGTCAATTTGAACAGTATATGTACAATTTACAATGACAGGATTTGAAAACAAACGAAACGCTTACACTAATCATATCCTGTGCGCCTCTTATTGCATATACCAAGTATTATTAGCCCACTTTCGAATATGTACCCGCGCCTACATGAGATGATAAGTTATCAAGTCAAGAGTCGATAAATAAATAGATACATTAATAAATAAATAAATAAATAAGTAAATAAATTAACGTCGTTTTCCCAGGTGATATTCTATGATATGCTCCGTATTTTCAGCCCAACTGTACAATTGTTACGAGCGTCTATAGAGGCTAGAAGGAAATGTGAATTCACCATATTTGCATTTTTGCTGGCTCCGAGCTTGCACATTGTCAATATTGGAAAAACATGAAACCAGACCCCCCTGACCTTTGAAGGTCAGGGGGGGGGGTCTGGTTACCTGTTTTTCCAACAATGATAACCTTCAGACTAGGAACCAGCAGATAATGCAAATAAGGTGAATACCCACTTATCTCTTTCGAGAAAGGGAGGTGTTCCGAAAATGTGGTTTTCACAAGGTGTGCTTTTCAAAGTTGTTTCAAACATAACTTTATGCGTCATGTGAAAAGGTGTCGTCATCTCATTATCGCTTTCTCTCCATTACGTTAACATATCCGTGTGATATAGTGCATTTTTTCAAACCTCGAAAAAGGTAATTTTTTGATGAAAATTTGTGATATTTTTTCTTATTTATACTCCAAACATAGGTTTTGGGTGCTCGTTAGAACCGCCTCATTGAGGCGGTTCTAACGAGTACCCACAACATTTGCCTTGGAGCAGAAATAAGGAAAATAATAATTACCCCCCCCCCCCTAAACCCCAGTTTTCTCTATATAAAGTGAGGTTTAGGGGGGGTCTTTATTTCAAGGACATGTTCACGTGATGCAAATATCCGTCTCCGGTGTGCGACAATGCTCGCATCATGTTAACAAGTTAGAATGATTATCGCGAGAAGCTTAAAACGACAGGCAATGCTTTCTGGCTTCGTCTCTATAAGGAGTGACTTGTTTGTTTTATTTATTTTAAGTTTTACAAAAGGTCCTGTTCTCTAAGTGCTGGCCTAATGACGCCGCATTCCGCATCATCTAACACAGTTCGCAAAAAGAACAATGAGGAACAAGGCATATATGGGATTATTGTTTGTTTGGTTTGAGATTTAACGCCCCCATTATTTAGGTCATTTTACAGGTGTTTCTTCACACCTTTCACGACGTTTACCCGACGTTCAGTTGAAATGACATCTCAAGCTCTGCCGCCCAAATAAAACGAAAGGTTTTTGTGTAGGAACGGTCAGACTCGTACCACTATGCCATCTCAGGCTAACACCATCCAGGCAGTTTATCAGTACTCATGTGCCGTCGCTTTCAGCTCGGCGTGGCAGCATCAATCAGTTTGTAATGTGCGAGTGAGGCGGTATGTGTGTGGCGTGGGTGTGTGTGGGGAAGGGGTGGGGGCGTAAGCATAGGCTTGCATACATGCATATAAATATAAGTATATCTGCAGTCAGAATCGGATTGATATATGCACACGAATTCACGAGAGTATGTAAACATGAAGTAAAAGATACGATTATATATTTATTTATTTTTAGAACGGGAGGCCCGTTACACATTTCAGAGTTTGGAGAAAACCGTAGTACCCGGGAAATGCCTTCTGTAAGCGAGGCTCGAATCACAGCAGTAAGACATCAGGTCCACAAGTCGATATAACGAACACCCCTATTAACACCACTTTATGCAGGGCCTTGAAAACTGGAGTTAACTGGGGGGTATACGTTACTTTTCTTATTGCTGCTCAAAGACTTATGTTTTGAGTACTCGTTAGAACCTCCTCAATGCGGCCGTTCTACCTAAGTTAAAAGTAGGGAGCCTACAAGTAAGAACCTTTATGGAGATGTAACAGATTGCGCTATGTCGCATCGATGTGTTTTCGCAATAAATGACGTAATGAATAAAAGTCATTGCTCTTTCCTGTTTTACCGTGGAGACCCGTTAAAAATAACGGTGCAGAGAACGAGGGCGGGAATTCCCATTTGACGTGAACATTACGTCACACTATAACAAAATACAATGTACGTTATGTCCGTTTTAATCGAGCACCTGATCTGGGTCATGTTCCTAAAATCGCTAGGTATATATGGGATTGAATTTTGTTTGTGTTGTAGTTTTCTTTTGTCCCTGTCAAGCCTTTTAAGGTCATTTTGGGGACGCTGCTTCTGATTTTGTGGGACTTTACCTGACACTTTGATGAAATAACATTACAAACCCTACCACACAAACAAATCGCTAGGATTTAAGGACCGTTCCGACTAGCACTTCTTTTCCCTGTCAGGCTAAGGTTTACCAGTACTCAAAAGATCAGTCGGTTTCATCTCTGAGTGAAAGTTCCATGCAGTCTAATATGTTTGTCCAGGCCCCGTTGGGCGGGGGCCTATAGGGTAAGTTATATAGTGTACGGTTGGGACAGAAGCGCTTGGGGCTGCTCGCGAGCGTCAGACTGTCATATGCACACGATTTCACGTCAGTATGTATACATGTTGTAAAAGAATAGCTTTTGTTGGGCTAATGGTCCTGTCAATAGTTTTTACCTGTTTCGAGCCGATTGTAAATTAGACGTAGCCGAAACCAGCGAAAAAATACAGTTTCATAACTTGGCGACTCACACTGGACCGAGCAAGACTCGAAGACCAAATTATTAAGAGTCAGCGCTCTTACCCGGCCCGTCGGGGATTTCTTTCATCTTTTCATTAACAAACGCATGTCTTGAGTAGGATTAACTAGCTACCTATTCCAGTGTGCAACGACGCCGTGTGAGCTCATGTAACGAACACACACTCCTGTAAACTCAACTTCATACTGATGAAATCAAATCTATTCTTATTTCCTTGTCCAAATACTGTATAGCTGTTAGTCTAACAGTACTTAAAGATAATGCAAAAATAATGACATTACGGTAACACACCCGTGCGACATAGTGCATTTTTCACATCTCCAAAATGGTTACTTTTCTGATGAAAATCTGTGATATTTTTCTTATAAATGCTCAACACATAGGTTGTGAGTGCTCGTAAAACCGCTTCATTGAGGCGATTCTAACGAGTACCTACAACCTATGTCTTGGAACAGAAATAAGAAAAATAATGTTTACCCCCGTGAACCCCAGTTTTCTCTATATAAAGTGGGGTTGGGGGTGTTCGTTTGACGGACTTGTTCACGTGATGAAACACAATGTACACTATTATACAGCCACTCCATATCCTTACAGATAAATGGAAGTTTGCAGTGGATTTAATAACAAGGCTGTGTCAATCTGCGCTACGTGAGACGATGACGTCTCCGTTTAGCATGTTTCTGAAACAGTCTGGTTAATGCGATATCGCACCATATTAACAAGTTCGTGTGAATGTCATTGTTAACGCCCAGGTAGTTATCACATCAGTTTTACTTCTCCGTGTAATTGAGCTGGATCTTAAGGGGAATGGGAACACCTTCAGGGGAGGCAACTCCTACAAAAGTATTTTTGTCTCCCATGTCAATAGGGGTCAACTCTTAAAGGAAAGAATTTGCTCCTTTAAGAGTAGACCCCTTTTTCATTGCGACGAGGCTTACAGAAAAGCGAACAGGAAGTCCCGAAAGTTGTCTCCCTTTGAAAAAATGGCGGAAAATGTGCCCGGTGTTCCCATTCCCCTTAAATAGCAGGACTAAGGCATTGACCTTGCTTCCCCACCAAGAAAAATGTATTAACGCACTCTTCTTGCTACCATCCACTCCCCCGCGGTTTAAATTGCAACCAGTACACTTGCCCCTTTCACTCCAACTCCCTCCGGTTGTTTCTGGTACAGCCACCTGCCTCCCCGGCCCCTGCTAATCGCCGGAGTGGACATTAAATACCCGAACCCTCCTCTCATACAAACATGGGCTCATGTACATGTACTTACAGTATTTGTCGAATTATTCTAGGCCATATCGTCCGGGCAAAATCGTCGGCTGGCCAGCCGACGATTTTGCCCGGACGATTTGGCCTAGAACAATTCGGCGTAGGACAATTAGGCCAGCCAAAAATATTGGGTAGGATAATTTGGAACGATTAATATAATGACCGGTTTAAATTGACAGTATGGAAGTGAAGGCAATGATCAGGAATCGATACAATTAACCCACAGATTCTATCAGAGACACCAAAGGGAAAGAAACACAAACACGGAACAACCAGACTCTAATGGAAACATCAATAGTGGAAAGCCAAAAGGCAGTTACTTTCCCCAAATTGGCCAATAGGCTATCCAAACAAAAAATAAACAATAAATGTTTTATATAGCCATTTGGCCATTTTATGGGTAAGTAACTGTTTTGGCTTTCCGCTATTGATGTTTCCGTTGGGGTCTAGTTGTTTCATGTCTGTGTATCTTTCCCTTTGGTGTCTCTGACGGGAACTGTGGGTTAATTGTAACGATTCCTGATCATTGTCTTCACTTCTATTATACACACACTGAAAGACAAACCATAACCATTTTTGGGCTCGTCAATTTACATATTCACAATTTTCCTTGGCTTATACGTAAGCGGTTAACCAGAACAGTGCACATTCTTTCGTCAGAAACTGACAACTGCCCTGCTTGAATCAGCGGAAGGGAAAGAATGACGGTAGAAAAGATTTTATGATCAATCTCCACGAAAGACTGTTGCCGACCCCGGGGTCTCAATTCTTCGTCCTCCTGTTCAACAGCCAGACACTCATCCGACTGAGCTACCAAGGCCGACCAATGTAATTTGTAAGTGAAACATTTTATATGATGGGAAATACAGCTGTCTGCCACTTTCAATATAGGCAGCGTTCATTATGAAAACACGCCTATTCAAATATATCGGGAAATTTTACCACCAAAAAAAAATATCCCAAAAATATCTATTCTTTATGTTTCTGCTCAAAATATAGATTGTGGTAGCTCGTTAGAACCGCCCCAATGAGGCGGTTCTACTGAGTACCCACAATCTATGTTTTTGGAAAGAAATAAGATAATTAATATATACTCCTGTAAACCCCTTTGTTACTATAAAAAGTGGGTTTTAAGAGGGTCAAAATCATTTTGGTGTGTCTTTGTGATGTTCTCGATATTTTTATCAGTAGTAGAGTTTTAAAAGGACAACGGTGACAACACTCCTTATCATTAAAACTAATTAATACACATTGCCGAGGTAAAGCAGCTTTTCTTAAAAGCGCGATGGTTTAGCCTTTGATTCTTCAGCATGAATTAAATAAAAAGATAAAAGTTAAGATAAATAAAACCTGCAATATATGTAAAATATACATATGAGTAAAAAGATAGCTATATAAATGGACCTTAATAATACTTGTACTATCCGTATCTTTTTCGTTTAAACCTTTTATTTTATTTCTTGTATTTTAACAATAACCGGTCATTTTGATATCGATTGGACCGGAAAGACACGGTTGATTTGAACGTTGTTTTGATATGTCTAGCATTCAGCGGTCATTCAATCAACATGGGCTGTTTCAGCAATAAACGTTTAAGCAACAACCAATCACAATTCCGGTTGTGACTATGATGGACTGTTTCAGCAATAGACGTTTAAACAACAACCAATCACAATTCCGGTTGTGACTATGATGGACTGTTTCAGCAATAAACGTTTAAGCAACAACCAGTCACAATTCCGGTTGTGACTATGATGGCTATCGGTACTGTAAATATAAACTGCAATTTGACACGGGGAGACAACTACCACGCGACACTTAAAATGTAACTGGAGCATTTCTCCTCGCGCACAGTTTTGCCTATAAAGATGCCTATTACAGTACTAGTTTCAATTCGTCATTATTGCAGAACCATTGAAATATTCAATTATTGAAATATCATCGTCGTGTAAAACGTATACTAATGCCCAGCTGCATTATTTGTGGAACAGCCAGCGACACCCATCCCGTGTTTTATCAACTACTTGTACTAGCACGTATGTTGTTTCATAGAATGCATAACCTGCATAAGTACATGAAACAAACAAAGTAGAAGTAAAACAAAGATCAGGAATTGATGCAATTAACTTACTCCACCCATAAAAACCCAATTCTGATTTGAGGTAAATATCGCAAGTATATACGTGTAAACTAATAATACCATTTATGACCTGGTTCAAATGAAAAGGTTTCTTCCGACATGTGTGTGTACAGTGACAAATTGTATGCAAGAATTCAATACTTATGCTCTCAAGAAGTACACGTTGGAGACCTTTAATATAGTTTACTTTTTAATGTTATATAATTGTTTATGAGTTATTCAGAACATCTTATAGTACAGTTTTCTAATTTTGAACGAAACGTGATATTTGCAGTCTAGACTGTGATTAGAAACAGGGTACAGATTAAATTTCAATTTGAATTATTTTCTTAGGAAAATATTTATAATTTCTTAAACGGGATGTCTTAATTTCTACACAATGATACAAATTGATTGAATTGAGTAAATTGAATTTCTCAAAATTCTTTCTCTTGTTAAGGCCGGACGACAACCACAGATGGGTGTCTCCTTTATAAAAGCGTACTTTTGCTTCAAAAGTAAACAGAAAAAAGGCAAAACCATCTCGAAAACATACCTATACAGATACATTGTAAATTTTACCATCGAAAAAATAAAAATTCTAGATGAAAAATTTTAATCATTTTGAAAATTTATATTTATGCTCAAAATATAGATTGTGGGTACATGTTAGAACCGCTTAGATGAGGCGGTTCTAACACGCACCCTCAATCTATATTTTAGAGCAGAAATAAGAACAAAAAGGTTTACCCCTGCAAACCCCAGTTTTTCTATATAAAAATGGGGTTCAAGGGGGTCAAAATTATATAGGCATTTTGCGTGATAAAAAACTGTAGTGATTCCCTTTCGCAGTGAAATGAAATGAAGAAGAAGGAAATGAAATGATCAGGAATCGATTAAATGACATTTAACCTTTCATAAGCGGTGCTATAGATTGCAATATTGATGCACTTACGTATATAACACGACGTCTGATGGGATTACGAAGACACGCCTATACAAATACATTGCCACCTTTTTCGCCGAAAAAGTGAAAATTTTATGATGAAAAATTGTGATATTTTTCTTATTTCTGCTAAAAATATATATTGTGGGCACTCGTTAGAACCTCCTCACCGAGGCGGTTCTAACGAGTACCCACAATCTATATTTTAGAGCAGATTTTGGAAAAATAAAGTATACCCCCGGAAACCCCAGTTTTACTATATAAAAGTGGGATTTAAGGGGGTCAAAATTATATAGGCGTGTTTTCGTGATGGGATAACTACAAAACTTTGCCACGGTATATTTTGCGATCATCATGTAACGTCACTTTTCAGTGGTTGGCCTGTGGTTTTATTCAGCTGACTGCGCTTGAAGTTTTGGACAAAGATAACTGTATTTAACAAAATTCATTCGACGAAACGAAATTTCCGACCGTAAAACCGCCGATATACCTCCCCAAATGACAATTTTGAATACAGTTATCCTCTGAAGACGACTAGAAAGAACAAGTTATGCAGGGAATACCACAGATACTGAAAAGAGTGATCTGAAGCAAAAGGAAAAACAAGTGGTGTTAGTTACATGAAATCAGAGAGAGAGAAAGAGAGAGAGTGAGAGAGAGAGAGAGAGAGGGGGAGAGCATGTGCACCGACAATAAACACATAAGAAACTGCAAAACAAATTTCGCTAAGGGATTGTCAACAGGCAAAATTACTAAGAGTTTGATGTTCGATTCTCAAACATAATCAATTCTCGACACAATCAAAGAACTCAGAAATTATAATGTCAGTAACAAACATGCCGTAAATGAAAAGTCACGAAACTCCCGGAACAGTACTCGACTATAAAATTTGAATATGTCTTCTTGCATAAATACCTATGCGCATGGCTGTTTGAAGCCATTGTCAAATGGACCGAAAGCCGTGCCCAAACAGCAAAAACTATGTTCAAATCATGAAATTCGCGTGCTGTTTGAACATGGATTTTGAGCTTTTGATATCACAAGACGGGCCTTGCTTTGTTTACGTTACGTTGAGCGACGTAACGTTATCGCCCTGAACGTAGTGTTTTAGGGTTCTATGATGACGTCAGAGGGTTACTGCATGACAACGTCATTGAAAACAACAATCTGCATTGGCCGCCATTTTGGTTTGCCTGTCGCATTTGAAGAGTTTATATGGAATTTATATAGAGCTTTTGGACGTTTTCGTCAAAATTTGCGGTTGGATTCGTAAGTTATGCAAGAACAGCGATCATCCATGGTTATTTCATTGCATTAACATTTGCCGGATCCCTCGGAAGATATTTGAACATTCGGCCTAGCGGCCTCATGTTCAAATAGCTTCCTCGGGACCCGGCAAATATTAATGCATGAAAAACCATGGTTGATCCCTATAACAAATGACGAAACTTGCCAGACTGCATTAAACAGTTACATCAAATACCTTAGATTACATACCTTTCTTGTTTCAAATGCCAAGAACGCACCAAAAGTGAGTAACATGCCATCTATGATATAAATGGACCAGGTGAAGTAGTTATAGTAGTGGGAGGTGCACACACGAATATACAACTGAATCTCGGCGTCATTTACGGTGACGTATGCCTGGAATTTAAACATTAAACAGAAATACTACGTTAAAAAGAACAGTAAATTACATATATGCAACTCATATGTAGACATGTCGATTTAAATAAAGTTTAAATAAGGTAGATGAATGTCATGTTGCAAACAAAATACATCCGTTTCCTCGAGACTTGTGGATTATAACTAATAACCCATACAAAATGGCCGTTCATATCTACCTGCATAAAATATTTCCTTGTATATCGTCTTATGATGTTGTTATTGATCTGGTATTCGTCGACGCGTAAGATAGACTTATAATCTTACTGTCAAACTTTCTGAGATCACAAAAAGATATGAAGCAAACACGACACTCAAGAACAAATTTCCCCGTTAAATAGAAGTGAAGGCAATGATCAGGATTCGATACAATTAACCCACATCTCCCATCAGAGACATCAAATGGAAAGAAACACAAACATGAAATAACTAGACCCTAATGGGAACAGCAAATGCGGAAAGCCAAAAGGACAGTTACTTTCCTACAAAATGGCCAATTGTCTACCCACATCAAAAAGATATATTAAGCGATTCACACATTCAAAGACAAACTATAACAAAAATAAACCGGGACACAAGAACCATACTGAAAGATGGCATAAAGGCACACATACAAGTACAATAGCAAAACAAATTTAATTAGGGAAAGTCCCCACAAAAATACACCCATCATATTATAAAAAATAGAGTCATCATATTATAAAGAATACAGCCATCATATTATAAGAAGGGAAAGGGTCACTCAATAGAGGCCACAAACACAAAACAAAGCCGCCACTAAAAGAACATAAAGACCGTGGGACATTAAGGTACATCCGATTAGTGCTGCTAACAGTTCTTTGCCGGCGGTTTGGGCGTTATTTGCAAATTGTTGTTGTTTTACTACGGGTGTTTTCATTTTGTAAATATTTGTAAAAATGTGTCCATAGATGCCAAGGATACAACCTGCTCAAACAAGCCTTCCGCCTTCACGAGACTGTTGCAAGGGCACTGAAACAGGCGATGGTTGCATTATTATAACAGCAGTACTCCTGTCTCACACTTATAGTGGTTATATCATAACTGCCCTGGGATTGTAAATTCATATATTTACATTCTCAGTGCATTATAGTTAACTACTGGGGCGCAATGTTTTTACCGAAATGACTACAGTGACTCTTGCCACGTCACATAATCATTTATCGACGTCAACATAAACCATGAATCTCTCCAATAACAGTAGACGATGGCGACGTCATGAAGTCAACGTCACTCTTTCACTGGTACTTGGACCATTGTGTGCAATTGTTTTCTTGCTTCAAATTTAGCCAACAGTCTAGATTTTTTCGTCATATAATTGATGGATAATAATGCAAATATACGTAATAAAGGTGGTTTGTTTAACGTTTCTTGAAGTATCAGTAGCATCAGGTCACGGGCAAAGTAACCCAGCATGCACATGACGTAATTATGATGTCACATCACCTTTGGATCTCACCGTCATGTTGTTAACGCAACGTTACATCAATGTCACATGACGTTGCCCTGGCGTTGATTTGACGTTACCTCAGCGACGCGTGCCTGCAGGGACGGATCCACGATTACACGCCTATTCAAATATCTTGAAAACTTTACCACCAGAAAATGAATTTTTTTCAGATACAAATTCTGATATTTTTTATATTTCTGCTCAAAATATACATTCAAAGAAATTCAGATGTGGGTTTCAAGATGGTTAGGATTATATAGGCGCGTTTTCGGAATGACTAACTTTGCTAGTAACCTGATGCTGTTCATAATTCAACTAACATTACAAGTCCATTAATTTCGTAACTGAAAAAAAAAACGTTGCAGTTAGCACAACACTTCATATTAAATTTAGGCCGCGCCAAACGAAGCTATGCCTTCGGATGTGTGCGTTCATCGAAGATATATAATAGTCTCTGTCGATGACACTTAATTACTCACGCAGTCCAGTCGGAGCATTCGCTGTGTGCTATGTGAATGTCACTTTTGATACACACTGGGAAGACAATATAATGTCTGAGCAGGTTCGCAGGTTTATACCTGTCTTCCATATGCGCACAATCGGATAGACAACTTTTTTCTTGACGTAAACTTCATTTATATACAATGTGTAAAAAAATACTTTACCTCTGATCCCAGATATTTTACAACAACAAATAAAGGATCAATTATCTCCCACAGGACCAGTACAAAACAAAGCACCCCGACCAAGCCGAGGACAAAGCCAATAAGTTGAGAATCTTGAATTTTCTGAAAAAAAAAAAAAATCAAATGCAAATACTATTTTTATTTTGATTCTTGACGGGAAACATGGCATCACGATCTCCGCTTGAATGAAATATTTTCCCGAGTCGTTAGACGAGGGCATACGTTGCTTTCAGGCGAAAAATGTGGCGGCATGCTCCCTATTACGATTACACACGCGTGCCACATAGTACGTTTTACGCATCTCCAAAATGGCTCCTTTTCTGATGAAAATCCATGGTATTTTTTTTATTTATACTTCGAACATAGTTTGATGGTGCTCGTAAGAACCGTCTCATTGAGGCGGTTCTAATAAGTACCCACAACCTATGTCTTGGAGCAGAAATAAGAAAAATAATGTTAACCCCCGTAAACTCCAGTTTTCTCTGTATAAAGTTGGGTTTAGCGGGTGTTCATTTCACGGACTTGTTTACTCGATGGAATCTGATATTTGCACGACGCATTCTGCATATTAGAATATCTTTTAAATATTGTTAAGCCTTACTTTGAAGGAATGGTCAATCAAATTTATCCACCTGAGCTGCAGTTAAACAAAGCCAAAAAATCCGATATGGAAGCCCGGTTTTTGGATTTGCATTTGAACATTTCACATGGTTTTGTTTCAACTAAATTTTTGATAAGCACGATAATTTTGATTTTAATATAGTTAACTTCTCGTTTTCGATGGTGATGTTCCTCGTTCGCCATCTTACGGTGTTTATATTTCGCAGCTTATTCGCTTCGCAAGAGTGTCAAGTCACGTCGCCGATTCTAACAATCGTACGAAAAGTTTAACCGCTAAACTGTTACATCAGACATATCGAGATCATAAACTACCGAAAGTATTTCCTAAGTTTTGTCGCCGGCACTATCAATTAATTTCTAAATTCAAGATGTGTGTGTGTGTGAATTCGGGTTTAACGTCGCTTTCAACAATTTTTCAGTCATACCACGACGGTGTCTGGTTGCGACAGGGAGCTCAATGCTCACATTTATAGTGCTGCCTCACTGAAGTATCATGTCCCAGACACATTACATGATACCACACCCAGTCACATTATCCTGACACTGGATCGACCAGTCCTAGCTCTACCCCGTAAATCTGAGTGCCAAGCGAGGAGCAGCTAGTACCATTTTTAACGACTTTGGTATGTCGCGGCCCGGGATCGAACCCGAGACCTCCCGTTCCCTGGAGCGGACACTCTACCAACTGAGCTATCGGGGCCGGTCTAAATTCAAGATTAGATTATATAGTCTTTTGCTGCAGGGTATGTCACAGTCTGAGTTATTTTTTGGCGACAATATACAAAACAATTTCAAGTATTAAAGGTTAAAAACGCATTGGATAAAATTGGATATAAATGCTGCTCAACAGGCTGCATGTATTGTATTTGTCTCAATCACGGTTAGACATTATACTTTCCTCTTTGCTTGTTTGTACTGGAGATTAACGGCCCAGTCAACACTATTTAAGGTCAATTTTGAGGCGGTCAGTTTACCTATCCAAACTTTCCCGGGCAGGCTTAGTTAACTTCTCGTTTTCGATGGTGATGTTCCTCGTTCGCCATCTTACGCAAGAGTGTCAAGTGATGCTTCGCAAGAGTGTCAAGTGGTACCTGATGCTCTGTCTTTGGTCGGGCCCATCGGAGTCTAACTGTTGGTTTTCTTTTGCTCCGTCATTTCGGTGGTTTCTTGCTGTCGAGTCTTCACCGTTGTTTCATCTCTGTGGTTGTTTGATTTTTGTGTTCACGGAGATGTTGCCCTGATGAGTTAGGAGGCCTTCATGCGGACTGAACAAATTATTTGTCTTAATCGCGACGGAAGTAAGGGCGAAGATTGTGGCCCGTAAAATCGATTTAAGCCTCCAGTGGAATTCGTTTCCGCTGACCGTTCAAAGGCGGTTTTCTGTCGCGGTTTATTATTGTTATGGTTTGTCTTTGGGTGTTTGTGTCGCTTATATGATTTTATGTTGGATACCCTATTGGCCATTTTGGACTTCCGCTATTGATGTTTTCTTTAGGGTCTGTTGTTTCATGTTTGTGTTTATGTCTCTTTGGTGTCTCTGATGGGAGCTGTGGGTTTATTGTATCGATTCCTGATCATTGCCTCCACTTCTACATTGTAAACGTAAGCGGATAACCAGTTCAGTGCACATTCTTTCGCTAGATATTGACAAACTGCCCTTCTTGAATCAGCGGAAGGGAGAGAATGACGGTAGAAAAGATTTCATAAGGAATGTTGCCGACCAAGGCAGGTATTGAACCCGCGCCCTCCTGGTCCCCAGTCAGACGCGCATCCGACTGAGCTACAGAGGCCGGCCTTATCATAAACTATGCAAAGACTTTTCAAAATGTTATAGACGTATTCCGATTTAATTTCAAATACAATGTTGCACTTAAATTGCTTCAGCAACAAGGTCTATTGGAACCAGAATTGTATGGTGACTTAGTATATAAATTCAGAAAAATAAATAATTGCAGTGACTTCAACAGCCAATTTCTTAAAATCATTCTTCGATATAAAATAATTGGGAATAACATAAATGTTATACGACAGAGTGCATGCATGGTGGTTAACCCATTCACGGTTGCCATCTTTGCTTCCCTCTTGAATTGCACGCCGGTGGGTCAGGCCTCAGATTCTATGACGGTTCCAGCGTAATTTTTTGTCTGATTTGATGTTTAACGTCCCCGTCAACATTATAAAGGTCATTTTGGAGACGTTGCTCACAATTTTGTTGGACTTTTACCCGACATTGAGATGAAATGACATCTCAAGCCCTGTCTCCCAGGGATTATAAGCGTGGACGGTCCGACTCGCACCGCTTTGCCTGGGCAGGCTTAGATCCTCTAAGTGGTTTACCAGTACTCGTTTGCAGTCGGATTCAGCTCTGCGTGGCAGCATCATGCAGCACATTTATTTCTTTATGCCCCGATGGGCGGGGGCCGCGTTCCAGCGTAATGTCTTACTAATGATTAGAGAGAATTTAATTTTATGTAATGTTGGTTGGTGCCTGATGCTCAGTCTCTGGACGGGCCCATCTGAGGCTAACTGTTGGTTTTCTTTTGCTTCAGCATTTCAGTTGTTTCTTGCTGTCGAGTCCTCGCCGTTGTGTCATCTCTAAGCTTGTTTGAATTTTGTGTTCTCGTAGATGTTGCACTGATGAGTTATGAGGCCTTCATGCGAATTGAACAAACTATGTGTCTAAATCGTGTGTGTGTGTGTGTGTGAATTCGGGTTTAACGTCGCTTTCAACAATTTTTCAGTCATATCACGACGGTGTCTGGTTGCGACAGGGAGCTCAATGCTCACGTTTATAGTGCTGCCTCACTGAAGTATCATGTCCCAGACACATTACATGATACCACACCCAGTCACATTATCCTGACACTGGATCGACCAGTCCTAGCTCTACCCCGTAAATCTGAGTGCCAAACGAGGAGCAGCTAGTACCATTTTTAACGACTTTGGTATGTCGCGGCCCGGGATCGAACCCGAGACCTCCCGTTACCCGGAGCGGACACTCTACCAACTGAGCTATCGGGGCCGGTGTGTCTAAATCGTGTCGGCAGTAATGGCGAGGATTGCAGCTATGTAAAATCCATATACCGCCCCCCCCACCCCCAGTGGAATACGTATCGTATCACTCACTGACCGTTCCAAGGCGGTTCTTCTGTCGCGGTTTATTTTTGTATTGGTTTGTCTCTGAGCTTATATTATTTTAATTTTGTTTTGGATAGCCAATTGGCCATTTTGTGGGAAAGTGACATTCATTTTGGCTTTCCGCTAGGGTAAAGATATTTCATGTTTGTGCTTCTTTCCCTTTGGTGTCAATGCTGAGAGCTTTGGGTTAATTGTATCGATTCATGATCATTGCCTTCACGTGTATTTTCCTGTGGCATTGTGTTCAGCGTCGGGTGGCGCATCACGTTTTACTGCCGCGTCCTCATCCTCGTGTCAACTTGGCTTATTTGTGATTTATTTGATTTACTTTACTTTGATTGTGATTTCTGTGATTCACTGATGAGTTGGAATACCTTCACGCGGACCAAACAAATACTTCTTTTAACCCCGGTAAAGTTAACTTAAACCCACCAGTAATTTTACTGACCGTTACAATTCGGTGCTTTTTCTGTGGTTCCTTCATGTTTTGGTGGTTGTGATTCTTTTCCTAGGCATATATGTTGTTACTTTGATAATTCTGATTCTTCCCCCTTCTTGTGTGTTAATTTGAGTACAATTTGTCCTTCCGGTTTTATGTTTGTCATGTTGGTGATTCTGATTCTTTCCCGCATTATGTATATTGCTGCTTTATTGCTATTACATTTTAGTTATGTCTGGATATTCTGAGCAACCATCTGTTTTAGGAAAGAGCTGCTGGCTCGGTTTACTTGTTTTCCGTTTTGTTTACTGTCGTCACTCCATGTTTCGACATCTTTCCCTAGTGATATTGTGGGAAGAATATTGGGATCAGATTGTATCAGTTTCGGATCGTTTCTCTTTTTAATTTTTACAGTTGCAATGTTTTCTACATACTTCCGGAGTATAACTGTTGGTTTTCGTTTGCCCCAGCATATCAGTGGTTTCTTGCTATCGAGTCCTGACCGTTGTTTTATCTCTGTGGCTGTTTGATGTTTGTGTTCTCGGAGATGTTGCACTGATCCTTTAGAAGCCCTTCATGCCGAATGAACAAATTATTTGTCTCAATCGTGAAGGATGTAAGGGCGAAGATTGCGGCCGTGCAAAATCGATTTTAACAAACCCCCCGTCATTTTTGCTTCACTGACCCTTCAACGGCAGTCCTTCTGTCGCGGTTATTTTGACCTATTTTAGAAGATATTAAACTATTTTGGTCTGTGAAACATCTGGTGATTTTTTCAATAGGTTGAAAGCCAGAGGTTGTATTGCTTCTAGCGTATCGACTTGTGATTTCTCTACACTCTATACAACTTTATCTCATAATCAAATTAAAGATAAGCTTGTATCTTTGATTGAACATACTTTAGAATGTGAGAATGTTCCTTACATGCCATGTAATGAAAATCGAGCTTTCTTCACTTCTGAAGTTTATAAAAACTTTAATTTGTTGTCCTGTTAGAGACTTTGTGATGTTTTTCTTTATCTTTTGGACAATATTTTCATTAGATTTGGATCCAATATATATAGGCAGATTGTAGGAATTTCCATGGGAACTAATTGCGCCCCTCCCCCTGTTGTTAATTTGTTTTCATTTTGCTATGAGATACACTTTATGATGTCTTTATCACGCGATAATCAGGCTGACATTATTGAAACCTTCAATTACACCTCTAAGTATCTGGACGATTTATCGAATATTGATAACCCTCACTTTCATTATATGGTTAAAGAAATATATCCTGTCGAACTTCAATTAAACAAGGCTAATTCTTCCGATACCGAATGTATCAATAGATAATGGAATTTGATCGTCAAAATGTATGACAAACGGGATGATTTTGATGTCGATATTGTTAATTTCTCGTTTTTAGACGGTGACGTTCCCAGACGTCCTTCTTATGGAATGTACATTACTAAACTTATTCGTTTCGCTAGAGCTTTTACTAATGTTAACGATTTCAACAATCGTAACTTGTTCTTGGCTAATAAACTCTTAAAACAAGGCTATCGGTATCATAAAATTCGCAAAGGTTTTGCGTAGACATTATGAATTGATTGTAAAATATAATGTCAGCTTGAAGACACTTCTACAACAATTGGTGTCACAGCCTGTATTTTATGGAGATTTGCTCTAAAAATTAAAAAAAAAAAATAGACAAACCTTATTTTTCGGAGAAATTCAAAAAGACTATAATTTGTTATAAAAAAGTTGGGTACAGGTTGGAAATCATGCGACAGACCGCACGTATGGTTGTCGACCGAATCGCGGTAGATAGCTATGCTAGACTCTTTGATGGCACGGCGGCGGGTCAGGCTTAAGACTCAATGACTATGGCATAAATCTTTGATAAAAGAGGGCTGAGGCCTGATGCTGTGTCTGTCGCTGGGCCCTTCGTGGTTTAACTAATGGTTTTCTTTAGCTCTGGCCAACAGTGTAAGGGGGGGGGGGGGGGTCGGCTAGCAGCCCTTTCCTTTTCTTCATCTCAATGTTAGAATTTGATTTATGTCTCTATGAAGATGCATTGATTGAGTTAGGAAGTCATTATACAAACCGCATATTGAATGTTTATTGTACGGTACAACACCCTAACCTAAAAGATCTTTAAGCCCAACCCCCCTCCCCTCTCAGTGTCATATGCTGCTGACAGTCCAAAGGACGGCCCCCGCCCATCGGGGCTTGAAGAAATAAATGGGCTGCATGATGCTTCCACTCAGAGCTGAAACTGACCGCACACGAGTACTGGAAAATCGCTTAGAGGATCTAAGCCTGAACAGGCAAGGCTGTGCGAGTCGGCCCGTCCATGCTTATAAACCCTATTGGTTTCAGGGTGGCAGGGCTTGAGATGTCATTTCATCTCAATGTCGGGTAAAAGTCCCAAAATATTGGAAGCAACGTCTCCAAAATGACCTATACAGTGTTGACGGGGACGTTAAACCTCAAATCAAACAAAGACCGTCCGAAGGCGGTAGTTTTGGTGTTGGTCTTTCGCTGTTATTGTTGTTGTATGTCTGCGATTTGTTGTGAGTTGTTGATTAGCGTTTTCTAATGATCTGATCACCCCGTGTGGGGAAGAGAGGGCTGATTGTTCCATTTCTAATACACTCGTAATGGTTGTTGTTTTGTGCATGTTTCCTGTTAAACACCAGGAAACTTCTTAGAAATAGCAACATACTTTATTTACAACAATGGTGTACATACAATAACTCTATGACGTTACGTCGTTTCCATGACGTTCATGACATCACTGTTAAGAACCAGTGCTTCAGCTGAAGTGCACGACCCGCCGGATGCTTTTAGCTTTATGAGTGTTACCATATATGGGTATGGCGGCCATTTTGGTCATGTGACCTGGACATAAAACTGTTCCCCCAATAAATGCGCCTTATCGTAAGGAGCAAAAATATATCTTATACTTTAGTACTGTATTCTGAATCGTTTGCAGGATAAAATCCAACACAAAAGCATATGTGTCAAAGTTTGACCTAGGCACAAAGAAGGTCAAGGTCAACCCAGGGTCACCATTTTAGCAATTAATGATGGGCCTACGTTCCAGATGCTATTTATCAAGTTTCGTGAAAATCTGCACAGTGGTTCTGAAGAAGACTATTTTTGAAGGGTTTTTACCAAATATTGCTTGGCGGCCATTTTGGTCATGTGACCTGGACCCCATGAGGAAATTTTGGTTTCCCCCATCCCGTAGAGGCTCCATATGAAATTTGACTTCAATCGGCCCAACGATTTCCGAGGAGAAGCAGTTCGAAAATTTTCACATTTTTCGCCTCGGCGAGGCTGTACTAAATGGAATGTAATATTTCGCAAGTTCATTGGTTAGATCTCATTGATATCTATCAGTATGCCAAAAATTGTTTAAATATTCCAAGCGGTTAAGTCACTATCACCAATTTTCACAAACGGGTTACGGACGGACAGACAGACAAACCATATATGGCTTGGTGGCCATTTTGGTAATGTGACCTTGACCCCATGAGCAAATTTTGGTTTCCCCCATCCCATAGAGGCTCCATATGAAATTTGACTTCAATCGGCCCAACGGTTTCCGAGGAGAAGCAGTTCAAATATGTTCGAAAAATTTCACATTTTTCGCCTCGGCGAGGCTATACTAAATGGAATGTAATATTTCGTAAGTTCATTGGTTAGATCTCATTGATATCTATCAGTATGCCAAAAATTGTTTAAATATTCCAAGCGGTTAAGTCACTATCACCAATTTTCACAAACGGGTTACGGACGGACCCAAAGAAGGTCAAGGTCAACCCAGGGTCACCATTTTAGCAATTTATGATAGGCCTACATCCCAGATGCTATTTATCAAGTTTCGTGGAAATCTGCCCAGTGGTTCTGGAGAAGACTATTTTTGCAGGGTTTTTACCATATATGGCTTGGCGGCCATTTTGGTCATGTGACCTGGACCCCATGAGCAAATTTTGGTTTCCCTATCCCATAGAGGCTCCATATGAAATTTGACTTCAATCGGCCCAACGGTTTCCGAGGAGAAGCAGCTCGAAAATTTTCACATTTTTCGCCTCGGCGAGGCTAAACTAAATGGAATGTAATATTTCGCAAGTTCATTGGTTAGATCTCATTGATATCTATCAGTATGCCAAAAATTGTTTAAATATTCCAAGCGGTTAAGTCACTTTCACCAATTTTCACTTACGGGTTACGGACGGACAGACAGACAAACCATATATGGCTTGGCGGCCATTTTGGTCATGTGACCTTGACCCCATGAGCAAATTTTGGTTTCCCCCATCCCATAGAGGCTCCATATGAAATTTTGACTTCAATCGGCCCAACGGTTTCCGAGGAGAAGCAGTTCAAAAATATTCGAAAATTTTCACATTTTTCGCCTCGGCGAGGCTATACTAAATGGAATGTAATATTTCGTAAGTTCATTGGTTAGATCTCATTGATATCTATCTGTATGCCAAAAATTGTTTAAATATTCCAAGCGGTTAAGTCACTATCACCAATTTTCACTTACGGGTTACGGACGGACAGACAGACAAACCATATATGGCTTGGCGGCCATTTTGGTCATGTGACCTTGACCCCATGAGCAAATTTTGGTTTCCCCCATCCCATAGAGGCTCCATATGAAATTTTGACTTCAATCGGCCCAACGGTTTCCGAGGAGAAGCAGTTCAAAAATATTCGAAAATTTTCACATTTTTCGCCTCGGCGAGGCTATACTAAATGGAATGTAATATTTCGTAAGTTCATTGGTTAGATCTCATTGATATCTATCTGTATGCCAAAAATTGTTTAAATATTCCAAGCGGTTAAGTCACTATCACCAATTTTCACAAACGGGTTACGGACGGACAGACAGAATGACAGACTGACAGAATGACAGACTGACAGAATGACAGAATGACACGGTGATTTTAGGGCACTCTTAGAAAAAACCGACTTCAGTCGGTTGCTTTTTCTGCGGGTCGTGCAATAATCAGGAACAGTAACTCTAGCATTGAGGAGTATTTTAACAACAGATATAGAAGAGTTACCTAACCTTATAGTAATTAACATTAATATTTTTTCTTTTTTTTTTCTTTCCTTTTCTTTTTAATTTGCTGAAACTACTGTTGTAAACAGATTTAAATTCAAATGGAATTTAAAGTTGAGGAAAAATAAAAAAATGCTAATTATTAAAATGTTTCAAAAGGAAAAGTTGTAAAATTTTAAACTGATCTAATGGCCCTATTAAGCTAAAAAGATTTAAAAAAAAATCTTAATAAAAAGCATTATGATTAGTTCTCAGCAACACAGTTCATTTAACATCTGTCCAGACTGCAACACCTTCAGTAGATTAAACCCTGATGCACCTTGTTTTGTCATCGGGTTTGCCAACTGCAAATGTCCTGGTATCTACTGGATCTTGTTCACATCATGCAGTTGTAGTGATTCCTTGATAGCTGCTACCTCCACTCGAAGCCGTTTGTCATCTACCAGCCTTGTTGACAGTATAGCTTCAATGATGCTCTTATTGTCAACGTAGGCCTCAATCATAATGGTTCTCGGCTTAACCCCTAGTACACTCTCCAGCATCTCTCTGTAGTAGTAACTGGCTTCAAGTCCCTCCTGCAAACTCAAGGTTTCAACTGCTAATGTAGACCTTACTACACGCTTGATTTTATGTGCATTCCTGGCAATTGGACAACATTGTCCTGTATAGTCCTTCAACAAGATAATGAATGCACCAGTACTGCCAGTTCCTTCATTGATATTTCCCTGTGAAGCATCAGTGAAAACAGCAATTTTCAATTCAGCAGTTTTGCTCAACCTTGGAAATGTCATATAGGAATGAAAGTCTTTCAGCCTACTTATTTTCTTGATGACTCGTACCAAATCCTCTACTGTACCTTGTTTTAACTTCGTGCTCATCTTTATCATTTCAAATCCCATATCCGGCCTTGATCCCTGTACCGCCCAATTCAACTGACCTACTAACTGCCTGTATGTATTTTGTTCTTGTGCTGTCAATTGCTCTTGTTTGTCAGAGGCTCTCTTTGGGTCCACAGTTTTATTCTTCATTTTGTCTATATATTCAGAATGGTCAATTATTATCCTATTTTCAAGCTGCTTGACTTTGAACCCTGTATATCTGAACTCTTTCTCCCCCACTTTTCGGGCAGAATATCTTCCCAGCAGCTTTTTCATCAAAGTTTCAAAAACATCATCACCAGCATGTAAAAAATCATCTACATGACAGCAGAGAATTCCCCTCAACCTGTTTTCTTTATTACTGCTGGATCCAGTTTACATGGAGTGAAGCCAAGTTTCATTAGTTCTTCTCTGACACTTTCACAGAAATGCTTAGCCCCGTCTTTTAACCCATACAGACCATGTTTAAGCTTCCAGATTATGCCATGTGGTATTTGACTCTCCTTTGGTGGTCTTATGTATATCTCCCTCTCTGATTATTTGCCTTGTAGAAAAGCTCATTTTATGTCAGTTGTTTTTAATTTCCAGTTTTCAAGTGCTGCAACTGAAATCAATAGCCTCATAGTTCCTTTTCCTACTGTTGGACTGTCTCGTGGTATTTCAAGATCTCTTTCTTCAAATCCTCTCAAAACTAATCTGGCTTTGGTTTTTTCATCCTTATTTGATATTACCCATCGTGTTGACAAAACTTTTTGTCCACAGTCTGTTACTTCCTCATATGTTTCAATCTGAGCTAATTTTTCCAGTTCATTTTCTTTGGCAATGTCTGTTTCTTTACTAACTAAGCTCTCACTCTTGGAAACCTCAGTAATATTGATTTCTGTTTCAGGTATTTTCTGCCATTGAATGCTTCCGAGATCAATGCTTCTTTCCTCATTGTTTTAATTCCTAATATTGTACCAGTTTTTGTACTTTCCAGTGGCTTTTCCTGCTCTACTAAGAACTGTGCCAGTTACCCATTCATCATTAAGCTTGTATCTGATTCTGTCATTTGCTTTCACACTGCTTGATCTTTCCGTGTCTCTATCATTCTCAACACCTCCTGTAGCTGTCTCTGAGTTGATTGCTGGCAGTTCTCTGTCTTTAACTGACAACTCATTTTCTGCATTTCTGTCTGGTTCAACAGAGTTTTGTTCATCAGCAGGACCCAGTCCTGACAAAACCTCTGACACAGATGACTCCTCCCTTGCCCCCTCCTCATTTATTTCATCTCCGTTGTCTACTGGTACAGTTTGGGCCTTGTCACTGCTTTCATTTCTGTCTAAAGCTTGATCTATTCTTTTCAGTCTATTCGGTGATACCCTGACAAAGATTCCACCATGGCGCACAAACACCACCTAACCATCTTGAAAAACAACTGTAGCTGGCCCAAGCCATCGTTCTTTCCCCTCTCTCTTGAAGAACACCATGTCTCCATTTTCAAAAATGTCCTCAGCTGCCCTGATCTTCCCACGTAAAGCTCTCCTTATCCTTTCATTTGCCTATGTTTGGATGTAGGCTCTGCGTGAAGAATGTAAGGCATTCAGATGCTGTGCAAACGTATCGCTACTGGTTGACCCTTCAAGTCCTGGCAGTCCATCCGTCATTACACCAGGCAAATTTGGATTCTTACCAAAGATAAGCTGATGGCTATTAAATCCATTCCACATCTGTAATGTATTCCGTGCCATATTTGCCCAGCATAGCAGAGTCTGGCTATCGGTGTTTCTGTTTTCCTCTTCAAGTTTCAGCAGCATCATATCTGTTACAGCATGTACTCGCTCATATAGCCCATTTTGAAATGGGCTTTCAGCTGTAGTAGACAGTACTCTCACGTTTAGAATGGACATCACGTCACGCATTTCATCAGCATTGAATTCTCCCCCATTGTCTGTCATCATTGATTCCATTACTCCGAACGAACACTCCAACCCAGTTCTGCATCAAAGCATTTACAACGTCACTTGGTCTTTTCCTGTTTATGAATACTGATATGGTATATCTTGACCACATGTCTATGATATGGAGAATCCAGCGTCCATTCCATTGCTTTAAGTCCATAGCCACTTTCTCATTGAACTGAGTGGCCATAGGCATGCCAACTACAGGACGGGCAGGTGTTTTTGCATACCTCTTGCATAGGTCACATTTTCTATCTATTTCTTCAAGCAAGTCCTTATAGTCATCTCTCCAGATATTTGCATCTTGTAGCAGTGACTTAAGCTTTCTTGCATGTGGATGAGCAAACTGCCTGTACAGCTTCAGCAAAGGTTTCAATTTGTCTTGTCTCCCATTTCTTCAAGCTTTGCAGATAACACCTCTTTAACTGCTATATTTTCTGTTCTGTCAATAGGGATGCAGTAATGACCTGATGTAGTGAGGTTCAGAGCAATCTTTCCCAAATATTTTTGCTTAGTCATTCTCCAGATCCATCTTCACACCTGCCTTTTTCATCGCACTTCTTGATAAGAGTAATGGGATATCTGATACTTCTTTTCCAGCAATTACTGCTGGAAGACAGTATTCAGCTTGAGATTTCAGACGTATTCCTCCTCCAAATTAAAAAGTTCTCTCACCTACTGTCTGCTGTACCTTCTTCCTGTCACCCTCATTCAATGAGTTGATGTAGCTATCTATCCAGTGCTGCCCACACACCGTGCTGCTACAAGCACTGCCCAGTATTGCACAGTTGCGTGTATCAACGCCCAGCTGATATATCTCCTCTTTGTTGTATCCTGTAAACAACACTACATTCTCATCTTCGACCATATGTACCTTCTTAATGTTCTCCCAACTTTCAGGGCAGTCTTTCATAAGATGCCTGTATGATCCACAAACTCTGCAGGTTAATACCTTGCCAGCTGGTCCTGTAGGATTCATTCTTCTTCTCACTTCTGGTCCCTGGGCCCGCTGTCTCCCACCTTGAGTGTTACCCCATCTTCCTGTCTTGACTGACCTTTTTCCTTGACCTTGATTTGACATAACCAGCAGATAATAAAGCTTCTTCATTTTCAGCTAAAAATGTAGGCTCCAATTTTATACTGGGTCCTGGGCTTGCACTCACTTCTGTAACACCCCCTTTGAATTTTTTCAACGACTGTTTAGCCTCTTCATATAATGTCTCTTTGTTTGCATAGTTCATCCCTGTGAGAACAAGCATTTTTATTCTTTGCTGATATTTGCCTTTCTGAGAAGTTTGAATGCTAAGATCTCTGTTGGTAATTTTAATTTGTATTTTTCAAGTTTTCTATAGTGAGAGTCAAAGGTTGCTATGTATTCTGTAATGCTATGTCCATTAACCCTTTGAAAGTCTTCAAATTGTTCAAATTTTTCTAAACTGTCACTCAGCTCATCTTTCATTAATTGACTGTCCAAAAAATCTATGAGAGTGTCAAGACCATTTACTTGCTTTAGATTTTCACGACCAATTTGATTGAAAACTTTTTCTTGTATTTTATTCTTGTCATCATCTGGAAGTGTTAGTGCAATAACAATTCCCTGCTTTTCTGTAGGAAGGTCAGTCACATCACGCCATGCTAACAGCTTCTCTCTATACAGTTCATACCTCTCTGAAGTAAAATTGGGTGGATTGATTTTTGTTCCCATTTTTTTTTTCTTTATAATTTCCACAAAAATACCTCTACAAGTCTCTGTATATTTAGATCTCCTCTAATTCCAATACTTCCAATTGGAACCGCTCTGCTACCATTGTTAAACACCAGGCAAACTTCTTAGAAGTAGCAACACACTTTATTTACAACAATGGTGGACATACAATAACTCTATGACTGTACGTCGTTTCCTTGACGTTCATGACCTCACAGTTAAGAATAATCAGTAACAGTAACTCTAGCATTGAGGAGTATTTTAACAACAGATATAGAAGAGTTACCTAACCTTATAATAATTAACAGTTCCTCTTCCTCTTGGTATGTGGCGCTCCCGGGGTCTTTATTTTATTTGTGCTATTTTTGTTAGGGTTTGTCTTTGAGAATGTGTATCGCTTATATAGTTTTGTTGTGGATAGCCAATTGGCCATTTTGTGGGAAAGTAACTGTCATTTTGGGTTTTCGCAATCGCTGTTTTCATTAGGATCTAGTTATTTCATTTCTTTTTTGTCTCTTCTGGGAAGTGTCAGTTAATTGTATCGATTCCTGATCACTGCCTTCACTTCTTTTCTTTTGTTAACTACTTTTATCACGTTACTTTTTGTTATTTTTAGCTGAAATTATTGTAGCGCATAACATTATTTTTCTTTAATTTCTAACCATTTGTGCAGCAAATCTAAGGTTTTGGACATCTTAATTTATTTAAGGCGAGCGCGGGAGGGCAACATTTCACTATCATGGTACATGGAAAATAATTACCTAATCAAAGGCCTTCAAGGTTCAAGGAAGAATAACAAATACACATTGTCTCTATATTGTTAAAGTCCAGAAGAAACGTGTTTTACTGAAGCTGCGCTCCGTAACGCTATAGCCATGCATGGTGTTATAATGATTTAATATTTACATTCTCAGTGTATTAACAAAGACGTATACATGTAGTTAACTGATGTTCATATGCTGATAGCAATAGTCATTTTCAGCAACCCAAGGGTCATAACTCTATGACTAAAAGGCCAAACTAGCCAGTTTTCGAACTAATACGCGCTTTTCCCGCCAGCCAACTTATGTGCAAAATAGAAGTGAAGGCAATGCACAGGAATCGACACAACTAACCCACACCTGCCATCAGAGACAACAAAGGAAAGAAATACAAACATGAAATAACTCGACCCTTATAGAAACATCAATAGCGGAAAGCCAAAATGACAGTTACTTTCGCACAAAATGGCCAATTGGCTATCCACACATTCAAAGACAAATTATAACAAAAATATAAAGACAGAAGAACCGCCTAAGAACGATCAGTGAAACTTATTTCAAGGGGTGGGTTTGGGGGTTGGGTCTTTAATCGATTTTACGCGGCCATATCATCGCACTTACTTCCGTCAGGAAGTCAAATAATATGTTTGGGCCGCATGTCGGTTTCCTAATTGATCCGTGCAACATCTCCGAGAACGCATAAATCAAACAACCACAGAGATGAAACAACGATGAGAACTTGACAGCAAGAAAATTCTGAAATGCTGGAGAAAACGAAAACACACAGTTAGTTTCATGAAGATCTCTTCGAAAATGAATGGGCTACAGTGGGTATAAAATGAATGGGCTACCGTGGGTATAATGTCGGAAGATCAAAAATAAAGGGGCTGCAGTGGGTATAATGTAGGCAGATCGAAAATGAAGGGGCTACAGCGGGTATAATGTTGGAAATAGGCGATTTTTAGCAATCTATTGGACATAACCCAATGATCATTTGGATAACATTGCCAGTTTTTGAACCCACCTAGCCCACTTGCATGTAAGTTTCAGGAAGCTGTGATGAAAACTGAAAAGTCTTCGGTGTTGACAAGGAAACAAAGGGCGCTTTCATCAACCAGGTTGGCATAAATCTATGATCAAAGAGCCGACGTTGCCAGTTTTCTAACTTATCCGAACTTTTAACCCAAGCCTACTTTTATATAATTTTGAGAAAGAACAAATTACAACTGAAGTCGCTACGGTGATGATAAGAATTCGTGTGACCTTGTGGTTGCCATAGAAATCAAAGTTTACATTTAATTTAGTTAAAAATAAACTTATGTCATCAGTCCCCCACCAGAGGCATGCTACATATGAGAAATGATGGAGATCGGCCTGCAGGCTTCAGAGATATAACTGGTCAAATGTATGTATGGGTCGGTTGAAGGCGAACGGCCAATGGACGGACGGACGATGAACCGACGAACGGACGACGGATGGACTACAATCCTATAAGCGCCCGCGAAGCCTTAGGTCCATGTGAGCAAAAAAAACTTACAAGTCGCAGTAGTTTCTTGTTCGAGAATATCCTGTATACCCTCCACGTCTTGGAAAACAAGGCACCAAAAACCATGGAGAATCCAATGGTAAAAGTGAAATTCCTCACCTAAAACAGGAATACAAAATGGCGAATGGTATCAAAACGCTGTTGTGTTTAAATACAACAACGCATGGATAGTTAATTTGAACCCATTTCAAATTACTACCAGTTGTAATAATATATTATAATTTCATGTGTGAAAAGAACATTCCATTTCATCCCTGCCAGTGACAAGCGCGTCTATTACGGACGACCAAACTCAACAAAGACAAAAGTACCAGTTCTGTATAGCCAAGCATATCCATTATATCAAATAAAATTACAAATGATGTCGATGGAAACAGAAAAAAAACACATTGCATATTATAAGGGTTAATGTTTGTTTGAGGTTTTACGTTCCCGTCAGCTGTACTACTTAACTTATTTTGGAGACGTTGCTTACGATTTTTGGGACTATTACCCCGACACTGAGATGAAATGACATGTCATGCCCTAGACTCAAGTTTGGTCGGTATAAGCTCTGTGCGGAAGCACCATGCTACCCAATCTATTTCTCCAAGCCCCGATATGGAGAGGGGCACATTAGGGTTCATGCAACTGAGGCTCTTCATAGCCCTAATGTATAACCCTTATCTCGTTGAATGAATTAATTTTGCCGCGCCCATTTCTGATTACCCACCAATCAAATTATTTGATATAATGTATTCGTCTAATTCACAAACTGCGTGGCTAAGCCGAAGCCATCAGATCTGGATCTACGTTGTTTGAAAAAGTTAGTTGTTATGTTCAGCGGGATAAGGGTTAAGTGACTGCTTATGCCCACAAGACCAATTTTGTTGCGGCGGCATTTCCGGTAAGGCAACATTTACTTATCCAGTAGGCACTCAACGCTGCATAAACTTTGAACCCATTACGCAAACACGCCTATACAAATACATTGCCACCTTTATTGCCGAAAAAAAAAAACTAAAAAAAAAAAAAAAATGAAAAATTGTGATATTTTTCTTATTTCTGCTATAGATTGTGGGCACTGGTTAGAACCGCCTCATCGAGGCGGCTCTAACGAGTACCCACAATCTGATCATTAATAAGAAAAATAAGGTTTACTCCTGTAAACCCCAGAATTACTATACAAAAGTAGGGTTCAAGGGGGGTCATAATTATATAGGCGTGTTTTCGTGATGAAATGTTGAAACTTTGATTCAACGTTGATTCAACGTTGCGTCAACGTCGAGTGCCAGCAGGGAAGAAATGTTATCTGACAAACAGTTTGTTTTTAATAAACTCGAAATAAATTATGTTTTATGGTCTTATTGTGTGATGTAAAATTTATCAATATGTTAAAATATAATAATGTTTAAAGTTATCCTATGAGCGCGAAAACAACAAGTAACGACCTACCGTACAAAGTACCGCAGTTTGTTCTTCCATAAAAACACAGCTGTACGTTAAAATACATCCCAGCAGCAACACGTTGTTTATATTTGGTGAGGACAACTTTACATACCTGTTTAACAATAGGATTGGTAATTATTTAATACCAAAAAGAATACATGTACCAAAATGTTTACGCTGCATTAATTAAGAATTAGATCAGCTCTAGCTGTGATTTGTTGAGTAATAAATCACAGTTTGGAGGTCAGTTGTAAAGTAGACAAATCATGAGCGCGTAGCGCGCGTGATTTGTCTACTTACAACTGACCGACAAACTGTGATTTATTACCTAACAAATCATTGGCTAGAGCTGATCTATTTCGATTCTAACACGCTGGCTCTCGATAATAATGCTGTTGTTTCCTTCAAATTCTCACTACTTTTCGCCATTGTTGAAACTAATCCCGCTAAAATTATCGACTGAAACACATGCATTTATATCCTTTTCTAACGTTTTCGATGAATGAAAATGACGTTACACCGTCCAACGTCAAGGAAATCGACTAGTGACGTCATAAATTTGCAGTTTTTAATGACGTCACTCGTCGTGCTCTTCCTTGTCGTGATTTGTTGTAGAATTGGTTGGTTGATTTGAGGTTTAACGTTCCCGTCAACACTGTAAAGGTCATTTTGGAGACGTTGCTTCCAATTTTGTGGGACTTTTACCCGACATTGAGATGAAATGACATCTCAAGCCCTGTCGCCCAGTGAAACCAATAGGGTTTATTAACATGGACGGCCCGCCTCGCACCGCGGTTCCTGGACAGGCTTAGATCCACTAAGCGGTTTACCAGTACTAGTGTGCGGGCCGGATTCAGCTCTGCGTGGAAGCATCATGCAGCCCATATATTTCTTCAAGCCCCTATGGGCGGGGGCCCTTGTTGTAGAATAAAACACAGTTATTTTCCATTGCCTATATAGGCGTGTTGTGTTAGAATCGGACATAAAAAGCTGCTTCTTCGATACAGTAAAGTTTAAAAAAAAAATCAGGAAAATACATTATCACATTACTCACGAAAAAACACGATCACATTACGAAAACACGCCTATACAAATACAATGTAAATTTTATCGCCGAAAAAAAAAAAAAAAACAACAACAAAAAAAAATTGTTAGATGAGAAATTGTGATATTTTTCTGCTCAAAATATAGATTGTGGGTACTAGTTATAACCGCCTTGATGAGGCGGTTCTAACGAGTACCCACAATCTATATTTTAGAGCACAAATACGAAAAATAATGTTTATAGTTCTCTGATGGAAGATGTGGGTTAATTGTATCGATTCTTGATCATTGCCTTCACTTCTTTTTTACGTGTATGTTTCATTAAGATCTGGATAAGATTAAGCAGTTATTCTGATGACAAGGAAACAAAGGGCATTTTGTTCAACCACAAGGGCATACATTTATGAATAGGAGGCGAACTTGCCGGTTTTTGAACGCATCCGAGCTTTTTTCACGACCTACTTATATGCAGGTTGCAAAGTGATTCTATCTATCTTAGACCACGGTGGGTCCGACTCTTTCAGTTTTGATAGAATAATGAATAAAATCAAATTGAAATATAAACCGGCACATGGAATACGCTTGGCTCTCTGTGAACAAAGCCCACATGAATAAAAGCGTTTTTCTGATGTTCTTCTGATGTGGTTTATTACTGCAATTATAGTTCATCTCTGCATGTAGGTATTGCTAATATATTTTACTTTGATAGCCGTTTGGCCAGTTATATGTGAAAGTAACTGCCCTGTTGGCTTTCGCTTGAGACGTTTTCATCATGGTGATCCTGATGCATTATTCTATCAAAACTGAAAGAGTCGGACCAACCGTGGTCTAACCGTTAGTTTCCTTTTGCCCCAGCATTTCAGTTGTTTTATGCTGTCGCGTCCTTATCGTTGATTCATCTCTGTATTCGTTTGATGTATTGTTCTCGTATATGTTGCAATGAGTTAGGGCATGCGGACTAAAACAATTATTTGTCTAAGTCACAACAGGATTGTGGCAATATAAAAACTTAAAATCGATTTAAAATAGAAATGCCGGCAATGATCAGAAATCGATACAATTAACCCTCACCCCCATCAGAGACACCGAAGGGAAAGAAACACAAATATTGAATGACTAGGCCCCAATAGAAACATTAATAGCGGAAAGCCATAAGAAAAGTTACTTTCCCGCAAAATGGCCACTTGGCTCTCCAAAATAAAAACATATAAGCGATACACACACTCAAAGACAAACCATAACAAAAACGACAAACCGTGACAGGAGAAACGGCTTGGAACGGTAAGTGAAACTCGTAGTGAAACGAGTTTCACTTGGTGTGTGTGTGTATTTTTTTTTTGGGGGGGGGGGGTGGGTGGGGGTGCGGCTTAAATACATTTTACGCGGCCACAATCCTCGCCCTTACTTTCGTCGCGGTTAAGACAAAAACAGCACAAAACGGCTGAAACATATACCAACACATGGAATACGCTTGGTTCTCTGTGAACAAAGCCCCCATTAAAAAAGTGTTTTTCTGAGGTTCTTCTGATGTGGTTTAATACTGTTATAGTTCATCTTTGCATGTATGTATTGCTAATATATTTTATTTCGATAGTCGTTTGGCCATTTATATGATAAAGTAACTGTCCTGTTGGCTTTGGCTTGAGACGTTTTCATTATGGTGAATTTATTTTTGTATGTTTCTTACCCTTTTGAGTCTTCGATTTGAAGTGTGAGGTTATTGTTACGATTCATTGCCTTCACTTCTAGTATGCTGATGACAAGATTGTCAGTAATCAAGTGGGCGTAACTCCATAGGTAATTCGTTGACATAGCCAGAGTTTTCGAACTCATCCGTGCTTTCTTCCCCAGCCTATATACATGTACATGTAAGTTTTATGACGATCTGATCATAAGGTGAGGACATATGCTGATGACAAGATCAATCAGGCAACTGGGAGATTTTCAGCGACGAAGAGGAAATAACTTAATGATTAATAGGCCGTTCTTGTCAGTGTTGAACTCATCTGTGCTTTTATTGCCATTCAACTTATATTTAAGTACCATGAAAAGCCTACCAAAACTGATTGAGTTATGGCAATAACAAGGTAACAAATAGGTGTTTTGAAGCAATTAAAGCGATATATCTCCATCGTTATTAGGTTTTTTGAACGCACCCAAGGTTGTATCCCCTTCCTGTCTAAATGTAAGTTTCCTAAAGATTCAATCAAAACTTAAAGAGTTATGGTAATGACAAGGTCAGAAATATGCATTTTTAGCAATATCTCTATGATGGATAGGCCAACTGTTCCAGGTTTCGAAATCATCGGATGCCATCACAACCAAAGATTCCTTTCAATATCGATAAAAAGCTTATGTAATCATCCTCCATCAGAGACATGCTACAAAAGAGAAATGGTGGAGATGTTGGGGAATTAGTTGGGGGCATAGTGTTTTGAGATATTTTGCTGACAAGATATCATCAATATTTTACAAAGGGCTATAACTCAGAAAACAGGCATAAACCTGATAAAAATGCAAATATGTGTTAGCTATTTTTTTCATGAAGGACCCATATCTGAAATTTCAAAATTCTAGCATGCACATTTCAAAATTTATGCTTTACATAAAAACGCGTGCAATATAGAATGTCAAAATTTTCAAAGGGTCATGACGTTTGACGTATTTTTTACAATTTGTTCAAAAGATAACCAAGTCATCTATTAGTCACTATTTATCTATTCAACAAATTTCAAGGCTCTTACCTTTATTATTTTTCAGATATTATGCTGACACGATAAAGTTCCTAAATTTACCGCGACAAAGGGCCAAAATTCTGGGAAAAAAACTTTAATAAGTTCCTTATAATCTTATAAAAACAAAACTTAGTTATTTAATTGAATTGACATTTTATAGAGAAGATTCCCTTTGTCTTGCATGTAAAGTAGAAGTAAAACAAAGATCAGGAATTGATACAATTAACTTACTCTATCCATAAAAGACACCAAAGGGAAAGAAATACAAACATTAAGCGACCAGACCATAATGGAAACCTAAACAAAGGAAGGTCATATGGACAGTTACTTTCCCACAAAATGGCCATATGGCCATCCAAAATTAAAAGACACAAGTGATACACACAGTAAGTAACAAACAACAACACAAATAAATCGCCACAGAAGAGCCGCCTTGGAATTAAAGTTAGAATTCTTTTTTCACTTCTGACGAGCATAAAATTATACTTTATGGTCATGTCAGAAAGTGTGTGAAGCAGTCACCTCTCTAAATGACAATTTTTACATAAGATTGGGTACTAAATTACTCAGACAAATTGTGGGTATTCCAATGGGTGCAAATTGCGCATCCCTTGTGGCTGATCTGTTCTTGTATTGTTATTAAAGAGACTTCATGGTGTCCCTTTCCGTTGCAAAACCAATCTGAAATCATTGAAGCCTTTCGCGCGACTTCTAGATATTTGGATGATTTATTAAATATTGCCAATATCTATTTCGATGGTTTGATTAGTCAAATTTACCCCCTCCCCACCAGAACTTCAGTTTAATAAAGCAAATTCTTCTGATACCGAGGTCCAGTTTTTGGAATTACTTCTATCTATTGTAGATGGATTTGTTTTGCAAAATTAATGATAAACGCGAAGATTTTGATTGTGAGATTGTAAATGTTCCTTTTTTGGATGGTGATGTTCCTCATGCGACATCCTATAGCGTTTATATTTCACAATTAATTCGATTTGCCAGAGTGTCCAGTGATGTAACTGACTTCAACACTCGTAATAAATTGTTAACTGCTAAACTTCTTAATCAGGGTTATCGGTATCATAAAGTATGCAAAGCCTATTCTAAATTTTATAGACGTCATTCCGATTTAATTTCAAAATTAAGTATTGGACTTGAATCTCGTCTGCGACAAGGTCTATCGGAACCCGAAATATATGATATAAATTAAGAAAAATATATACTTACAATTACTTTAACTGCAAATTTCGTAAAATCATTATTCGATATAAAAATGTGGTTGTTTGATTTTTGTGTTCTCGGAGATGCTGCACTGATGAGTTAGGAAGCCTTCATGCAGACTGAGCAAATTATTTGTCTAAATCGCGACGGAAGTAATGGCAAGGATTGCGGCTGCGTAAAATCGATTTAAGCCCCCCCCCCCCCCCATCCCCGCGTCAGTAAAATTATTTTCACTGACCGTTAAAATGCAGTTCTTCTGTCGCGGATTATTTTTGTTATGGTTTGTCTTTGAGTGTCCCTTATGTGTCATAAGATACATTTCATCTCAATGCCTGGTAAAAGTTCCACAAAATTGAAAGCAACGTCTCCAAATTTACTGATTCTACTGGCGTGGTTAATTGTGTTAATAGTTCGTCTTTGAATTTGTGTATCGCTTACGAGTATATATTTTGTTTTGGATAGCCAACTGGCCATTTTGTGAGAAAAGTAAATGTTCCTTTGGCTCTCTGCTATTTATGTTTCCATTAGGGTCTAGTTATTTAATGTTTGTGTTTGTTTCCATTTGGTGTCTCTGATGGGAGCTGTGGGTTAATTGTATCGATTACTGATCATTGCCTTCACTTCTGTTTATGATCCTTAGTATATGTCTTTTTTTATATTGTCAGCAAAATAAGAAAACAAAACTACAGCCTGGAAACTTCGTGAATACATTCGTGATGATGAGAAGAATACCTAATAAACTTTTAAATAAATTCTGAAAAATAGTTCATGACTAACAGCACTTTGTAGATTTGGGCATTTTACTTTATTGTCCAAAATATCTCAAAAACTATTAAAACTACAAAGTTTAAACTTGTTGAATAGATTGGTAGTGATTAGTAAATGGCCTGATCAGCCTTTGCAGGGTTTGTGTAGAATAATTCATGAGTGTTTGCCCTTTATAAATTTTGAGATTTTTACTTTGTCAGCAAAATATCTCAAAAAAGTATAAAAGTTCCTGTCTCAAAGACGGAGCTGGTTGCTGTGCTGTTTGTGATTCGTTTTTTCCCCATTACGTAAACACGCCTATACAAATACATTGCCACCTTTATCGCCGAAAAAAATGAAATTTTAAGATGAAAAATTTTGATATTTTTCTTATTTCTGCTCAAAATATAGATTGTGGGCACTCGTTAGAACCGCCTCATCGAGGCGGTTCTAACGAGTACCCACAATCTATATTTTAGAGCAGAAATAAGAAAAATAAGGTATACCCCCGGAAACCCCAGTTTTACTATATAAAGGTGGGGTTCAAGGGGGGTAAAATTATACAGGCGTGTATTCGTGATGTTTAGTGTTTTCCTCATTGTTAGTTACTCTTCCACTTGGTGCCATTGCTAGGTTGTAATCTTAGATTGTGGCTTTTCCTTGGCATATATTTTCATATTTGTTGCCGGATTGCTTTAAGATGATGAGCAGATTAGCTGATGAACATTTCAACAAATTCTGATTTTTTGTACTTAAGTTATGCTCAGCATTTGAACCCTAAAAGCAAGATATCTCCACAACTGTTTTGCGGATTGCTTTGAAACTCTTTAGGTTGATAGGTGGCCATGGGTAGGCCATCACATAAACAAGTCCGTGAAATGAACACCCCCCTAAACTCCACTTTATATAGCAAAAACTGAGACCTGCGGTGGTATTCATTATTTTCCTTATTTCAACGCCGAGGATTTGGGTACTCGATAGAACCGCCTCAATGATAAGCACCTACAATCTATGTTTGCAGTACAAATGCGAATATTAGCACGGATAAGTATAAGAAAAAAAGCCATGTTGAAAATGTGAACAACTGCTACATGTCGCACGGGGTTTTATCGTAATGTGACCTGAATAGCTTACAAAACTCATATTTTTCGTCTGTTGCTGCCATATAAATGTTTCAGCATTTGAACCTTGTAAGCAAGATATCTAAAAATTATTAGGTGCAAGCAGTGTCAAGGTCAAAAAGTTGGAGGCACAGTGTTTCATAAACACCAGCTCTGGTTCATATTGGGACACCCATGCGCCCCCAGAGATCAAAACACAAAGGCAATGATTAATTTGCAATTACATAAACCGGCCCCCACCGATCGGGGCTTGAAGAAGTAGATGGGCTGCATGATGCTTCCACGCAAAGCTGAAACCGACCGTACACGAATACTGGTTAACCACTTAGAGGATCTAAGCCTGCCCAGGCAAAGCGGTGAGAGTCGGGCCGTCCATTATTATAAACCCTACTGGTTTCATTGGGCGACAGGGCTTGAGATGTCATTTCATCTCAATGTCGGGTAAAAGACCGACAAACTTGGAAGCAGCGTCTCCAAAATGACCTATACAGTGTTGACGGGGACGTTAGACCTCAAATCAAACAAACAAACAAACAAAACAATGACATAAACAGCCTGTCTAAACAGCTAGTGCAAAAACAAATTATCCTCAAGTCGAAAGTAACTACTTACACGTTATCTCTGTGGACAACATTAAATAGGAAAAAAGATGAAGCTAGCAATATTGCAAAACCAGTGATGCAGGACATGACGACATACAAGTATGGAGGAACGACAACTTCAACTTTGGTAATGAACGTAGAATCTCTCGGCGGTACTCCATCTGTAAAATATATAATTGAACTACAGTCGAACTTCAATGGCTCGAACACCTTTAGGACCTCGAAAGTCTGTTCGAGACAGGGGTAGTTCGAGCCACTGAGGTTACTGTCAGGAGGCATAACGAGGTACTTTTTGACATCTTTTCGGTGTTCTTTAATGAATATGTATGCGGTGTGTACTCATTAGAATCGCCTCATCGAGGCGATTCTAATGAGTATACACAGCATACATTTGAAAGATAAAAGCCTAAAATCTCTTTAATTATCCCCCACTATTTCTTATGTAGAGGATTTACCTAGGGGCTCAAGAACGGGTTCGACTCAGCCATGGTAAACGAGCCATTGTTGTTCGAGCCATCGAAGTTCCACTGTATGTTGCTACATTACTTTGCCATTGTATGTTATACATATGTGTTATACCACTTGTGAAATATAGTTGTGACTTTGTTATACAATATTTGTAATATACTGTTCACAAAACGTAGGGAATATTCGGGTTCCTTCGATCACATCAGCCTAAACATTAGGAATATTCAAATATAGGGTATACCATGTCAATTGACTATCATGTGTGTATATTCTGTCGTTGAGAAGTATGATATTTATGTTCGAGTGGCGTAGCACGGGGTCATAAATTGTACATTGGGTAGCACGTGAATTTTAACATTAATGACAAACTGGTTTATTGTTGCGATATGTCGATAAAACTTTCTGTATCGACTGTTGAAGTGTTGTATGAAACGATTTCATAAACGAATTCGTGATTAGAAGCATGTTCGGCTAACGCAGGCTCAACGTTGGAGAGCCGTTGGCATGCTCCAGACCGCATATGTTATGAATACGTCACAGTCTGTTGTCGGACGCTTATGTGCACGCTAAAGTAGGACAGGAATAGTGGCGGATTTGCAGATAATGGGACGCCCGAAGAGTACTAACGGACGTGATGACCGCCTTGTTGTTAATCAAGCGTTACGCAACCGGAAACTTACGTCAACAGATCTTCAGCAATACCTGCTGGTGGCCTCGCCCATCGGGGCTTGGAGAAATAGATTGGGCTGCATGGTGCTTCCACGCAGAGCTGAAACTGTAAACCGCTTAGAAGACCTAAGCCTGCACAGGCAAAGTGATGCGAGTCAGACCGTCCATTGCATATAAGCCCTATTGGTTTCATTGGGCGTCAGGGCTTGAGATGTCATTTCATCCGATTGCCGGGTAAAAGTCCCACAAAATTGGAAGCAATGTCTCCAAAATGACCTTAAAAGTGTTGACGGGGACATTACACCACAATCAAACAAACAAACAAACAATCAGCAGTACCTGCGCCGAGTAAGAGGAGGTAATGTCTAGACAGACGATCCGAAATCACCTTCACTCGAATGACCTTACGGCACGGCGTCCGCAAGTTGTACTGCCGTTGAAAGCAGGCACATAGAGAACGTTTTGCGTAGTGTACACAGCGCAGACGTTGGAACATTAACCAGTTGTCTCGCGTTATGTTCAGTGACGAATTCCGGTCGTGGATTCATCTTTCAGGACGATAATGCTAGGGCTCATCGGGCACGCGTCGTCACTGAATACCTGCAAATATTCGGACAACGCCACGGCCTGTGCAGACATATCTCCCAAGAAGAGTGGCGAAGGATCCCTCAGTTCACGATTCGACTAATTGGAAGTATACGACGACGATGCATTGCCTGCTTTGTCAATCGAGGTGGTCCAACACTTTATTGAGGGCTTGTAAAAAATGACGTTGACGCTGAGAAGATTGGTCGCCGTGTCGCTACATAATGAGGAGATCACTGGAATTAATGTGTGGTTCAATCTATGGATAGTTGATAGTCATTTGAATTAAATGCATCTTGACCAGGTAACTTTTAATTTAATTCCCAATATTCAGCATGAAAATAAAATATCCTCTCTTTTTTGTGAATAGTATATTATTTTCTATTCTATTTCTTAAATTGTATTATCGAAAGCAGAAGTTTTGAAAGATTAGTGTTTTAAAGAATAAATATAACTGTTTATAAAAGCATTGCAAATACCACATGCAAACCCATCACTGCATGTATTTTTTTTTCTAAAATGTATTGTGTATAACCGCAGGAATGGGACAGCTAGAAATCTGAAGCCTTATTCGGTGACAGATTCCTATTACACTTCCATTGTTTTACCAGCACGAGAACAAGTCCGTCAACTGAACACCCCCTAAACCCCACTTTGTATAGAGACAACTGGGGTTTACGGGCGTATACATTATTTTTCTTATTTCTGCCCCAAGACATAAGTTGGGCTACTCGTTAGAACCGCCACAATCAGGGTTTTCTAACGTGTACCCACTACCTACGTTTGCAGTATAAGTAAGAAAAATATCATGGAAATTCAGCAGAAAAGTAGCCATCTGGGAGATTTGGAAAAAATTAACAATGTCGCACAGGTGTATTTATATCGAAATGCAATAGATCATTCAACCTGCAGACACTCCGTTTCGGTGAATGGAATAGTCTTGGCCATGGTACCAAATCCATAATCCAGACTCGTAAACGAATGGCGAATCAGAATATTCACATCTCATGAACAATTCCGAGAAATGAACATCCCCTTCAACCCCACTTTATATAGCGAAGAACCGACTGTAAGGAGTTATACATTTTTTTTTAATTCTGCTCGAAGACATAAGTTGTGGGTACTCGTTAGAACCGCCTCAATGAGGCGGTTCTAACGAGTACCCAAAACCTATGTTTGCAGTATAAAAAAGAAAAATATCACGGATTTTCATAGCCATTTCGGAGATGTAAAAATGCACGGGTATTTTAACAGACATGGCATTACGAAAACACGCCTATACAAATGCATTCTAACTTTTACCGCCGAAAAAAAAACCCGAAAAATTTAAGATGAAAAATTATATTTTTCTTATTTCTGCTTAAAATATAGATTGTGCGTGCTGTTAGAACCGCCAATCTATATTTTTCAGCAGAAATAAGAAACATAAGGTCTACCCCTGTAAACCTCAGTTTTACTATGTAAACGTGGGGTTCAAAGGGGGTCACACTTATATAGGAGTGTTTTCATGATGGTTCCCAGTAGGAAAGGTTTATTGAGGTTGCGTAAATATCGATTGACCCTGCAGTGGAATTCGTTTCACTGACCGTTCCAAGGCAGTTCTTCTCTCGCGTTTTTTTTTTACAGTTTGTCTTTGAGTGTGTGTATCGCTTATATAATTTTGTTTTGGATAGCCAATTAGCCATTTGGTGGTAACTGCCCTTTTGGCTTTCCGCTATTGATGTTTCCATCAGGGTTTGGTTATTTCATGTTTCTGTTTCATTCCCTTTAGTGTCTCTGTTGGGAGCTGTGGGTTAACTGTATCGATTCCTGAGGCGGTTCTAACGAGTGCCCACAATCTATATTTCAGAGCAAAAATAAGAAAAATAAGGTTTACCCCTGTAAACCCCAGTTTTTCTATATAAAAGTGGGGTTCTAGGGGGTCAAAATTATATAGGCGTGTTTTCGTGATGGTAAGCGCCGCGTGGTAGTGCAGAAGTAATATTACTGCTCAGGAATGGAAAGTTTACAATGGGAAAATTGAAGCCATACCGTTTGTCATGTTGTCTACTTGCAATCTGGACAGAAACCTCTTGACCACTTTATGCAACTTTAAGTTTTCTCTACTTTTACAGTTCTTCGATGTATCCGATAACCCTTTTATAGACCATTTTTATATGTAAGCGGTTAACCAGTACAGTGCACATTCTTTGCCAGAAACTGACAACTGCCCTTCTTGAATCAGCAGAAGGTAGAAAATGACCGTAGAAAAGTTTTCATGATCAATCTCCCCGGAAGGAATCGAACCCGCGTCCTACTGATCACCAGTACGACACGTATCCGACTGAGCTACCGAGGCCGCCCCGGTATAAATCTAATAAGTTTTATCCAGATATACCATATGGTAAAGGAGCTGTTGAGTTTTTTTTTTCTTTTGCACATATACCAAAGATAGGCAACTCAGTTACCTAAAAGGCCAGTGTGACAATTTTCAGGCAAAATATGCTTCCTTCTGTGTTCAGTACATATACACATTTTCATTACGAGATTGTTTAGTAAAGATCTGAATGCAAAAATCTTATTTTTTCAGATACATCAAGGACGGTCAACGCAATGACCTGGTTGCTCTAAATGTTGCTGCTTGGCAATAGTAATATGCTATCGCTTGCAGTCCTAGCATCATATGGTAAAGGAATAAAAGTCCAACCACCATGTATCGGTAACTGATAAACATTGACGAATTTTGCCCGGTATAATCTACTTGTCGAAAGCTTGGCACATAAACCTTGTCAAATGAAAAATGAAACACTGTAATGGCAATAAAATATAAATCTAGCAATTAAAAAAGTTCTAACTATTTGAGAGATTATTCTCGAGTGAATGATTTACTTGCATGGAAAGAAACATGAATAACATACCGGACCGACATGTGAAAATATGCGTATACAGCTGCACTGTAACAGGTTAAGGGTTGAACGAAACAGCAATACGATAACATATCCGTGTGGTATAGTACATTTTTTCATACCTCAAAAAAGGTAACTTAATGCCGAAAATTTGTGGTACTTTTCTTATTTATACGCCAAACATAGGTTTTGGGTGCTCGTTAGAACCGCCTCAATGAGACGGTTCTAACGAGTACCCACAACCTATGTCTTGGTTCTAACGAGTACCCACAACCTATGTCTTGGAGCAGAAGCAAGGAAAATGATGTTTAACCCCGTAAACCCCAGTTTTCTCTATATAAAGTGGGGTTTAGGGGGAGGGTTTTTATTTCACGGACTTGTTCACGTGATGGTCTAAGTCTGAGTTCCCAGCCTAAACTCAGATAAAAACGATGCACCAAGTGTCGTGAGTGCTTCTTATATTTTGTCACTTGTAAATGGGCAAGCGCACGACAAAACCTACAATAAGACTTGTGCGCCCAGCGAAGAATCAGATCAGCCTGTGCATCTATATAGTCTATCCAGAGACTTCTCTTGCTGCATGAAGGAGCATTGGACCCTTAGCTACCCATAGAGCGCAAACGAAGACTCTGATCAGACTGCGCGGATGCTCAGGCTGGTCTGAGTCTTCGTTGGCAGCACACGTCTTATTGTAGGTTTTGTCATGCGCTGGCTCAAATGAAAGCGTACACTAATCTGAAACGCACGTGGTACTCAATTTTTGAACTAATGGCTATGAAATTGTGAACTAAATGTGATGATAGTAATTGGGATATACAAAACAAAACACCGACCTCTGTGTCTCAGTGGAATTCGCGTTTGATTGGTGATCAGGAGGTCACAGAGAAGATCCCAATAAATTGGCAACCGTTTTCGTGAAGACTAGTCACATACATTTTTTATGGCCATCCGCTAACTTCCGCTGATTTAAGAAGGAAAATTTCTGTGTCTGTCGATAGAATGTGAACTAATTTGAGGTTGTTTAATAGTGTCTGTATAAACCTGCCATGGAATAGTTTGAATAAGAAAAATAAGGTTAACCCCTGTAAACCCCAGTATTACTATATAAAAGTGGGGTTCGAGAGGGTCAAAATATTATAGGCGTGTTTTCGTGATGGTACATAAAATTACAACAGCAACAATAGATACTGTGTAGAAGGCAATCCGTTTGAAACTGAATTCAGGAATACATTGGGACTATCATTGCATTTTATTCGGGTTTAAATGTAGACAGGCAGGATTTTGTTTGAACTGAAGGATAACTTCCCCGTCAACACTATTTAATGTAGAAAGGAAAGGCAATACAGATGACCCCCACCTTCCATCAAAGGTACCAACGTGAAAGAAACACGAACATGAAATAACTAGACTCTAATGAGAACATCACTAGCGGAAAGCCAAAAGTACAGTTACTTTCCCACAAACTAGCCATTTGGCTTATATTAGCGATACACACATTCAAAGACGGACTTTAAACAAAATAAACCGCGACAGCAGAATCGGTCAGTTTGGATACGGTGCTTCCAATTGGATACGGTGCTAAGGACGTCGTACATGTAACGTTATGGGGCGTATCTAACTAATTTGCATATTTAATCCACTAGTGGATTATCGAATTTATTACATGGCGTTATTACACTCTCAGACGCGACGTCATATGATAAAAGTTTTTTATTTTAGGCTAAACAAGCTGGTTCGTCCAAATTTGCCTAATCAGAATTCCTGAAATATTTTCAAAATTTTGCAACGGAGGGCAAGGGAAGATAGTTATGAAAAGTGATTCAGGGCGATATTTAAAATTTCGTAACTTCTGAAGCACTAGGACGACGTTTTGCTTGTGGTTCAACTCTTTTTTTCTGGTTTGAGATGGCGGTGTTTGGTGGTCGATACCTTTCTTTGGTAACGATTTCTCACTATTTAAAAAAAATCGGATGTTGAAATGGCAATGGAGGATGCGTCTTGAGAATTATGAACACATTCCTAAATGAAACTTATGGTGTTATTGTGGTCTTAAGGTCAGATTTACTTATTATATACCTTTCCACTTTATACCACCGTTGCGCCACTCTAAGACTGGTTCATCCATGTCCGTCCTGTAGACACCAACCATTACTTTTTTGCCGCCTGTAAAGCAGATGTACACGTTGAAAATTACACTGTACTTTTACAATAAACAGTTAATTTATCTATTTCAGTTCTTATGAATGAATGTATTTCTAGACGCGAGTGATTCAGATTTCTACCACACATGAATTGAAAAGAAAAATGACCGTGCCACGTGCATACATCAAATGATCGAGTGAGATCGCATTTTACACAGAAGTTATCCATGTTCACTTGCATAATCGAAGAAACTGGAAAAATGGTATGTATTAAGAGCAAAATTAGTAATTCATAGGTAATTGCGCAACAAAACCTGCTATAGCTCAGCTGTAGTAGATAGCTAATGAAATAAACTGATATTGATTTAATAATGTTTATGCCGTCTGAATATCATTTTACACAAGCGTACTTGCTTGTTGTTTTCACAGGGTGTTTAAACGAAACGACTGAAGTCTTAAACCCGTTATTCAGTAGCCACGTCAACCAGTGTAGCATGTTACATTACCTTGTATTTGGTCCAGTCGTATGTTCTTCACAGGGTTTCCAAATGAACCAAACCGCACATTTCCAGAGATTCCAAGATATGACAAATGACTTACACACGACGTTATTATGTCAGCCATAAACCGATCTGAATACTGAAACTGATCAAGGGACTTTGGATGCTCTGAAAAAAGGTAATAGAATACATTGTTTATAAAGATGACTATGATCCGCCGTTTAAAATTCCTAAAGCGTATCTTCAGAATATAAATGTTTTATAAGCATTCTTAAAAATATATTATTTATGAAGTCTCAGAGTGAAATTCCGCTTTTAAGCCCACCTAAAATTAAGACTTAGAAATTGTGAAATTCTTAGAAATTCCATTGTGGAATTTTGAAAATATCTGAGGGTCACGGATGAGGCCTAATTGGCCGAAACTAGCTAGTCTGGCCCAGAAAACATGTACACTCCATATTTTTCACTTCTGTGGTGTATTCCTTGCTAACAAAGGATAACCCTTTTGTAGAACATATTTAACATCACTACAGCTGGTGTGTGGGAATGTGTGGCGGCGGTAAAACGTCTCCCTGCATTCATCATAGTGTAGATTATATTTTCTTGTCCTTAGGGATCATTGATTCCATTGTGGAATTTTGAAAATATCTGAGGGTCAATGATGAGGCCTAATTGGCCGAAACTAGCTAGTCTGGCCCAGAAAACATGTGCACTCCATATTTTTCACTTCTGTGGTGTATTCCTTGCTTCCAAAGGATAACCCTTTTATAGAACATATTTAACTTCACTACAGCTGGTGTGTGGAATGTGTGGCGGCGGTAAAACGTCTCCCTGCCCTACATCATAGTGTAGATTATATTTTCTTGTCCTTTGGGATCATTGATTCCATTGTGGAATTTTGAAAATATCTGAGGGTCACTGATGAGGCCTAATTGGCCGAAACTAGCTAGTCTGGCCCAGAAAAACATGTACACTCCATATTTTCAAAGGATAACCCTTTTATAGAACATATTACTCTGCTTTAAAAAGCTAAATATTTCATATGCTGTAGTTATTATTATATATGTTTCCTGTATGTAGTGTCCTTTGGTCAGGACCACCTTTGGGACTTAAAGACCACTTTGAAACCGTCCCAAAGATGGTCTTAATATAGGAATGTTACTGTATTGTAAACTGCGTAATTCTTTTTGAACTATCAAACGTTTAGCGTCAATTCTTGTTTTTTGTTTCTTGTTGCACACAACCTCTTTTAGGTTCACATCTATGCGACATAGTACACTTTTTCACACCTAAAAATGGCTTCATTTCTGATTATTTAAGTAATAGAGATCAAACTTCAAGTTCTTAATTTAAATTTTATTCCCGACTAGTTTCGGTTATTACAACCTTTTTCAAGGAACATTATTGTAAACAATGAAACATGGTGACATCAACGTCACATGACGCCAGTGGCAACGTCGTCAAATATGACAATGACTTTGGCGTAAAACATGATGATTGAACTCATTTAACATTAACAGGATCTTAGAAGATGCAAAATCACAGGAAAAGTGCAAATTTAAAGCTTAATATTAAGATACCTGTAATAACTGTCATGTTAAATGAAAACTGATCCGCAGGCCAGTAATACAGTAATGTGTACAAAAAACAGGCACAAGATATTAACCCTTTAGATGCCAATCATAACAGATGTTATCTGCATTGCCATCGTCAAGTGACAAACAATGTGGATCCCGATCAGACTGGAGCAGTCTGATCAGGGTCCTCCATTTCTGTTTTTATCTTTGGAAAGATTGCAGGAAAACGCAGCAGACAGGACAAACGGACAACATATTCAGATGCAATTTTACATAGCATCCATGGGGCTAAAATAATACTATGGAATTCATGCCCTTTGGTGGTGTCGTACCAAGAATGTGCATTCAAGATGTTTCCGTCAAAAGTCTTTACCAAGTATTTGAAACTTTCTCAATTGGCATAAATGAAAAATATTGAATGGTATGCCCAAGAGAATTGAAATGTTCTGAGACATTGCTAAGCATATCAGGAAAATGCACAATATCAAATGTATGATTATTCATGCGAGTGGCACATTTCTGATGAGTCTGAGCTTTACATTTCTTATATGTAATGAAATATATAACATCAGTAGAATTGCATGAAAGGTTCTGCTTTATTTTATGCACACACGATGTAGTAGTACTTTAGAACAGTCAGACTCATGAATAGTTGAACAATGAGAACAACGGCGTCTGTCACATTTACATTGTAAGAAACAACAGATGTACTCAGTTTTGAGTGAAACAGGCTGTCATGAAGACTAGCCGGCCTTTTGTAAGCAACGATAGGCTAAGATTCATACAAATGACGCACACTTTCATTTGCTGATATCTTAAGTAAACCCCAATACTGATAAAAAATTTTGCCTATGTTAGGAAGAGATGGGTTGTACGTACAGACAAAGGGTATGATGTCCTGAATTTAAGAAGATTTGGATTCTAAAGCTTCATAAACTGTCAAAGTTGATGCTTTTTGAATGGCGTCAGATAATTAATCAACAGGGTTGTTACGCATTCGAAAATAAGTCTTTTTCTAGATTTTGTTTGAAACAGTCATCACTTGAAGTGATGCGACGATATCGTTTCGCTTGACTAAAATGAGTTACAAGACAAAGAATGACAGGAGGAAAACTCAATATACTGATGGACATTGGTGTCCTTTTCATACACACTAGTTTTCAAGATCCCAGCATCAGCATCAACATCAGGGTCACTGATGAGGCCTAATTGGCCGAAACTAGCTAGTCTGGCCCAGAAAACATGTACACTCCATATTTTTCACTTCTGTGGTGTATTCTTTGCTTCCAAAGGATAACCCTTTTATAGAACATATTTAACTTCACTACAGCTGGTGTGTGGGAATGTATGGCGGCGGTAAAACGTTTCCCTGTCCTACATCATAGTGTAGATTATATTTTCTTGTTCTTTGGGATCATTGATTCCATTGTGGAATTTTGAAAATATCTGAGGGTCACTGATGGGGCCTAATTGGCCGAAACTAGCTAGTCTGGCCCAGAAAACATGTACACTCCTTATTTTCCACTTCTGTGGTGTATTCTTTGCTTCCAAAGGATAACCCTTTTACAGAACATATTTTCTAGTTTCACATCCAGAAAAACAGCATCTGTTTTTTAGTAACTGTATGTAAAGTTTATGGTGTTATGCTATTGATCAAGCTTATCAAGAAACCTTTTTCTCTATATAAAGTGGGGTTTGATACTTAGTTATTTAAACAAGTTATTGGTATTACAATGGGTATAAATTGCGCACCGAGTGTGGCTGATATGTTCTTGTTTTGTTTTGAAAGAGACTTCCCTTTCCGTTGGAAACCAATCTGAAATCATTGAAGCCTTGAGCTCGACTTCTAGATATTTGGATGATTTATTAAATATTGACAATACCTATTTCGATGGTTTGATCAGTCAGATTCCCCCCCCCCCCCCCACCGAACTTCAGTTAAATAAAGCAAATTCTTCTGATACCGAGGTCCCGTTTTTGAATTTAAACCTATCAATTGTGAAGTATTTGTTTCTTGCAAAATTTATGATAAACGCGAGAATTTTGATTCTGAGATTGTCAATTTTTATGGCGATGTTCCTCGTGCGGCATCCTATGGCGTTTATATTTCGCAATTAATTCGATTTGCTATAGTGTCTAGTCATGTAACTGACTTCAACACTCGTAATAAATTGTTAACTGCTAAACTTCTTAATCAGGGTTATTGGTATCATAAACTAGTAATTATTTTACGAAATTTGGTGCTAAAGTCATTGCATTTGTATATTTTTCTGAATTTATATACTAAATCACCATAAAATTCGGGTTCCGATATACCTTGTTGCAGGAACTATTTAAGTCCAACATTGAATTTTGAAATTATATCGGAGTGACGTTCAGTTATCCCATTGTCGCATACGCACTAACTGCCAGTATCATTGCATTGCTTAGACGTAGAGGCAATGGGTTTGAGGTGTCAGCGTTTACTTTTTCAGGGAAATATTTGATAAAAATAAACATAAGAAAGAAAAATAATAAACATATGAACAAATAAGCCGAAATAGCCCATTTCTCTTTCCGGATTTGTAGGAAAATGTCTTTACAGGGCATGTCAAGATTAAGAATTTTAACTTTTAAGTCCTTGAAGAATTTTTATCAAAAAATAATATTGGAACATATGCAAATATTGAAAGAATGAAAGAACAAATAAACGCATTCGACGAGAAGGCTGATTGCCTCTCACACGATATAAGTTTCGTCGTTGCATTGTATACCAAGTTTGACGCTTCCAGACATTTTCGTGCTTCAAGTCTGTCTACTTACGATTTTTCCACTCTTTACACTACACTTCCTCATAATCTTATAAAAGAAAAGCTTAATGATTTAATTGAATAGGCTTTTCACAGAGAAGAGTCTCTATCTTGCATGTAATGTCAGAAATGCATTTTTTACTTCTAAAGAGCATAAGAATATACACTTTGGTCATGTCAGAAAGTGTGTGATGCCCTCACCTTTCTACTTGACAATATTTATATTAGATTCGGTACTAAGTTAATTAGACAAATTGTGGGTATTCCGATGGGTACGAATTGCGCACCTCTTGTGGCTGATCTGTTCTTGTATTGTTATGAAAGAGACTTCATGTTGTCGCTTTCCATTGATAACCAATCTGAAATTATTGAAGCTTTCAGCTCCACTTCTAGATATTTAGATGATTTATTAAATATTGATAATACCTTTTTCGATGGTTTGATCAGTCAGATTTACCCCCAGAACTTAAGTTAAAAAAAGCAAATTCTTCTGATACCGAGGCCCCGTTTTTGGATTTACATCTATCAATTGTAGATGGGTTTGTTTTGTGCAAAATTTATGATAACGCGATGACTTTGATTTTGAGATTGTAAATTTTCCTTTTTTGGATGGTGATGTTCCTCTTGCGCCATCCTATGGCGTTTATATTTCGCAATTAATTCAAATTGCTAGATTGTGTAGTCATGTAACTGACTTCAACACTCGTAATAACTTATTAACGGCTAAACTTCTTTATCAGGGTACCATAAACTACGCAAAGCCTTTTCAAAATTTTATAGACGCCATTCTGATTTAATTTCAAAATTCAATATTGGACTTAAATCTCTTCTGCAACAAGGTCTATCGGAACCCGAGTTTTATGGTGACTTAGTATATAAATTCAGAAAAATATATAACCGCAATGACTTCAGCACCCAATTTCGTAAAACCATTCTTCGATATAAAAAGATTGGGTACAACATGGATGTTTTACGACAGACTGCATGCATGGTAGTTAACCCAATCACGGTTGGCGACTTTGCTTCCCTCTTTAATTGCACGCCGGTGGGTCAGGCCTCAGATTCTATGACGGTTCCAACGTAAAGGCTTATGGAGAATTAGAGAGATCTTATTCGAGGTAATGCTGGTTGGTGCCTGATGCTCTGTCTCTGGTCGGGCCCACCGGAGTCTAACTGTTGGTTTTCTTTTGCTCCAGCATTTTAGTGGTTTCTTGCTGTTGAGTCCTCACTGTTGTCTCACCTCTGTGGTTCTTTGATTATGTGTGTTCACGGAGATGATGACTGATGTGTTTGGTGGCCATCATGCGGACTGAACAAATTATTTGTCTAAATCGCGACGGAAGTAAGGCCGAGGATTGTGGCCACGTAAAATCGATTTAAGCCCCCAGTGGAAATCTTTCCAATGGCCGTTCCAAGGCGGTTCTTCTGTGGCTGTTTATTTATGTTGTTGTTTGTTACTTACTGTGCGTATCACTTGTGTCTTTTTTATTTTGGATGACCATATGGCCATTTTGTGGGAAAGTAACTGTCCTTATGGCCTTCCTTTGTTTAGGTTTCCTTTATGGTCTGGTCGCTTAATGTTTGTGTTTCTTTCCCTTTGGTGTCTTTGATGGGTGGGGAAAGTTAATTGTATCGATTCCTGATCTTTGTTTTACTTCTACTTTTTATAGTTCTGAGAAACTTTTAACAAAACTAATATTGATCGATATTGAGTGATAGAATAAGGGAACAAAAATAAACAAACAAGAAAGCCCATCGTCTCTTAGTGTACACTCTTTCAAATAGATAGGTACGCAGTAAAACGATATAATTTCCGCACTCCCTTCGCCATAGACACCAAAAAGAAATGGACGCACTTTAACCCTTTTAGTACCAAATGGAATCTTCCTCCTTATATATATGAGGAGTCAATTCCAAAATTAAGGGGTGTCAGGTAGTTTTTTTTTCAAAGTGGGGGTGCCTATTTGGGGCTTTTTTGGACCCCTACCAAATCTTTTTATTTTTGGCAGATGAATATGTGCTTTATTATGGTATACCTCTTTTCGCGCACAATTATCCGTTTTTTCGAGCTACAGGCCTTTAAAAGTGGGTGGGGTAACTTAGCATGTCACTATAGTCTATTTTTAAAGTTAATTTTGGTTATTATTTGTGTGCTATTTTACCAATTTTTCTCCTTATGCAGACAGAGGGATGTCTGAAATGATATTGAGGCACATTTTTCAAAACAATATTGCAAGTTTTGAAGATTAAATGTATTTACCAAACGTTAAGATACATTTGCTTATTTTTACCCTTAATTATTAAATATTTTAAAGTGTTTGGTAATATAGGGGACAAACAATGGTGATTCTTGGTCAATACTAGTATTTTTATCAGCACAATTAAACGCAGTGTAGAACTGGTGGACTTGGGCTACATATTATGGTTCAGTGAACTCAGAATTGACAATGGTTGGGGGTAATTCAGACGATGATTTCAGTCACTATTGAATCACCTTACCAATAGATCAAAATCATGTTATCTTGATACCATTTATACCATGCCACAGCACAGTAGCATATCCTGTCATATAGATCTTATATGAGCCAACCCCTATAGTTCACTTGGCACCTCAGTTGAATGTGAGTTTCAGTGTAGATCAGGTGGTCGTGGTATGTGTGTGTGTATGTTTCATTGAAATGTGGGCTGTGAGTCTTGACAGCACACTCTTCCAAAATATTATTGACATCCCAATAGCCCCTATCAAGACCTATCACATCGCCTTCCAAAAACCATTCCTGAGTATTCTGTGGTATTGGTTTTACTCCTGGGTACGACCCTAGAGATAGGAAATACCTAGCTGATGCTACAATTATCATAACAAGTCTTCAACTAAGGACTGAACTGGATGTGATCTGGAAACTGTGATTGCCTTTTTCATTATAAATATAAGTTCCATCTGCAACACAGATTGACACATCATCTCTGTCATCAGTTAAGATTACTCTTGCTAGTGCAGCAGTAATGCGGATATATGATGTACAATTCATTTTTGTTGCGCAGCATGCTCAACGCCTAAATGTTAAGGCACAAATTCAGCCATGAGTGCTGGTCTAGCAGAAGCGATCGATTTACATTTAATTCTGAAAAGTGTTGGCAACACTGGTAAGGATGAACATATCCCTTATGTTACAAGAAGCAATGCCAAAGCTATCATGCAACGCCTTACGTCTGTTGAAGTGAGCCAGCTATGCATGGTGTCAACTGGTTTTTTCAATACCAATAAATCTGAGATAATAATAAGAATGCAATAACAGAAACGACCTTTATTTGACAATTCAGCTATTGGTTTAAACAGTACCCAAGATAGGGTTATAAAGATAGATTGTCAGGTGAAAAAGTAAATCTGAGGTTACAAAGCAATACCCAAGGTAGGGTAACAAAGATACATTATCGTGGGTAAAGGTACATTTGAAGTTACACAACAGTACCTTAGATTGGCTTATAAAGATAGATTGTCAGGTGTTAAGGTACATCTGATGTTGGAAAGCAATACCCAAGGTAGGGTTATAAAGATAGATTGTCATGTGTAAAGGTACATCTGATGTTACAAAACACTACTTTAGATAGGCTAATAGAGATAGATTTTCAGGTGTAAAGGTACATTTGATGTTAGAAAGCAATACCCAAGGTAGGGTTATATATAGGATTGTCAGGTGTAACGGTGCATCTGATGTTACAAAACAGTACCTTAGATAGGCTTATAAAGATAGATTGTCAGGTGTAAAACTACATCTGATGTTACAAAACAATACCCAAGGTAGGGTTATAAAGATAGATTGTCAGGTGTAAAGGTACATCTGATGTTACAAAACAGTACCTTAGATAGGCAAATAGAGATAGATTGTCAGGTGTAAAGGTACATTTGATGTTAGAAAGCAATACCCAAGGTAGGGTTATATAGATAGATTGTCAGGTGTAAAGGTACATCTGATGTTACAAAACAATACCCAAGGTAGGGTATAAAGATAAATTGTCAGGTGTAAAGGTACATCTGATGTTACAAAGCAATACCCAAGGTAGGGTTATATATTGGATTGTCAGGTGTAACGGTGCATCTGATGTTACAAAACAGTACCTTAGATAGGCTTATAAAGATAGATTGTCAGGTGTAAAACTACATCTGTTGTTACAAAACAATACCCAAGGTAGGGTTATAAAGATAGATTGTCAGGTGTAAAAGTACATCTGATGTTACAAAACAACACCCAAGGTAGGGTTATAAAGATAGATTGTCAGGTGTAAAGGTACATCTGATGTTACAAAACAATACCAAAGGTAGGGTTATAAAAATAGATTGTCAGGTGTAAAAGTACATCTGATGTTACAAAACAATACCCAAGGTAGGGTTATAAAGATAGATTGTCAGGTGTAAAGGTAAATCTGAGGTTACAAAACAATACCTAAAGGCGGTATAGAATATGGTACCCAGATCAGCGAATGAATAATCTTGCTGGCATTAAATACACATCATCACTATGAGGTATTTGTAAGTTGGTGGGAAAGTAACTGTACTCATCGTCCGAATAACCCCACCTATTGTCAATTCTGAGTTCACTGAACCATAAAATGTAGCCTAAATCCACCGGTTCTGCACTGCTTTTAATTGTGCTGATAAAAATACTAGTATTGACCAAAAATCACCATTGTTTGTCCCCTATATTACCAAACATTTTAAAATATTTAATGATTAAGGGTAAAAATAAGCAAATGTATCTTAACGTTTGATAAATACATTTAATCTTCAAAACTTGCAATATTGTTTTGAAAAATGTGCCTAAATATCATTTTAGACATCCCTCCGTCTGCATAAGGAGAAAAATTGGTAAAATAATACACAAATAATAACCAAAATTTACTTTAAAAATAGACTATAGTGACATGCTAAGTTACCCCACCCACTTTTAAAGGCCTGTAGCTCGAAAAAACGGATAATTGTGCGCGAAAAGAGGTATACCATAATAAAGCACTTATGATGGGCTATTCATCTGCCAAAAATAAAAAGATTTGGTAGGGGTCCAAAAAAGCCCCAAATAGGCACCCCCCCTTTATTTGGAAAATGGCTGAACTTTTAGCAAGCATTGGGGATCCTGATACGACGCCGCATTCTGTGGCGTCCGATCTGGGCCTGCAGTGTTTGCCAGGGTATCCGTTTTGGGGTTTCCGGTACTAAATCGGTTAAGCAAAGAAAATGACATTGTTTCTTATACGATAACATCTGTATTGATACAGACGAAACGGTCAGTAAAATGTTATTGGGGAGGGAGAGCTGGCTCTTTGTGCGTGTGGAGGAGGCGGGCTTAAATCAATTTGTACACGGCGACAAGACTCGCTCTTACGAATATACTGTGGTATACACAAGTAATTTGTTCAGTCTGTCTGGAAGGTTTCTATTTTATCTGTGCAACATCTCCGTGAAAATTATTTAAAACAAAAACGAATTCTGAAACAGCGATGCGAACCCGATCACAGACAGAGCATCAGGCATCAAACGAGACCCGAGCCATTCTGAGGCCCTATCGCTCGGCGTGTAATTGAAAATGATTGGGTAAACTATTACGCATGCAATTTTCTTTGTTACATTTATGTCGTACCCAAGCTTTTTATATCGAAGAATGCTTTTACGAAATCGAGTACTAAAATTATTGCATATAGTTTTCTGAATTATATATATCAAGTCACCATAAAATCCAGGTTTCGATTAGTGTTGTTTAAAAGCGATTTTAATTTTACATTACAGTTTGAAACTAAATCAAAATGACTAAAATAAAATTTAGACAAATGCTGAGAAGATTTTATGATACCAATAACCCTGAATAAGACGATTAACAGTTAATAATTAATCACGAGTGTTGGAGTCCGTAACGTGACTGGAAATTAGTTGCGATAGATTAACACTGTAAATTGCAACACGAGAAAAATTCTAATCCAAGAAAGTAAACATGTACACAATTTTGAAATAAAAACTTACGAGTTTAACATCATAAATGCTGCAAGAAATTGTTTTGTTTGTTTGGTTTGAGGTTTAAAGTCCCCGTCAACACTGTAAAGGTCACTTTGGAGGCGTTGCTTCTAATTTTGTGGGACTTTTGCCCGACATTGAGATGAAATGACATCTCAAGCCCTGCCGCCCAATGAGCCAGTAGGGTTTATTAACATGGACAGGCCGACTCGCACCGCTTTGCCTGGGCAGGCTTAGATCCTCTAAGCGGTTTACCAGTACTCGTGTGCGGGTCGGTTTCAGCTCTGCGTGGAAGCATCATGCAGCCCATCTATTTCTTCAAGCCCCGATGGCTGCAAGAAATAAACCCATCTAAAACAGACAAATGTAAATTCAAAATCAGGAATTTGGTTTCAGAAGACTTTACTTCTTTTAAAGAGTTTTGAGCAGCAACCAAAGACGTAGATATTGTCGATATTTAATCAATCATCCAACTATCTAGACGTCGAGCTCAAAGCTTCAATATTTTCAGATTAATATAAATTCACCCAAATGTTGGGTTTGCTTATCTCTCGAGAAATTTAATTTTCAGGGTGCTAGGCTCAAGGTCAAAGCGGCTTGCCATTGTTAGAAACATACTGCCATTGCTCTAGCTCTTAAATTCATTGATGGATTTTAGTACAGCCTCACACAAATGCTGAGTTTTATAATACCTCGAGCAAGTTCAACTTTCAGGGTCCTTGGCTCAAGATCAATAGAAGATCAATAGAAGTCAATAGAGGCTGAATTACGAATTGGGTCTTCATGAAAATTGGTGAGATGGTTTGTATTGATATATTCTAGATTGGTTTAAATATTGGCCATCTGGGTTAAACAAGTAGGTCTCTACGTCAAATTAGAGAAGAACGTTGTATATGCAGCAGAAACTGCACTTGTATTGACATTTAGGTCACTTTTCTCAGATGAAGGACACATGGCCCTCTTGTTGTAAATAGCAAATAAACTGAGAATGTCCATTGCCTCGTACACTTAATATGATCTCTTGTTGGACCGCATACCTTGTTTTAGGTTTTTAGCTTCATTAGTCCCTGAAGATTATTAGTCAACATACTATAGCATTGGCCAAGTTCTATTTTGGGGGACCGAGATTGTCTTTTTGACTTTACTACTTGTGCTTCTTTCCCTTTGATGTTTTGCATTGGAATTGTAAGATTATTGCATCAATGCCTGGTCATTATCTTCACTTCGTTTGCATCTAACCACTCCAGACAAAATCAAATACATATTCATTGCAATTCTAATGCTCTTGCAATTATAACGCGAGGTACGATTGGATAACTTAAAACATTCGACAATATATTCTGCGATACAATATCGAAGACTCGACGTCACTATGCAACACCGCTTTTCATTGGCTAATATTTGGTTTATTGCAACTCACGGCGCTTACCGCATTGTACACGAAGTACATTTTTAATAAACCCAACGAAAAGATGCATTTAAATTGCAATAGTTGTATTGGAACTGATGATTTACCTCCCGAAATGACAATTTTCATAACGTTAGCTCCTAAGTAAACAGATTATTATCACAGGCCTGAACTTACAACCTACGGCACAAAAGTCGAGAGCTCTGCCATTCCGCTACATAGCCTGTTCACATTACGATAAAACACCCGTTTGACATAGAGCACTCTTTTATTTCTCTATAACGGTCACTTTTATCGGATCGAAATTAGTTATATTTCTTATTTATACGCCAAACAATGCATTTTGCGGACCTTACGAGTATCTACAATCTATGACTTGGAACAAAAGTTAGAAAAAAAAATGTTACCCCTATAAGCCTAGGTTCAACCCGCCTTGATCTAACTTGATCTAACTAGTGGTGACGTCGGATTGAAAAAAGAAGTGGAGGCAACGATCAGGAATCGATACAATTAACCCACAGCTTCCATCAGAGACACCAAGGGGAAAGAAACCCTGAATCATGATAGTGTTAATCTATACATAACAATTTTACTGTGTATTTTATTCTGACTCACTGTTTAGCAAGCGAGACTCCATGCGTGTGAATTTGTTATTGTGTTTGATACTGTACTGGATAAGAGGGCGAGGGTAAAATTTCATAAATGATGGCCGGCCGTATTTATTCATTTAGCCACCAAGTTTGCTGAATGTGTAACAGAAGGCTAAGACAAGGTTCCTAATTTATATTGGCTACGTATTTATTCATTTAGCCACCAAGTTTGCTGAATGTGTAACAGAAGGCTAAGACAAGGTTCCTAATTTATATTGGCTACCTAAACTTCATAAAAGAACCAAACAAAGCACGGTTTATTACAAATTCAAGCTCTTGTATCACCACTAATCTTTCCAACTTATTAACTTCATGCTTTAATGCCATCAAAAAACGTGATTCAATATTCAGACAGATATATTCTATAAAAGGGTTTCAGTCTTTGAATCGACTGCCTATTCGAAATTCGCAAAATTGTAGTATGTTTCCTCTGGCTTTCTTTGCCGGATCATTACAGGGTCACTGATGAGGCTTTATTAGCCGAAACTACGTAGTATGACCCATCTTCTTTCTTATGAATGTTTTCATTGCTCTTAAAGGAACTCATTTTTGATTTTTATTTACCCTTTGGAAGCAAGGAATACCGTCACCATAAAACTGGAAAATATGGAGTGTATATGTTTTCTGGACCAGACTAGCTAGTTTCAGCCAACTAGCCCTCATCAGTGACCCTCATTTTTTTTTCAAAATTCGACAATGGAATCAATGATCCCAAAGGACAAGAAAATATAAACTACACTATGATGTTTTTTTTAAAAAATCTAACGAAAATTTAAATAAATTAAAATCCAGACGTTTTCGCGCTTCCAGACTGTCTACTTATGATTTTTCAACCCTTTACACCACACTTACTCATAAGAAAAACTTAATGATTTAATTGATTGGACATTTCATAAGGAAGACTCTCTCTATCTTGCATGAAATGTTAGAAATGTTTTATTTCACTTCTGAAGAGCAAAAAAATATACCGTATGGTCATGTCAGAAAGTGTGTGAAGCTCTCACCTTTCTACTTGACAAGATTTACATAAGATTTTGGTACTAAGGTATTGAGACAAAGTGTGTGTACTCCGATGTATACGAATTACGCACCCTTTGTGGCTGATCTATTCTTGTTGTGTTATGAAAGAGACTTCATGATGTCCCTTTCCGTTGAAAACCAATCTGAAATCATCGAAGCCTTTAGCTCGACTTTTAGATATTTGGATGATTTATTAAATATTGACAATACGTATTTCGATGGTTTGATTAGTCAAAGTTATCCCCCCATCCCAAGCAAATTCTTCTGATACCGTGATCCCGTTTTGAGATTTATATCTATCTATTGTAGATGAATTTGTTTCCTTCAAATTTATTGATAAACCGATGATTTTGATGTTGAGATTGTAAATTATCCTTTCTTGGATGGTGATGTTCCTCGTGCGGCATTCTATGGCGTTTATATTACGGAATTATTTTGATTTGACAGAGTGACTAGTGAGGTAACTGACCTCAACACTCGTAATAAATTGTTAACTGCTAAACATTTTAATTAGGGTTATCGGTATCATAAGCTACGCAAAGCCTTTTCAAAATTTTATATACGTCATTCCGATTTAATTTCAAAATACAATGTTGGACTTTAATCTTTACTGCAATAGGTCCATCGGAACCTGAATTTTATGGTGACTTAGTGTGTAATTCAGAAAATATATAATTGCAATGACTTCAGCCCGAATTTCGCAAAATCATTCTTCGATATAAAAAGATTTGGTACAACATAAATGTTATACGACAGACTGCATGCATGGTAGTTAACCTAATCACGGTTGACAACTTTGCGTCCCTCTTTAATTGCACGCCGATAGGTCGGGCCTCAGATTCTATGACGATTCCAGCGTAAAGGCTTACTGAGAATTAGAGAGAATTTAATTTTATGTAATGTAGGTGCCTGATGCTCTGTCTCTTGTAGGGCCCATCGGAGCCCCAGCATTTCAGTGGTGTCTTGCTGTCTAGTCCTTACCGTTGTTTTATCTCTGTGGTTGTTTGGTTTTTGTGTTCTCGGAAATGTTGCATGAATGAGGTAGGAGGCCGTCATGCGGACTCAACAAATTATTTGTCTAAATCGCAACAGAAGTAAGGACGAGCATTGCTGCTGCGTAAACCCGATTTACCCTCACCAAGTGGCCAGTGGAATTCGTTTCACTGACCGTTCCAAGGCGGTCCTTCTGTCGTTTGTTTTATTTTTGTCATGGTTCGTCTTTGAGTGTGTGTTTCGCTTATATTATTTTGTTTTTGATAGCCAGTTGGCCAGTTTGTGTTAGAGTGGCCGTTCTTTTGGCTTTCCGCTTTTGATGTTTCCATTTGGGTCTAGTTATTTCATGCTTGTGTTTTTCCCTTTGGTGTCACAGCTGGGAGCTGTGGGTTAATTATATCGATTCCTGATCATCGCCTTCACTTCTTGTTTTAGATGGCTGCGTTCTTTTATTGTTGCCTTTCCTGAGTGACCTTCCCTTATTAGTTTCTCTGTAAAAAGGCACTTTTTCTTATCAGTTTCTCTGTATAAAGTGGGGATTACAAGAATCTTTATTTCATGGATTTGTTTTACGTGATGACCAAATTGATAAAATGCGGATCTTTGTGAAAAGCAGCATACCAGTTCTAGGCCTCTATAGATGTACGGCAAAAGACATTAGATGATAGCATATACATTTCTGTAGCAAATGATAAAACAGTTGTATCCGCTTTATCATATGACGCCGCGTCTGAGAGTGTAATATCGTCATGTAATAAATTCGATAATCCTCTAGTAGATTAAATGTGCAAATTAGATAGATACGCCCCGTAACCTCAGATGTACGTCGTCCTTAACGACGTTGCGTTTACTACTGGCGGGATATTGACATTTTTGTTGAACAATCGTGAATAAAATTCGTTTTAAATGTCACATGAAATATAGAATCTTGCATTCGTGCTCATGGATTATTGAATTTCTTAAACTCGTTGAAGAAAAGGGATGAAATGCTCGGAAAAACCTCTAATTTTATCCCTTTTCTTTAAAGTAGAAGTAAAACAAAGATCAGGAATCGATACAATTAACATACTCCACCCATCAAAGACACCAAAGGGAAAGAAACACACACCTTAAGCGACCAGACCATAATGGAAACCTAAACAAAGGAAGGCCATAAGGACAGTTACTTTCCCACAAAATGGCCATATGGCCATCCAAAATAAAAAGACACAAGTGATACACACAGTAAGTAACAAACATCACCATAAATAAACCGCCACAGAAGAACCGCCTTGGAACGGTCAGTGGAAAGATTTCCACTGGGGGGCTTAAATCGATTTTACGTGGCCACAATCCTCGCCTTTACTTCCGTCGCGATTTAGACAAATAATTTGTTTAGTCCGCATGAAGCCTCCTAACTTATCAGTGCAACATCTCCGTTAACACAAAAAATCAAAGAACCACAGAGGTGAGACAACGGTGAGGACTCGACAGCAAGAAACCACTGAAATGCTGGAGCAAAAGAAAACCAACATTTAGACTCCGATAGGCCCATCCAGAGACAGAGCATCAGGCACCAACCAACATTACCTTGAATAAGATCTCTCTAATTCTCAATAAGCCTTTACGTTGGAGCCGTCATAGAATCTGAGGCCTGACCCACCGGCGTGCAATTAAAGAGGGAAGCAAAGTTGCCAACCGTGATTGGGTTAACTACCATGCATGCAGTCTGTCGTATAACATCCATGTTGTACCAAATCTTTTTATATCGAAGAATAATTTTACGAAATTGGGTGCTGAAGTCATTGCGGTTATATAATTTTCTGAATTTATATACTAAGTCACCATAAAATTCGGGTTCCGAAAGACCTTGTTGCAGAAGAGATTTAAGTCCAATATTGAATTTTGAAATTAATCAGAATGGCGTCTATAAAATTTTGAAAATACTTTGCGTAGTTTATGGTACCGATAACCCTGATTAAGGAGTTTAGCCGTTAATAATTTGTTACGAGTGTTGAAGTCAGTTACATGACTACACACTCTAGCAAATCGAATTAATTGCGAAATATAAACGCCATAGGATGGCGCACGAGGAACATCACCAGCCAAAAAAGGAAAATTTACAATCTCAAAATCAAAGTCATCGCGTTTATCATAAATGTTGCACGAAACAAACCCATCTACAATAGACAGGTGTAAATCCAAAAACGGGGCCTCAGTATCAGAAGAATTTCCTTTATTTAACTGAAGTTCTGGGGGGTAAATCTGTCTGATCAAACCATCGAAATAGGTATTATCAATAGTTAATAAATCATCTAAATATCTAGAAGTGGAGCTAAAAGCTTCAATAATTTCAGATTGGTTATCAATGGAAAGCGACAACATGAAGTCTCTTTCATAACAATACAAGAACAGATCAGCCACAAGAGGAGCGCAATTCGTACCCATCGGAATAGCCACAATTTGTCTAAATAACTTACTACCGAATCTAATATAAACATTGTCAAGTAGAAAGGTGAGGGCATCACACACATTCTGACATGACCAAAGTGTATAATTCTTATGCTCTTTAGAAGTGAAAAATGCATTTCTGACATTACATGCAAGATAGAGAGAATCTTCTCTGTGAAAAGCCCATTCAATTAAATCATTAAGCTTTTCTTTTATAAGATTATGAGGAAGTGTAGTGTAAAGAGTGGAAAAAATCGTAAGTAGACAGACTTGAAGCACAAAAATGTCTGGATTTCAATTTATTTAAAGTAGAAGTAAAACAAAGATCAGGAATTGATACAATTAACTTACTCCATCCATAAAAGACACCAAAGGGAAAGAAATACAAACATTAAGCGACCAGACCATAATGGAAACCTAAACAAAGGAAGGCCATATGGACAGTTACTTTCCCACAAAATGGCCATATGGCCATCCAAAATTAAAAGACACAAGTGATACACACAGTAAGTAACAAACAACAACACAAATAAATCGCCACAGAAGAGCCGCCCTGGAACGGTCAGTGGAAGATTTCCACTGGGGGCCCCAAATCGACCCCACGTGGCCACAACCCCCGCCCCCACCTCCGCCGCGATTTAGACAAAAAACCCGCCCAGCCCGCACGAAGGCCCCCCAACCCACCAGCGCAACACCTCCGTGAACACAGAAATCAAAGAACCACAGAGGTGAGACAACGGTGAGGACTCGACAGCAAGAAACCACCGAAACGCTGGAGCAAAAGAAAACCAACAGCCAGACCCCGACGAGCCCGACCAGAGACAGAGCATCAGGCACCAACCAAAACCATCCCCCCAATTTTCAATAAGCCTTTACGTTGGAGCCGTCATAGAATCCGAGGCCTGACCCACCGGCGCGCAACCAAAGAGGGAAGCAAAGCTGCCAACCGCGACTGGGTCAACCACCATGCATGCAGCCTGCCGCACAACATCCACGCTGCACCCAATCTTTTTATATCGAAGAATGATTTCACGAAATTGGGCGCTGAAGTCATTGCGGCTATATATTTTTCTGAATTCACACACCAAGTCACCACAAAACTCGGGCTCCGACAGACCCTGTTGCAGAAGAGATTTAAGTCCAATATTGAACTTTGAAATTAAATTAGAATGGCGTCTATAAAATTTTGAAAAGGCCTCGCGCAGCCTATGGCACCGACAACCCCGATTAAGGAGTTTAGCCGTTAATAATTTATTACGAGTGTTGAAGTCAGTTACATGACTACACACTCCAGCAAATCGAATTAATTGCGAAATATAAACGCCATAGGATGGCGCACGAGGAACATCACCATCCAAAAAAGGAAAATTTACAATCTCAAAATCAAAGTCATCGCGTTTATCATAAATTTTGCACGAAACAAATCCATCTACAATAGATAGATGTAAATCCAAAAACGGGGCCTCGGTATCAGAAGAATTTGCTTTATTTAACTGAAGTTCTAGGGGGTAAATCTGACTAATCAAACCATCAAAATCGATTTTTTTATAGACCAAAATAGATTTCTTCCTGATCTTTCAAAGACTTTATCACAATATTTAATCACATGCGTTTTAATAGCAGTAAGACAGGAAGTTAATAATTTAGAAAGTTCAGTGGTAGTGCAAGAGCTAGAATTTGCAATAAACCGTGCTTTGTAAGGTCTTTTATGAAGTTTTGGTAACCAGTATATCGTAGGAAGCTTGTCTTGGCCTTCGGTAACACACACAGCAAACTTGGTGGCTGAATGACAAACATGTTTATCTACTATAGCTCTCTCTTCACTAAAGGCTGAAGTTCATAGGCCTTAGAACCACCAAGCTCCTGCTTAAGTGTGTTAACATAGTGGAGCCGTCACACAACCCGTTAAATAAATTCAATAATACATGAACGTCTATGTAATGTTCGAAAATAAGGTTGTCTGAAACAACTAATAGCTGTAGGATCCCTTTACTGTCACCCTTATCAATTCACATTTTCGATAATCGACTCTTCACGTGAACAAGTCCTTGAAATGAACACCCCCCTACACCCCACTTTATATAGAGAAAATTGGGGTATACCGGGGTAAACATTATTTTCCTTATTTCTGCTCCAAGACATCGGTTGTTGGTACTCGTTAGAACCGCCTCAATGAGTAGAACCGCCTCAATGAGGCGGTTCTCACGAGCACCCACAACCTATGTTTGCAGTATTTATAAGAAAAATATCACGGATTTTCATCAGAAAATAGCCATTTTGGAGATGTGAAAAATTCCCTTTTATCGCAAGGGGTGTGTTATCGTAATGCAGTGGAATCTACCATTGCTATATGTTGGACAAGTCCATTTGTCTTATAAGGGGTGTGATCCTATTTTTTCGTTCTTATTCTATTTTGATAGAAAATCCTGTTTACAAATAGTACAGGCCCTGATCAACGCCGTTTTTACCGGCGTCTGATCTTGGCCTGCACTGTTTACCAAGGTACCCCTTTAGGGATTTCCCGCATGCAATAGGTTATTGAACATTATAAAACATGCCTACTCAAATGCATTGTAAATTTTACCGCCGAAAAAAAAAATTTAAGACGAAAAACTGTCATATTAGAAATAAGAAAAATAAGGTTTACCCCTGAAAACTCCAGTTTTGCTATATTAATATGAGGTTCAATGGGGTCAGAATTATATACACTTCTAAGAATTTCTGACAAAATTTCCCTCAAATTGAGTAGCTTTGATCTTACTAGCTTGAAAGCTAACAATTTCTATGAAAACAAGCAGATCCCAGTAGAAGACTGTAAATATAATAATATGACAGATAAGGAGATAAAATTCTAGAATAAACAGAGTATAATTAGTTTTCCAGAGTGTAGCAGAGTTGAACATTATTTAGTTTCCATTGACCAGCCTGCTCAAACTATTTTTGTTTTCATCAGGTGAACAAGTCTGTGAAATGAACGCCCCCTAAACCCCACTTTATATAGAGAAAACTGGGGTTTACAGCTGTATACATGATTTTCCGTATTTCTGCTCCAAGACATAGGTTGTGAGTACTCGTTAGAACCGCCTCATGTGGGTACTCGTTAGCAATGAGGCGGTTCTAACGAGCACCCGCAACCTAAGCTTTGAGTATAAAAAAGAAAAATATCATGCATTTTCATCAGAAAAGTAGTCTCATCAGAAAAGTAGTCGTTTTGGAGATGTGAAAAAAATGCACTATGTTTCACGGTTGTGTTATCGTAATGGTTGTGGTTTTACGGCCCTTCCAAGATTATTTCACTTATTCAGTTGAGCCAAGCGATAATCAGAGGTTGGCAAAAACCGGAGTACCTGGAGAATAACCACCTGATCTTCCGTTGCAGAACTTAGCGTCTCACACGTGACCCCAGCCAGGCTCGAACCCACAGCGGTGAGAGACCTAATGATTAAGAGTCAGCGCTCGTATCTACTAGATCACGGAAGCCCGTAACTGTGCAGGTTAACTCATGTGTGGTCAGTTTCAGCTCTAAGTGGAAGCACTATTCAGCTCAATATATTTCTCCAAGCCACGATAGGCGGGGCGATTTTTGGTTTGATATTGTGTATGATAACTCAATAGTCGATTCTTTGCTAGTTGAAAACTTACCAAGTCTTTTTGTGAGCATATTTACGTAAAGTCGGAGCCGAAGTGTAAAGTCGACATATTTTGGTGGGGCCAAACCTAGACCTTTCCTCATATGACCCTTTATAAAATTCAAGTTGAAAAAATAAATCTGGAATAAGGAATAATGACAAAGGAATAAGGAAAAAGGAATAAGGAAACAACTTATCACTCGTTGCAAACAGTGCAGGCCCGTATCAGATGCTGCAGAACAAGACGCCTGATCAGGGCCTTCACTGTTTGCTTAAAGTTCAACCAATTTTTATCAATGATTAAATTCTACTCAGCCTGGTACCCCTTTAACTCTTAAATGCACCCCTTCTGTATGTGGGATGGGAGATCCCATTCTTTACAAAATGGGAAAAAATATTTAATTTTATTTTATTTATTTGTGATTTTTTTCCTCATTACTAAAACCTCAAAGTTACTTATAAACATTCTTACTTTACCTTATTTACTGATCTACCTACTATTGACTCAACGTTGAAACAACGTTTAAAACGTTGTTTCAACGTTGACTCAAAGTTGAGTCAATGTTGTGTGCCTGCAAGGTTACTTGCTTACTTACCTACTCATCCACTCACTTGCTCGCTCGCGTGCTCACACACTCACTCACTGACTCACTCAAACCCGTTTCTTTTATTTTCTTCTGTATAGTTAAAAACCATCAGATTCTGTATTGTCCTTAGCTTTAGCAACTTATTTTGAGTGTTTTCAGATTTTTGCCAGCTCTGGTAATAAAATACCCATTCTGACAGTCCAAAGCAGAGAGATGGTTTAGTTTAGAGATTAAAGTCTGATAACAAAATAGAGAAAATTAAGAAAAAAAAGTCTGTATTTTGTAGGAGTGTATAGGCGTGTTTACGTGATGGACAATTGTTCTATAAAAGATATCTAACAACGGGATACCAATTAGACGAGATATGAATATACTGCAAGCTATATTTGTTTATTCCTTTACTGTTACTTAATTAGCTGTGCTTTCTTTTTCCTTTTTCTTTTCGTTTTGATTAACAAAGAAAGCACAATTGGCCCCGTCAAGCGATTTTGGTACTTATCGCCTATCCGAGCAGCGAAGGTTCAGGCGAGACTGCGCATCCGCACAGTCTCGCCAGAACCTTGGCTGCTCGCTCGTACAAGCATTGAATCAAGAGGAACCTTCAGACAGCAAGCCATATCCCTGGCCCCTCTGAATGGCTGGGCATGCGCAGTTAAAATTTGTCATGACGGAATGCTCGAAGACACAAATTCGCTTGGCGGGGCTCAATTAGAAATACGTAAGAGAAAAATCCGATAGGCGATTGATACCTTTGGTTTCTCAGTACTCTAAAACAGATAGCCTCCGGACCAGAAATGAAACTATTTTTATCCTTTGATTTCTCAGTACTCTAAAACAGATAGCCTCCGGACCAGAAATGAAACTATTTTACCGCTGAGGCACACACAAAGATTTACGTACACACATACCATATCTGAGAGGCATGAATATACGAATACGAAAACAACCGGAATGAGTGTTCGAGAGCGATTCAATACGCTTGAAGCTTTTATCGCAATAAATTAGTATAAACTAACTAATGCGAAAATAAGGTTTTTTAATTGAATTGTTACAACAATAGCTGTGTGGCCCTCGCACTTCGGGACTTGAAGAAATATATGAGTTTCATGATGCTTCCCCGCAGAACTGAAACCGACCGCACACGAGTACTGGTAATCTGCTTAGAAGATCTGAACCTGCCCAGGTAAAGTGGTGCGAGTTGGACAGTCCATGCATATTCATTGGACGGCAGGTTTGATATGTCATTTCATCACAATGTCGGGTAAAGACCCATAAAATTGGAAGCAGCGTCTCCAAAATGACCTATATAGTGTTGACGGTGGTTGAACCTCAAATCAGATAAATCATATAAATCAATAATTATAGTCGTTTTCTTTTATCAATAGTAACTGCTTTTAAAGTAAAGACAATGCGCCGACGACAGGCGATGTGCAGTTATATATATAGAGGATCTTACATGAGTGTCCATGTATTATTGAAATTATAAAACGAATTGAGGAAAAGGAATAAAATGGGATGCTTTGCCGAGCATTTTATCCCTTTTCCTCAACGAGTTTAATAAATTCAATAATATATGAGCACGAATGCAAGTTTCTATTTATGATATGACATTTAAAACGCATTTATTCACGATTGTTTTATAAAAAATATCAATATTCCGCCATTAGTAAACGTTACGTCGTTAAGGATGTTGTACATGTAACGTTAAGAGGCACGTCTGACTAATTTGCATATTTAATCCATTAGTGTATTATCGAATTTATTACAAAACCTTATTGTATGAAAAATATGTTCGAAATAGCGGTAGTTTGAGGTACTGGGCGATAATCGTAACACGAGGTCGAGGCTTAATGGGGAGTCTTTTTTATCATATGAAGTACAGATATGCTGTGTGTACTCATTAGAATCGCCTCAATGAGGCGATTCTAATGAGTACACTCAACATAAGTAAGCATGATAAAAATCAGAAAAAAAAATCAATAAATTTTCCTCAACATGGATATCTTGAGCTATGAAAACAATTTTCCAGTGACCTATGAACGAAGTCGAGTTAGCCATGGTAATAGAGCCATCCGAGTTCGAGTTATCGAAGTTTCACTGTAAATAGAGGATCTTGCATGAGTGCTCATGTATTATTGAATTTATTAAACGAGTTGAGGAAAAGGGATAAAATGCGAGGCTTTGCCGAGCATTTTATCCCTTTTCCTCAACGAGTTTAATAAATTCAATAATGCATGAGCACGAATGCAAGATTCTATTTATCATATGACATTTAAAACGCATTTTATTGACGATTGTTTACAAAAATGTCAATATTCCGCCATTAGTAAACGCGACGTCGTTATGGACGTCGTACATGTAACGTTACGGGACGTATCTAACTAATTTGCATATTTAATCCACTAGTGGATTATCGAAAATAATACATGACGTTATTACACTCTCAGACGCGACGTCATATGATAAATGTATATTCATGTCTGGAGCTGTTGGGCTTGTGATTAGAATTCTCAAGGGAATCGAGTTCGAATTAGCTGCTGTAATCGAATCATTCGTGTCCGAGTTATTGAACTTTAACTGTACTTAAGAACACAGCTATTACAAGTTAGATATCACTCGGCATGCCCAGCAACACAACCATTGGATGGATACAACTACGAGGTACATGAAACCCAATTCATCTTCCTCAGTTCCAACGGAGGTTCACACAATAATAATAATAATAATAATAATAATAATAATAATAATAATAATAATAAAAATAACTAGATCGCGCAGTCGATGGCGCGTCATCGCAAATCCCCACGTTTTGACCTCTTCCATGGACCCCTGGGGGCTGGTCGAAAAATTAATGTGCTCTTGCAGGAGCCATTCATGTAAGTAACTCACACACCAAATTTGGTTGAATTCCAATGAACGGTATAGGAGGAGATAGCCGGACAGACATACGGACAGACGGACGGACGGACGGACGGAGGCGATAACAATATCCCCACTTTTCTTCAAAAAACGTGGGGATAATAATAATAATAATAATAATAATTAAATGTCCAGCATACATAGACGATTCCTCACTTGACAGTCAGTAACAACAAGGTACACAGAAAACAACGATGAATGAATTTAAAATAAAACTGAAGATGGCCAGGAAGTGTCACAGTGACAGAGTATGTTTGTTTGTTTGATTCAGGTTTCCTTTGTTTAGGTTTCCATTATGGTCTGGTCGCTTAATGTTTGTATTTCTTTCCCTTTGGTGTCTTTTATGGGTGGAGTAAGTTAATTGTATCAATTCCTGATCTTTGTTTTACTTCTACTTTACCTTAAATTCCCCCTTTGGTCATTTTGTGGGAAAGTACGTAACTGTCCTTTTGGCTTTCTGCATGTGAAGATTTCATTATTATGAAGTAGTTTTATCTTTCGCGTCCGTTTGGTTTCTTTGATGGGAGGTATGAGGAAATTTTATCGATTCCAGATCATTGCCTTGACTTTTATTTCCCTAATTTAATCAGAGCGGCTTAAAAACAACTTAATCAAATTAAACTACAATGATAACACAATGGTGAGGCCTCTTTCACTGACGGCCAGAAAAGAAACCGAAGATTGCCGCACCAGAGACATAACATTAAATACCAACGCTCTTTTAACACTATTTAGGTTTGAATCGTCATAGAGTCGAGACCTCACCCAGCCATACATAAGGCCGAGTAATCAACAATAAGCTTAGCAGAAAAAGATCAATACTCAAAGTACAAACGGGCGAAACCAGCACCAAACATACCAGGCCCCACCAAACAGGAAGTGAAGAAAATGATCAAGAATCGATACAACTAGCCAACAGCTCCGATCAGAGACACCGAAAGGAAAGAAACATAAGCATGAAATAACAAAACCCTGGTGAAAACATCACTAGGGGAAGCCAAAAGGACAGTTGATTTCCCACCGACTGTCCAAACGGGTATCCAATATAAAAATGATCTAAGCAATACATACATGCAAAGACAAACTATAACAAAAAATAAACCCTGGCTGAAGAACCGCCTTGGAATGGCAAGTTAGGGGCGTTTAAATCGATTTTAGATGGTCACACTTCTCGCCATGGGTTCTGTCATGGTTTAGACAATCTGTTCTGTCTCCTTCTCCGAGAACATAAAAATCAAATACAATGAGGACTCGACAGCATGAAACAACTAAAATGCTGGGGCATAATACAACCACTTGTTAGACGCCAGTAATTTCATAGAATCTGACGCCCGATCCACTGGCGTGCAATTAAAGAGAGAAGGGAAATTACCAAGTTGAACCTTAATTCGGTTAGCTACCAAGCATGTGGTCTCTCCTGTACCCAATCCTTTTATATCGATGAATGATTTCACGAAACTGGGTACTGAAATATTTGCATACATATATTTTTTATGAATTTATATACTTAGTCACCATAAAATGCGGGTTTCGCATTTAACGATCAAAAATGAAGATGTAAATATTGCACAATACAACAAACACATATGCAGTACACAATACAGAACCAAGAAATGAAAAGAAAAGTACCAGCTTGCTTCAGTGCCGTGTCAGCACAATCCAGTGCCATTGCTGATCCCCAGATTACGTCGTATGAATTTGGGCTAAGAAATTCAAATTGAGTCAAGTTTGGATTATAGCTGTCCTCCTGTCTGAATTGCTTTCTGAACTCGGAAACCGATAGATTTGCAATTCCTCTTTCATCTTCGTTAATGTTGTGATAGAAGAAACCTGTTAGTAGACTGCCTTCTGCTACCTGCGCCATTTGGTCTCTGAAAAAATACATTTGTATGAGAGGGTGAAAGCAGGTTATGTTGTTATATTGTTGGCGTTTCTTTCCCTTTGGTGTCTTGGGTGGGAAGTGTATGGTAATTGTATCGGTTCCTGGTGAACGCCTTTACTTCTACTTGTTTATAAAAATATTTTTATTATGAAATACTGACCATTGCAAGCCAACTACACGTTTTCTTCCAAACTTATTTGTACCCATTACAGTACTGCCAGTAGACAGTTTCAATAAAACCGAGACTTAGATGTTCTATATGTAATGTTTTCTATACTATCAAACACAATACAGTTCAGCCTCTTTAAACATGTGGGTCAACTGTTTTAGCAAGTAACATGTACATTAACAAAATAGAAGTGAAGGCAATGATCAGGAATCGATACAATTAGTCCACAGCTCCCATCAGAGACATCAAAGGGAAAGAAAAACAAACATGAAACAACAGACCCTAATGGAAACATCAATAGCGGAAAGCCAAAAGGACAATAACTTTCCCACAAAATAGTAAATTGGCTATCCAAAACTAAATACTAGAATTTGTTTTTCTACAAAAACACAGATGTCTCCCCCGTTTTTGACTGCTAAGTATAACCTTGACATTGGAGGTATTGAGCTGGGTCTTGTGTGCAACTCATCATCTAATGAAGATGAACATTTCTGCATAGTAACTTTAAAAATGTTCATAGAAAAATAAAAAAGTTATTGGCCGTAAACAAATAAAGCACTTTTTTACCTTTGACCTCTAAGTATGGCCTTGACCTTTGCAGTACAACACATCGTCTCATGATGGTTAACATTTCTGCCACGTAATTTCATAATCCATCAAAGAATAAGGAAGTTATTGACTGTCCTTTTTTTTACCTTTCACCTCTTGGTATGACCTTGACATTGGAGGTATGGACCTTGGTCTTGCACATGACTCATGGTCCAACTTTCAAGCCTCCAGCTCCAACAGTTTTTGAGATATCTTGCTGACAAGATTTTATTAAAAAAAATTCAAAGGGCAATAACTCTTGAAAGGGGCATAATCCGGATGAGAAAAAAATACGTGTCAGCTTATTTTCCATTAGGAATGCATATATGAAATTTCAAAACCATAGCATACACAGATCTAAAGTTATGCTATGCATCACTTTTAGGATTCATTACAATGGGCACAAATTACAAAAATGACAAAGGGCCATAACTCGCAAAGTATTTTTCAGAATTTTGTCATAAGTTAATCAGTTCATCTACTCATCACCAACAATATACTCAACCACTTTCAAGGCTCTAGCTCCAATAGTGTTTGAGATATTTTGCTGACAAGATTTTATTAAAAAAAATTCAAAGGGCAATAACTCTTGAAAGGGGCATAATCCGGACGAGAAAAAAAATACGCGTCAGCTAATTTTTCATGAGGAACCCATATATGAAATTTCAAAACCCTAGCATACACGGTTCTAAAGTTATGCTATGCATCACTTTTAGCATACATTACAATGGGCACAAATTACCAAAATGACAAAGGGCCATAACTCACAAAGTATCTTTTGGAATTTTGTCAAAAGTTAATCAGTTCATCTACTCATCACCACCAATATATTCATCAACTTTCAAGCCTCTAGCTCCAATAGTTTTTGAGATATCTTGCTGACAAGATTTTATTAAAAAAAATTCAAAGGGCAATAACTCTTGAAAGGGGCATATTCCGGACGAGAAAAAAAATACGCGTCAGCTTATTTTCCATCAGAAATGCATATATGAAATTTCAAAATTATAGCATACACCGTTCTAAAGTTATGCTATGCATCACTTTTAGCATACATTACAATGGGCACAAATTACCAAAATGACAAAGGGCCATAACTCACAAAGTATTTTTCGGAATTTTGTCATAAGTTAATCAGTTCATCTACTCATCACCAACAATCTATTCACCAACTTTCAAGGCTCTAGCTCCAATAGTTTTTGAGATATCTTGCTGACAAGATTTTATTAAAAAAAATTCAAAGGGCAATAACTCTTGAAAGGGGCATATTCCGGACGAGAAAAAAAATACACGTCCGCTAATTTTCCATGAGGAATCCATATATGAAATTTCAAAACCCTAGCATACATGGTTCTAAAGTTATGCTATGCATCACTTTTAGCATACATTACAATGGGCACAAATTACCAAAATGACAAAGGGCCATAACTCACAAAGTATTTTTCGGAATTTTGTCAAAAGTTAATCAGTTCATCTACTCATCACCATCAATATAATCACCAACTTTCAAGGCTCTAGCTCCAATAGTTTTTGAGATATCTTGCTGACAAGATTTTATTAAAAAAAAAAAAAAAAAAATTCAAAGGGCAATAACTCTTGAAGGGGGCATAATCTGGATGAGAAAAAAAATACGCGTCAGCTAATTTTCCATGAGGAATCCATATATGAAATTTCAAAACCCTAGCATACACGGTTCTTTAGTTATGCTATGCATCAAAAGCGTAACGGACGGACGAACGGACGTACGAACCAGAACCAATATGCCCCTCAAACTTTTTCAAAGTTGGGGGCATAATAAGAAAGTTATTGACAGAACACAAAAAAAGGCCCTTTTTTTTACCTTTAACCTCTATGTATGACCTTGACCTTTCAGGTATTAAACTGGGTCATGCGTGCAACACATCATCTCATGGTGGTTAACATTTCTGCCTAGCAATTTCAAAATCCATCTAAAAATAAGAAAGTTATTGACCAAACACGAAAAAAGGCCCCTTTTTTACCTTTGACCTCTATGTATGACCTTGACATTTTAGGCACCAAACTGAATCATGCATGCAACACATCGTCCCATGATAGTTAACATGTTTGCCAAGTAACTTCAAATTCTATTTAAAAATAGGCAAGTTATTGACAAAACCCGAAAAAAGGCCCCTTTTTTTACCTTTGACCTCTAAGTATGACCTTGACCTTTGAGGTAACAACCTGGGTCATGCGCGCAACACATCGCCTTATATTGGTTCACATTTCTGCCATGTGATTTCAAAATCCATCTCAAATTAAGAAAGTTATTGACCAAATACGAAAAAAAGGCCCACTTTTTTACCTTTGACCTCTAAGTATGACCTTGACCTTTGAGGTACCGACCTGCCTCATGTGCACCACACATCGTCTCATGATTGTTAATAATTATGCCAAGTAATTTTAAAATCCATCTCAAAATTAGAAAGTTATTGACCAAATACGAAAAAAAGGCCCCTTTTTTGACCTTTGACCTCTAAGTATGACCTTGACCTTTGAGGTACCGACCTGCCTCATGCACACCACACATCGTCTTATGGTTGTTAATAATTATGCCAAGTAATTTTAAAATCCATCTCAAAATAAGAAAGTTATTGACCAAATACGAAAAAAAGGCCCCTTTTTTGACCTTTGACCTCTAAGTATGACCTTGACCTTTGAGGTACCGACCTGCCTCATGGGCACCACACATCGTCTTATGGTTGTTAACATTTCTGCCGAGTAATTTTAAAATCCATCAAAAAATAAGAAAGTTATTGACCGGACACGATTTACCCATACATATATACATACCAACAAACTTCCAAGGGAGAGAATTCAAAAAGCATAAATGCGAGAGTTATGGTTCTTGCGCACTGCACGTCGTCTAATGCTGATTAATATTTATACGAAGTTTCGTGACGATAGCTCTAACGGTTTTCAAGTTACAGAGCGGACACGAAAGTGTGACAGACGGACAGACGGACAGACGGACAGACAGACAGACGGACAGACAGACGCCCGGGGGAAAAACAATATGTCTCTCCGAAAAAAAATTTTTCGGGGGAGACATAAATATAAGCAATACACACACTCAAAGACAAGCCATAACAAAAATAAAACCGTGAAAGAAAAACCGCCTTGGAACTGTCAGTGAAACGAATTCAGTCAATTTTACGTGACCAGAATCCTCGCCGTTATTTCCGTCGTGATTTAGACAAATAATTTGTTCAGTCCGCATAACAAGCCTGTATTCAGTTCCTGAATACTGCAAATGCATTTAAACTTTCACGTATGAAGCAAGCACCTGCTAAAGGAAACACCTAAGGGAAAATGGCCTGGCTTAACCCTTGACCTGCCGAATACTTAAATATGCCACACCCACAACAATTTATCAATCGATCAGATTTCTTGATGCAACTGATTGCAACAAATTCATAAACTGAATGACAAATAATGAAGATCCTGATCGGATTGCTCCTTCAGAAGCCATCTGATCTGGATTTACATTGTTTGGAAGCAAAGACATGTCCGGGTTCAGCATGACAAGGGTTAAAACAGCTATTGCCCTATTACAGATGAGTTTTAATGCATTTGTCATTTTCGGAAACTCAAACTTGAATTACATATTACGCTCTTTAAAGGCTAACCAATGAAAATATGGCGTAAAAAATACAATAGAACTGACAATTCAAGAGCGCATCAGCTATTTTCGGCTAATAAGGCCTTATAAGTGACATGCAAACATATTTTTGTTTTTAAATTCAACAATAGAATGATGGACCCAAAGGACTAAAGATATAATCTACATCATTACAAAGACAATAAACCAAATTCGTATTGCACTTACTCCGTACATGAAACTTTGTCGCTGGGATCCTTCCACCATTGGTCGCCATACCATCCTGGAAACATCCATACAATTTTTGGTCCGTAAAGCCCCACTTGATAAGCCTATTGAAATAAAACGTTAGAAAATATTTGAAAAAAAAAAGCTTCTTTCATGACACCAGCGTCTTTTTTAATTGTTGCATAATGCATACCACCGCAATTATTTCTAAAACTGTATTACACGGATGGCGCGGTACTATCGTTTACTCTCCTTATAGTTTAATATTTGCTGCTTTATATTTCATAGTTTCTTTTAACTAATTGGCTCTGTAGTGTGTGTGTGTGTGTCTGTGTGTGTGTTTGTGTGTGTGTTAACTTCTTCATATGTCACTCACTATTCCTTACATTTAATTGGTTTCTGTCGCTGTTGCGAAAATCGTGCAAGCGTGTGTAATTGGGTGTGGGGTTATGAGTTAATGTCTTAGTTTGTATTCTTTAGATGACCTCCGATGGCCGGGGTGTTTTATTTCGGCCTTTTCAGAAACAAACGTTGTATTGCTAATTTCTGTGCCGTATAGCTCTAGTTTGCTATAAGTCATTCAAATGCATTTGCGAATGTTATGTGCGAGTACATGTGAGATTACGCTGCTTCTTATTCGCGTATATCTGGTTTGTGAGTTACTGGCAGCAAGTGCTCCTTATATATCTGGTTTGTCAATTACTACAAAGCTGTAATCAAAATAATTCAAAAAGCGCATGTTGTTGTTTTGTTTTAACTAAAATGTCAGTAGGATATTTTTTCAACGCATCACGCGAACCAGTCCGTGAAATGAAGACCCCCCTAAACCCCACTTTATATAGAGAAAACTGGGGTTTACGGGGGTAAACATCATTTTTCTTATTTCTGTTCCAAGACATAGGTTGTGGGTACTCGTTAGAACCGCCTCATCGAGGCGGTTCTAACGAGCACCCACAACCTATGTTTTAAGCATTTGTAAGAAAAATATCCCGGATTTTCATCAGATTAGTAGTCATTTTGGAGATGTGAAAAATGCGCTATGTCGCACGAGTGAGTTATCGTAATGGGTTTCACATCATACATGCAATTTGCCTTTTATGGCTCCTCTGATGCGTCTCTGTAAAACAAACTTTCCGACCGGAAACATTTAATCTCTAACATAGCAGTTTAAGACAGTTGATTAGTGCACGTTTATCTTCATTTTTGGTCTGCATATTTTTTTTTCGTAAACGCCTCAAGTCTCATTGTGTCATTGCAAGTCTGGCGTTGCTGTTTGACGCCTCAACTATGGTAATGCTCTTAATCAAGAAGGCAAACGAACTGCAGCCTTCTCGGCTGAAAAAAATATGTTGCATGACGTGTTTTTTCTCTTAGAGAAAATGACCAAAAATTCATGCTTAACTAATATTTTAACCAGAATTTTTTGTTGTTGTTGTTGTTATTTTTCCTGGGGTGGGTGGGGTATCATCTATCTCCACTAATGACTGCTCACAACAGGTGGTATTACTAGCTTAACCTGGGGAACTACATTTATTCAATATATCTGTCAGTTCCGTTCGAACGATTGATCTTACAATACTTATTTTTCCAGCTAGAAAACATTTGAAACTTGTAATTTGATTAAAACTTGATGCAGATTTTTATTTTCACCTCCATTTTTTACTTATAAATTGACTTTCTAAATTGGGAAAATTCCAATTGACTGTCTTATCAGTAATACCTAGCGGTTGTGTAGCTTATCAGCATTGTATTGGTCTCTCTCCGGTATTGTATGGGAATATGATACCCCACTTACCCGACTTTTATATAGTATCGGGAAGGTGGAGGGCAGTTTCTCTAAGAGAAAAACACGGCGTGTAAATGATCATATCTATCATTCATTCACGAAATTATGCCGTAAGTGTTAAAACTGCCAATATAAGTTGCCACAGCCACAGTTGCCCAAGCCACGCCGATTACATAAACTTCACAAAAGAGGCTACAACGCACGGTTAGACTATTCAAGCTGAACTTTCTTTACTTTTCTGCCACTAGAAAGCATACGACTGAATATTGCTACACGGTCTATACATCTGTTTGCGTCAATAAAAAAATCGAATGGTGTTTCAAGAGTAAAAAGCAAAGGAAAATAGATTCTTACTCTTTTTCATTGTTCGTCTTTGCAAGTACATGTATGTACTGCTAGTATTTTTCGTTCATTCTAGGTAACCGTTTGGTCATTTTACTGAAAAAAACACAAAACAAAACAAAAAACGTTCGTTGTGCTTAATGCTTGTTACGTTTTAATTACTCAATTTGCACTGTTTTGGGGCTTTTGTGTGAACGATACTGTCCTATTCAGTAAAGGTCTGTTAAGGATTGGGTCAATGAAAATTTCGAATGACGGTTCACAAGTGTTACGAGATGGAATTGGAAACCTCTCTGGTGCTTATGCACATCTAAATTATTTGAGTAGGTATATAGCAAGGCGGTGCGTGTGAAATATTTTGGGTGAAATACGGTAGACAATATGTGCTGCACCATGCACAAGTCATGCACATATCATACGATGTATGCATGAGTGGTCTGTGGAGATTTTTTTTACCACACAGTTGGCCGCTATAAGGCTGATTTCTATAAAATTTGCCTAAAAATCGCCAACCACCGAATTGTGCCATATATAATTTTCATGCCAGTCTCGATGTTGTTGGTGTTCGTTTTGACGGGAGTTATGCCATTGATTTATAGGGAAGTTTCATCATTTTTTCCCCAGGGGAAATACTATTTTAACGCAAATCAATTTTCTACTTGATTTTTGCTATATGGCTATGACTGTGCACGGTATCTTCACTTTGCCACGATTTTAGCGAGCTAGCACGAGTATGCATGCTTTTCCGGTAGTATTCATAGGTATAAGTACCCTGAAAAACGAACACTATTCAGCAGCAGGTCAAGTGCGAACGTTTGAACACAACATCGTGGCGGGACAATGAAAGTATATTGAAAGGTATGTTAAATCTATGTTTAGTATCATTTTTATATGGACATGCTTGTAGGTTTTGGAGGGGTTTACTTCTGGTACACCGCAACTTTCTGAAGCCTATTCTGGATTCTCTTTTGAAGCCTCTGTGGTGTAGTGATTGGGCTACTAACTGTACCAGCTAGAGGTCGCAGGATCGATCCCAGGCTTCTCCAGAAGTAGAATGAGTCTTTTAAGCGAGGTCCTGTCTCATTCTGACCCTAGATGTTGGTGAGACGTAAAGTTAGGACGCCCGCTCATTCTAGATTCATTTTGGCTTTTATAGACCCCTTTTGAAGAATATAATGAATAAACGTCGGGTCACTTGTTCGATCCATAACTTTTGACTAGCAGTGGTTGGAAAACCGTGGTCCCGTCTCTATATGATATTAGGTGTAGTGGGGACGTAAAATTAAGACGGGTTTAACCATATATTCATCGTCAGGGCAAACTCTTACAAGAGCTTGTCGGGTTATCCGTGATGATGAACCGTGAGGAATTTGATTTTACAAGCATGTTCATGTTGAGTAGAAATAATTTGGTTCAAGAAGAATTGCGAGTTCATTTTGTAATGATGCGTTTCTGTTTGAGAATTCGGTTTGTACACGTATGTACATAAAAGAACGTGATGATGATAAGTGAGAGTATTTGGTCATAGCGGCCTGAGCGACGTGGATGACGTCAGCTTCGTCATCAGCGTCACGAGGACGGTTGTGACGTGGTGCCTACCAAATACGGAAAGAATTTACGGCAAACAGTGTTGGTCCTTATGAGACACTAACAAATGTTGTGGAGAAAAGACGAAAATCTTCCTGTTTTTAGTTTCTAGCTGTTTTTAATGTAATGAATTTGTGAATAGCTATATTTGTGAGCCGTGTCGCGGAGAAGAATATGAAATAGAGTTTGTAATGTTTCCTGTAAGTGGCGGGTGACCAGGTAGCCCAAAGGCGTGGTTTGTTCAATTGCCTCTTACCTGTGCTAATGTAGTGAGTACGAATTTGATGAGTATTATGCTCAGTAGTAGTGAGCATTAATCGATTTCTGTAGTGCTCAGTAAGGAAACATAACCTTTGAGTATTCTTATGTCAAGCGCTGGGTGCTGATAAGTTGATGCATAGTCAAGTTGAGTTCTGCTGTAGGGTTATTTGTCGCATGCACTAATCAGCCTGTGTGTCTGGTCGGCGCATGCGCAATAACGGTATACGCATGAACATATTCTGACTTCTCCGGGAATGGGATCATGATATAGCATGTATGTTTTGTGAACTGTATCTCAGTCGAATTATCGTAATTTGCAGGCACAACAATATGTGTTGACCTGCTGCTCCCTGCAACATAGGAACAGATAAAAATCAAAATGAGTTCCTTTAAGAGCAATGAAAACATTCATAAGAAAGAAGATGGGTCATACTACGTAGTTTCGGCTAATAAAGCCTCATCAGTGACCCTGTAATGATCCGGCAAAGAAAGCCAGAGGAACCATACTGCAGGTACTGGTACGACGCCATCGGTTTCGAGTCCAGCAAGGATGGACTAAACCAATAGCAGACCGTCGAGGCCATATCAAACAGGTCGTGGGAAACAACCTGGAGTCGATTGAAACGATGTAGAAGTTACCGGGACTTCAAGTTTTTGATCGATAATAATATAATTCCTTGTGATCGACAATAAGGTCGACAGACTAGTCTAATGTATGGTCTAAAGTAGCGCGCGAGAGGATTCACCCTAAGTGAACTGATAATCTGGCCAGTCGCGTATTTTTGTGTTGTGTCTTTTTCTTATTTTGTTGTTGTTTTTGTTTTTTGCTTCTGTAGACATTCACGTCACCTCGGTCCGAGCACAGAACATTGTTTTGCCTTCGGGGCGGACGTCGTGAATGGGCTATAGAAGCAAATAAATGTGATGTTTTGTGTTGTTATTGTTGTATATAGATACTGTAAATAATTCATGTCATTCATATGATATCTTTCTTGTGCCTTACCCCACAGCTGCCCGTACACCTGTCATGGATCACGCTCGGTTGTCTGGTCAGCATGGGGGTTTGCGGGACGCCGTTAACCAACATGTAACAACGAGTAAAAGCCTAAAGAAAATTGATTCTTACTATTTTTCATTGTTTGTCGTTGTATGTATATACTGCTAGTATTTTTTGTTCATTTCAGGTGACTATTTTACTGGAAAAGAAACCGTCCGTTGTGCTTAATGCTTCGGACATTTTAATAACTTAATTTTTGCTGTTTTGGTACTTTTTGTGTGAACGATACTGTCCTATTCAGTAAAGGTCTGTTAAGGATTTTGTCAATGAAAAATTCGAATGACCTTTCACGAGTATAAAGCAAAGGAAATTAGATTCTTACTCGTTTTCATTGTTTGTCTTTGAAAGCATGTACTGCTAGTATTCTATTGTTCATTTTGGGTAACCGTTTGACCAATTGTATGAAAAAAAAACCTCCGTGGTGCTATCTTCTTGTGATGTTTTAAGGACAATCGGAACACCTTCAGGGAAGACAACTCCTGCAAAACTACTTTTGTCTCCCATGTCAATAAGGGTTAAGTCTTAAAGAAACGAATTTACTGCTGAGGAGCAAATTCTTTCCGTTAAGAGGAGACCCCTTTTTCAGTGGGACAGGGCTTATAGAAAAGCAAACAGGAAGTCCCGAAAATTGTCTCCCATTTAAAACTGGCGGAAAAAACTGCCAGGTGTTCCCATTCCCCTTAATTACTTGGTTTGTTCTGTTTTGGGGCTTTTTGTGGGAACGATACTGTCCCATGTGACCTCTTCTTGTACAATTTTAACCCCGATGCCATTGCTTTACGTTAATTCATTTCAATTTAGATAACACACCCGTGCAACATAGTGCATATTATCATCTCTAAAATTGCTCCCTTTGTGGTGAAATGCGTGATATTTTTTCTTATTTATACTGCAAATAAAGGTCGTAGGTGCTCGTTAGAACCACAATTGGGGCGGTTTTAAAGAGTAACCACAACCTATGTCTTGAGCAGAAATAGACCCCCGTAAGCCCCAGTTGTTATGCTACCGCCTGTTTAAAATGGGTAGCATATAGTATCACCGCTGTACATTTAGACAACACGCATATTCAAATATATTGGTAAAATTTTACCACAAAAATAAAAGTTTTCAGATAAAAATCCTGATATTTTTCATAGTCCTGCTTAAAACGTAGATCGTGCGTACTCGTTAGAATTTCGATTTCGAGTAAAATCAGCCAATTACTTTGTGAGTAATGTCCCTTTTACAACTCGAAAATGGTTTCCGTTCAATATCTTTTGAAAACCCGTTTGGATTGGACTCAAATTCCATATACAGGTATATTATCATAGAATGCAGGTCAAGTTCGATTTCGGATAAAATCCGCCAATTATTATGAGAGTTATGACCCTTTTCCAAATTATTTTTACATGAAAATCTTGTTTCCGTGCGATATCTTTGGCGGATTGGATTTATATTTCATTACAGATATATAATCATAAAATATAGGTCAAGTTCGATTTTGGGTAAAATCCGTTAATTATAATGAGAGTTTTAGCCCTTTTGAAACTTCATTTTACTTGAAAAATGGTTTCCGTGCGATCTCTTTTGAAAACCTTGGTGGATTGGATTCAAATTTCATACACAGGTATATTATCGTAAAATGCAGGTCAAACTCGATTTCAGTAAAAATCCGCCAATTATTATGAGAGTTATGGCCCTTTATCAACTTATTTTTTTACATGAAAAAAAGTTTCCATGCGATATCTTTCAAACCGCTTACTGGATTGGATTCATATTTCATACACATGTATATTATCGTACAATTCAGGACAAGTTCAATTTCAGGTAAAATCCACTTATTATTATGAGAATTATGACCCTTTTTCAACTTCATTTTTTACTTGGTTTCCGTGCGATATCCTTCGAAAATCTTGGTGGATTGGATTCATATTTCCAGACAAAGCCATGTAATCATAAACTACAAGTCAGGTTTGTTTTCAGGTAAAATCCTCTAATTATTATGCGAGCTTTTGCCCTTTTCCAACTTCAATTTTACATGAAAAATAATTTCCACGCGATCTCTTTTGAAAACGTGGGTTGATTGGATCCATATTTAATACAATGGCGTACAATCAGAAAATACAGGTCAAGGCACATTTCTAATAAAACCCTCCAGTTATTCTGGGAGTTACGGCTCTTTTTTTCAACTTCGCTTTTTATTATACATAGAAGTAGTTTGTGTTAACTATCTTTTGAAATCATTATTAGATAGTTACTTTGCACTGAATTTGTATTTTATATAGTCATAGAATCTACATATAGGTAAAGTTTTATTTAAGTTGAAATTTGCCGATTATTATGACAGAAATTGACCTTCTTCATACTTTTGCTAAATGCTTGTTTCCGGGTGACGCTGACCCCTTGGCGGGGGAATCTGTGTCATAAAGTCTCTATTTAAAGTGGGGTTTTGAAGGGTGCTTATTTCACGGACTTGAAGTGTTTTTCTCGTGCTGTGGGATCATTGATTTCTTTAGAATCATTTTTTCAAATAGAGTTCTGGTAAAGCCGGTGCTGGAGGGCGTCGCCGGTGTTGCACATTTCAGTATTGGACATGAACGGACTCAATCAAACCGAGTATGCTATGTTCGTTTATTTGATGCATTCTTTGCTTTCAACGGATCTAACTATTCAGAACTTATTTATCTTCACTGCAGCTGGTGATGTGCCCTGTCATGGCCGTAAAAAGTCTCCCCTTGCATCACAATAGTGCAGATTATATTTTCTGGTCCTTTAGGATCATTGTGTTCATTTAGAATCATTTTAAAAAAGAGTTCTGCTTAAGCCGTTGCTAGAGAGCATGGCCGTTGTTGCAAATTTCAGTACTGGCCATGAACAGACTCATACAAACCGAGTCTGCTATTTTCGTATTTTTTTTTGTGAATTCTTTGCTTCCAAAAGCTCAAACTATTCAGAATTTATTTATCTGCACTGCCACTGGTGATGTGCCGTATGACGGCCGTAAGAAGTCTCCCCGTACATCACTATAGTACAAATTATATTTTATGGCCCTTTAGGATCATTTTGAAAATAGAGTTCTGCTTAAGCCGATGCTAGAGGGCGTGGCCGATGTTGCATATTTCAGTACTGGTCATGAATAGACTCATTCAAACCGAGTCTGCTATTTTCGTTAAGTTGGTGAATACTTTGCTTCCATCTTTAATTAAACGCCCGACGGAAAGGCTTCAAACTCTATAACGATTACGGCCTAAAGACATTTGAGGAAGTCGATTGATGTCTGTGGATTTTTTTTTCTGGTCGAGTCAAACTGTTGGTTTTGCTTCCGAATTTTAATAACTTCATGGTGCCGAGTCCATATCGTTGTTTTATATCTGATTGTGTTTGAAGTGCATGCTTTATGAGGTGTTGTACTGACAAATTAGAAACCATTCACGTGGACCAAACGCATTACTTCTGAAATCGACGACAGAACGAGGGTTGTGGCCACGTTCAATCGAATTTAAACCCAAGTAAATATTTTAACTGACTATTCAAAGACGATGCTGTTGTTAGTAATTTTGTTGTCATTGTAAAATAGAAGTAGGGGCAATTATCAGGAATCGATACAATCAACCCATAGCTCCCATCGGAGACACCAAAGGGAAAAAAACACAAACATGCAACAACAGACGTAATGGAAACACCAACAGCGGAAAGCCAAAAGGACAGTCACTTTCCCACAAAATGGCCAATAGGCTGTCCAAAAGTCTGTTTATGTCTGTATAGGTGTCATTTTCATTTTGATAGCCACAAAATGGGAAGCAACATGACCTAAATAGTGTTGACGCGAACATTAAACATGAATACAAACAAACAAAACACATTCATTAGATCATTGTGTTCTTGTAATCTTTAGTATTGTTTTCGTGTGCTTTCATGCAGACAAAACTGCCTTTTCTTTTTGTGACTTTTGGTCGTTGTGTCCATTGATTGTGGGCTTTTATGTGAAATGTTTTCTTACCACATTACGATAATTTATCAGTGTGACATTGTGCATTATTTCTCTTTTTTTTTTTTTTTTTCTTTTTGGAAAATTTGTGATATTTTTACTATTATTGCTCACACATAGGATTTGGGCAATCGTTAGAACCGCCTTATTGAGATCGTTTAACCTATAACTTTGAGCAGAAATAACAAACACATTGTTTACCCTTGTAAACTCAATTTGGTCAATGAAGTTGAGGTTTTCATTACAAAGACTTGTTAATACGTTAATATGATTTTTCCTCTGGGGTGACGGGGCTTGAGATGTCATTTCATCTCAATGTCGGGTAAAAGTCCCACAAAATTGGAAGCAACGTCTCCAAAATGACCTTTACAGTCTTGACGGGGACGTTAAACCTCAAATCAAACAAACAAACAAATGATGTTTCTTTTCTGTCGGTGACTTTAGCGGAACGTTTTCTTTGATAGTGGCTTTTCCGGCCTACCCGTATTTGCAGTATTCCGTGTAAATGGTGTGGGCGCTAACGATATGACTTATTTACAAAAATAATCAAACGTACCAAAACTAACCTTGCCAGCACAGGTCGCTCGGGCAACGTCATATCAACGTCGGTGCAACGTCTTGCACCGAAGTAGATGTGACATTGTATATGCATCATAACGTTGCACCGACGTTGATATGGCGTCACAATTACGTCATGTGCCTGCTAGGTAACTTACTGCGCATAGTATTCTTCGTGCGTGATTCTCGTACGAAGTTGAAAGAATTATTCTCGCATCCTTTTTCTGAAATAGAATATTCTCAATTGCTATCTCCATACGATCATACAAGTTTGCTGTCAAGTCCATACAATTTTGCTGGCAAGTCCATATAGCTGCTATAAACTACATAACTCATACAGTGTTTCTCACTGTATGAGTTACGTAGTTTATAACAAAATAACAATATGGAAGCTCATATTAGACTAGAATATTGAAATATCTAGCCATTTGACCCACAGTGAGTTTAACATGTAATACCTGTTACAATACCTGCTCTTTTTAATATATATTTTGCCAAAATATAAATGATACAAAGTTTGGAGTAAACGTGTTAGTTACCAGATAAGTATTTTCAAAAATAATGACTTTTTACACACTAAATAGCTGCAGAGTGCAAAACAGAAATTCGTTTTTATTCTAGCTAAGTTTGTTTCATGGACCTTTGCATCGTATCACAACTATGCTTAATGACAGGGATTAAAATTTTACACATTACCCAACTGTCTCCCTTATAAATAATAAGTGGTTTTCGAATGGCCAATATTTTAATATATGTCGATACGTTTGGGGAATTTCTTTCAAACTTGCATTGTTTCCGCAATAAACAGTTCGTGTGATGTTAGATACCGATGCAAAATCCATTCAACAAATTTTGCTATCGATTACATGTAAATTTGTAATTGTGTCGCTATTGACGGTGTGTTCAAACACTTTTTTTTTAATATTTTGCGGCACTTCCTCATTACTTTCACATGCTAAGACTGATGCTTTCGTTTGATTAGAGGTGTTAAGTCCCCGTCAACACTGTTGAGATCACTTTGGAGACGTTGCTTCCAATTTTGTGGGACTTTTACCCGGCATTGAGATGAAATGACATCTCAAGCCATGCCGCCCGATGAAACCAAATGGGTTTATAAGCAAGGACGGGCCGACTCGCACCGCTTTGCCAGGGCAAGCTTAGATCCTCTAAGCGGTTTACCAGTACTTGTGTGCGGGTCGGTTTCAGCTCTGCGTGGAAGCATCATGCAGCCCATCTATTTCTTCAAGCCGGACTAAGGTTAACGCAGGTAAATTGGTGTCACTGAAGGTGTTTCACCAGAAGGCACAGGAATATATACGTTTAGAGTCGGTAATCTGAACTGTTTTTGAGACATTGAGTATCTTATAAATTAGAGGGGGTACGACATTACCCTAACCCATAGGTCTCGGGTCGCGTAAACCCTGTCGTTTCGGTCCTGAGTCGGCTTGGCTTTGGTTGTTTCGGCCCAACTTTGCAGGTAGGCCGTTTCGTCCCAATCGGTGGGTAGTTATGGCCCATGTTTATTTGCTTACTATTACAGAGCATTGCATTGTTACATAGCACATTTTATCACACTGCATTATTTATCGCTAGAGAAGCCACAACGAGGCGTTACAAATATGAGAATGAAACAGATGCTGGGGAACAATCTGATCCCATCGATCAACGCAGGGCTATCCCAAGGTTGGGCGGTCGAAACCGTTAACCCCCTGTGTAAAACAGTGGTTTTGACCTGTTATAACCGGCCAGGTCAATACACGCCAAAGAGGTCATTACTGGTTGGAGTGGTTGATTGGACGGTAAAAGTCCATTTAGCTATTTATGTGCTTGTGATGAACTGACCAAGTTTTGGTATGTTAATTTGGAAGAAGGTTTTGCTGTTTAGCTCATCTTAGCATGTAGTGCTCAGTCAGCTATTATAATAAAACAGTGCTCCGGCGTCCGTCCGTACGTCGTCTGTCAACAATTGACATTCTAAAAAAGTGAGAGGCCCCCGCCCATCGGGGCTTGAAGAAATAGATGGGCTGCATGATGCTTCCACGCAGAGCTGAAACCGACCCGCACTCGAGTACTGGTAAACCGCTTAGTGGATCTAAGTAGAAGGAAAACAAAGATCAGGAATCGATACAATTAACTTACTCCGCCCATCAAAGACACCAAAGGGTAAGAAATACAAACATGAAGCAACCAGACCATAATGGAAACCTAAACAAAGGGAAGCCATGAGAACAGTTAGTTTCCCACAAAATGGCCAAATGGCCATCCAAAATTAAAAGACACAAGTGATACACAGAGTAAGTAACAAACAACAACATAAATAAACCGCCACAGAAGAACCGCCTTGGAACGGTCAGTGTCCTCGCCCTTACCTCTGTCACGGTATACACTAATTTTCTTTAGTCCGCATGAAGGCTTCCTAACTCATCAGTGTAACATCTCCGAGAACATACAAACCAAAAAACTACAGAGATGAAACATGGTTGAGGACTCGACAGCATACAACAATAGAATTGCTGGAGCAAATGAAAACCAACAGTTAGACTCCGAGGGGCCCGACCAAAGACGGAGCATCAGGCGCCAACCAAAATAAAGAATACTAAAATAAAATAAAATTCCTTTTATGTTTTTACGCTGGAACCGTCATATAATCTTAGGCCCGACCAGGCAATGCGGTGCGAGTCGGCCCGTTCATGCTTATAAACTATATTTGTTTCATTGGACGGCAGGGCTTGAGATGTCATTTCATCTCAATGTCGGGTAAAAGTCCCGAAAAAGTTGAAGCAACGTCACCAAAATGACCTTTACAGTGTGGACGGGGGCATTAAACTTCAAATCAAACAAACACACATAAACAAAGTGGTTCAATTCAGACCAAACTTCACCAGAAATATTCTTGGGAGGTTCTAACTGAAAGTTGCTCAAAAGCAGAAATCTGGTTGCCATGGAAACAAATAGGGGCAAAGTAGCAACACAAACTTTAAAAATTTCTTGTCAGAAACCCGAAGGCCCAGGGTTTGATATTTGGTATGTAGCTTCACCTAATGGGCCATTACAAAAGTTGTTCAAAGTTTTGCCCTAGGGTTAAAAAATTGGCCCCGCTCTAGGTGACACATGATTTACATAGACCCTGATAGGGGAAAACTTTAAAGTACTTCTTGACAATGTCAGCGACTAGAAGGCCCAGGTCTTTGATATTTGGTATATAGCTTCACCTAATAGACCATTACAAAAGTTGTTCAAATTATAGCACTAGTTTGTTTGTTTGTTTGTACTGGAGTTTAACGGCCTAGTCAACATTATTTAAGGTCATTTTTGAGCTGGTCAGTTTACTTATCGATAATTTTCCTGGGCAGGCGTATACGTAAGCGGTTAACCAGTGCAGTGCACATTCTTTCGCCAGAAAATGACAACTGCCATTCTTAAATCAGCGGAACGGAGAGAATGACCGTAGAAACGATTTCATGATCAATCTCCACGAAAGAATGTTGCCGACCCGGAGGTATCGAACCTGCGTCCTCCTGATCACCAGTCAGACGCGAATCCGAGCTACCGAGGCCGGCTGGCCCCGCCCTAGGGCTCACATGTTTACCATTGACCCTTATAGGTAAAGGCCTTAAAGCTCTTCCTGTCTCAAACCAGTAGGCTTAGGTCTTTGATATTTGGTATGTGGTTTCATCTGGAGGTCCTCTACCAAGATTGTTCAAATTAAAGCCGTTTTGGTCAAAAATGGCCCACTTCGGGACCCACTTGTTTTACAAAGACTTACAAAGGGAACCATTTAATATGCTTTTTCCGAAACCAGAATACACAGGTCGTTGATATTTGGTACACAGTTTTGTCTAGTGGACCTCTGTCAGTATTTTTTAAAACATTGCCCTGGGGTCTTAATGGCCCCTCCAGGGACCCACCTGTATTACATAGACATATAGGGAAGACCGTTACTAATCGTTTTGACTGAAACCAGAAGGCCCAGGTCCTTTACATCTGATATGTAGGTAGTTTCATCTAGTGGACCGCTACCGTTAGCCATCGGGCAAAACATGGCCCAGCCGAGGGACCCATTTGTTTTACATAGACTTATGTTCAAAGTACAGCCCTTGGGCCAAAAATGGCCTCATTTCGGAATCCACTTGTTTTAGACAGACTTATATAGGGAAAACCTTTTATGTGCTTATGGTAAGGAACCCTTTGATAATTTGTACACAGCTTCGTCTAGTGGACCTCTGCCAATATTTTTCAGCTTATATACCTGGGGTCAAGCATGCCCCCAAGGGGTTCACTTGATTAACATAGACATATATAGGGAACACCTTTCAAATCGAAAAGAGAAACGACCAGTAACTGATACAGTCAGATCCCAAATTCTTCCCACAATATCACTAGGGAAAGAAGTCGAAATATGGAGTGATTACAGTAAACAAAACGGCCACAGGTAAACCGAGTAAGCAACTCTTAACCAAACATGTGTTGACTCGGAATATCCAAAATTTAAGTAGAGGCAATGATCAGGAATCGATACAATCATCCCATAGCTCCCATCAGAGACACCAAAGGGAAAGAAACACAAACATGCAACAACACACCTAATAGAAACACCAACAGCGGAAAGCCAAAAGGACAGTTACTTTCCCACAAAATGGCCAATAGGCTATCCAAAATAAAATGACACAAGCGACACAAACATCTAAAGCCAAACCATAACAAAAATAAATCGCGACAGAAGAACCGCCTTGGAATAGTCAGCGGAAACAAATTCCACCGCGGGGGAGGGGGCTTAAATCGATTTTACGTGGCCACAATCCTCGCCCTTACTCCCATCGCGATTTAGACAAACAATTTGTTCAGTTCGCATGAAGGCCTCCAAACTTCAAACAAACCACAACAAAAACATACCGCGACAGAGGAACCGCCTTGGAACGGTCAGTGAAACGAATTCCACCGGGGGGGGGGGGGGGGGGGGGGTGGGGGGTGGGGGGGGGCTAAAATCGATTTTACGTGGCCACAATCCTCGCCCTTATTTCCATCGCGATTTAGACAAATAATTTGTTCTGTCCGCATGAAGGCCTCCTAACTCATCAGTGCAACATCTCCGTGAACACAAATAATCAAACAACCACAGAGATGAAACAACGGTGATGACTCGACAGCAAGAAACCACTGAAATGCTGGAGCAAAAGAAAACCAACAGTTAGACTCCGATGGACATGACCAGAGGTAGAGCAACAGGCATCAGCCAACATTACCTTGAATTAGATCAGTCTAATTCTAAAAAAAAAAACCTTTACACTGGAACCGTCATAGAATCTGAGACCTGATCCACCGGCGTGCAATTAAAGAGGGAAGCAACCGTGATTGGGTTAACTACCATGCATGCAGTCTGTCGTATAACATTTATGTTGTACCCAATTTTTTATATCGAAGAACGATTTTCCGAAATTGGGTGCTGAAGTCATTGCGGTTATATATTTTTCTGAATTTGTATACTAAGTCACCATAAAATTCGGGTTCCGATAGACCTTGTTGCAGAAGAGATTTAAGTCCAATATTGAATTTTGAAATTAAATCAGAATGACGTCTATAAAATTTTGAAAAGGCTTTGCGTAGTTTATGGTACCGATAACCCTGAGTAAGAAGTTTAGCCGTTAAAAATTTATTACGAGTGTTGAAGTCAGTTACATGACTACACACTCCGGCAAATCGAATTAATTGCGAAATATAAACGCCATAGGATGGCGCACGAGGAACATCACCATCCAAAAAAGGAAAATTTACAATCTCAAAATCAAAATCATCGCGTTTATCATAAATTTTGCACGAAACAAACCCATCTACAATAGATAGATGTAAATCCAAAAACGGGGCCTCGGTATCAGAAGAATTTGCTTTATTTAACTGAAGTTCTTGGGGGTAAATTTGACTGATAAAACCATCGAAATAGGTATTATCAATATTTAACAATCATCCAACTATCTAGAAGTGGACCTAAAAGCTTCAATGATTTCAGACTCGTTTTCAGCAGAAAGGGACATCATAAAGTCTCTCTGATAACAAAACAAAAACAAAAACCTAACTAAAAAGGAGCAATATACATAATGGGAAAATATTCGTGACTGAAATAAGAAGGCCCATGCCTTTGATATTTGGTTCACAGCTTCGACTAGTGGACCTCTGCCAAGATTAGTCAAGTTATATATCTGTGGCCAAAAATGACCCCGCCCAGGGGCCCATAGATATTTTACATGGACTACTTTGGTGATAGCATTTAAATATTTTTGTCTGAAACCAGAAGGCCTAGGTCTTTAATATCTGGTATGTAGCTTCACCTAATTGACCGTTACCAAGTTTGTACAAATTAAAGCCTTTGGGTCAAAATTGGCCCTGGTCTAGGGCAATATTGACACTCATAGGGAAATATTTGAAACATCTTCTTGTCTGAAATCAGACGGTTTATGTATAGAGTTTTACCATTCTGAAATGTTTTAAAAAGTTTAAAGGTAACGCTAATTTACGACTTTTCTAACAAGACTTCTCACGGCCCCCGCCCATCGGGACTTGAAGAAATAGATGGGCTGCATGATGCTTCCAGGCAGAGCTGAAACCGGCCCGCAAACGAGTACTGGTAAACCGCTTAGATGATCTAAGTCTGCCCAGGCAATGCGGTGCGAGTCGGACCGCCCATGCTTATAAACCCTGTTGGTTTCATTGGGGGACAGGGCGTGAGACGTCATTTCATCTCAATATCGGGTAAAAGTCCCACAAAAGTAGAAGCAACATCTCCAAAATGACTTATAAAGTGTTGACGGGAACGTTAAACATCAAATCAAACAAAAAAAAAAAAACTTCTCTGACTAGACCTCTTATGCAGACTGAAACACAAGATCAAAGAAGACAGTTTTGCGGTAAGACAGATAAGACACGGAACTTTAAGGTGATTTTGTTGAGCTGGATGGTGATTTTGTGTCGCATTTTGTACAGCAATTATCATTAAACGATATGAGCCGGATTGTAGGATATGCTATGTTCCGGCTCAGTGTAATGCCGTCGCTTTATGTGCGTCATACTTAGGGGATAACTGTATTCAAATTTGTCATCTGGGGAGGTAAATCGGAGGTTTTACGGTCGGAAATTTCGATTTAACTTAGAACGTAATTTACGACCGTAAAACGGACGATTTACCTCCCCAAATCACAATTTTGCAATACAGTTATCCCTATTCTAATGCACTTATACTACTGTTTTCTTCAAAACTGTATTATTTTGCACAAAACGGCTAGCGCAGTGAGCTGCGTAAAGCCAACTGTCAGCCAATAAAAAGCGACGTTACGTGATGACGTCGGGTTTCCGAAAGTATATCACAGATTATACTTTCGTAAATTCTTGACGTTATCCAATCAGACGTCGCGTTACATACTCTAGTGCATAAGAATTTCCATTTAGTATCTTGACTGGAAAGAGTAAGGTAATCGTATACATTTCTGATCATTGCTTTTATCTTCTATTCTCATAATGTGGCTTGTATTGGTATGATTGTAAAGACTGTGGTTTATACAAAAGAGGACCCAAACGAAATCTCACTTACTTTTAAACTTTGCAGTCTTGTCAGAGGATCATGATCAAATATTTCTTCCGAAATGATCTCGATGTCTGTCCCTTGTGCAATTTGCACCAAATTATCTGTTACCTAAAATGAACGTATGGAATTAAATTATAATTTTAAATTGTGGTCATATTTAATTTTGGGTTTGCTTGAGTAGCTAGGGAAAATGGGTTTTGTCCCGAAACAGCACAGTTAACCCTGCAAAGAGTTTTTTCTAAATGAAATAGAGCAGGAGTACTACTACTACTCCGGCTTAAAAATGACCTAAAATAGTGTAGACTGGGCCGTTAAACTCCAATACAAACAAACTACTACTACTAAACTGCGCGCTCCCACGCCAATTGGGACTTGAATAAAAGATTTGGCTGCATTGTGCCTCTACGCAGAGCTGAGTGTCACCGACCATCAGTCCTGGTAAGCCGCTTAGACAGGCTAATACGTTCTATGAAAGGGTTATCTTTTGGATGCAAATAATACACCATAGATCTGTAAAGTATGGAGTGTACAGTTTTTCTTGGTCTGTCCAGACAAAATAATGCAAGTCGGACCGTCCCTAGTTATAAACCATTGCGGGTTCTTCTGGCGGCAGGGCTTGAGATGCCATTTCATCTCAATGTCAAAGTCCCACAGAATCGGAAGCAACGTCTCCAAAATGATAAAAATAGTGTTGATGGGGACATAAAACCTCAACTTAAACTAACAAAACTACTTGAGACACTATATATAAATACCGTTTCCATTCGCTCTACTCTATTGCCTAGTGTAATATGTTAAAATTGTCATTTTATCGATAATGAGTGATTCTTAGATGCGATAAATGCTGATGCAGTGTTTTGCCGTTGTAGCTGTCCACGTGTCAAAATATGTTCCGAGACGCACTATCTTAGAAATCCTTCCTCACCCATCATGCATTGTTTTACCATTTCCCAGGGACCATATTTATCGTAAAATAAGCTAATATCAACTAAGATCATCATGTGAAGCAATTTGCTACAACACAGTCACCTACTACAACATTCCAAGTTTCTTCGACAACGAACAAGTGGTAATGGAGAAAAAGGATCACTTCAGGTTTATACCATACATGATTGTGGCAACCATCTTGGTCATGTGACCTGGACCATTCAAACAAGATTTTCATTCCCGTCTTGTATGGAAGTTGGAAATGAAATTTAACAGAAATCCGCCCATTAGGTCATAAACAATGTTATAAGACATATAATACTAGTGACCGTAGGCCAAGGTGAATGAATGACCTTGACCTATAACATTTCTAGAGGTTGACCTACCAACGACCTACCTTCATCCCATAAACTATAACTGCTTTGGATGAAATACTGTTTTACCCTTTTTCATTCAAAAGCATAAGGGAATGAATTTGACCTCGTCATAGAATAGGTCAAGGTCAACCAAGGATGCTTGGTTTTATAATTAACGTAGGGCTTAAGTACCTTTTGATCTCTGCCGAGGCGCAAGGTTATCTAATTTACGCTTCTGGAGAAGACTATTTTAAATGATTTTGCCATATATGGGTATGGCTGCCATCTTGACAACGTGAAAGGTCGCATTACATGTGTGTATATATTTTTTTTCTCGTGAGGCATAAGTGTTTTATATAAAATCTTACTCTAGTAGGCCTGTGATATGTGAGGCGTCGATGTTTGAAAGTTTGATGGACAGTCAACCCTAACTTGTGACCTTGATTCTAACACAGCGCGCCTATATAGACAATGCAAAATAACTACCACAAATCACGGCAAGGAAGAGCGTGACGAGTGACGTCATTAAAACTGCCAATTTATGACGTCACTAGTCGATTTCCTTGACGTTAGACGGTGTAACGTCATTTTCTCGCATCGAAAACGTTAGAAAGGGATATAAATGCGTGTGTTTCAGTCGATAATTTTAGCGGGATTTCTTCTAACAATGGCGAAAAGTTGTGAGATTTTGAAGGAAACAGCAACATTATTGCCGATTTTCAGCGTGTTTGAATCGAAATAGATCAGCTCTAGTCTGTGATTTGTTGAGTAATACATCACAGTTTGCAGGTCAGTTGTAAAGTAGACAAATCACGAGCGCGTAGCGTAGCGCTCGTGATTTGTCTACTTTACAACTGACCTGCAAACTGTGATTTATTACTCAACAAATCACAGTTAGAGCTGATCTATTTCTTGAAAAAAGGCCACTGAATGATCTTGACATTAAGGGGACTCGGAAGAACTAGCACATTTTTTCGCCATTTTTCAAAGGGAGACACCTTTTGGAACTTCCCGTTTGCTTTTCTATGGGCACCAAAAATGGTTCTACTTTAAAAGGAAAAATATTCCTCCTCAGGATCACAATCTTTCCTTCAAGAGTTGACCCCTATTGACATCGGAGACAAAAACGCTTTTGCAGAAGCTACCTCCCTGGAAGGTGTTCCCATCCCCCTTAATATGGATTCTTACAAGACCTACTTTAAATTTCATAAACTACAACTTTTTACATAACTGCAACGTTTTACCTTTTTCCCATTCTTACGGCTTAGGGAAAGAAGTTGATCTTGCCATTAAATAGTTCAAGGTCAACGAAGGATCATCATTTAGGGCTTTTTATAGGGCTTAAGTTCGTTTTGCTGTCTGCCAAGTTTCAAGGACATCTGATATACGGTTCTTGAGGAGACGATTATACAGAATTTTATCATATATACCCCGCCCCTCGGGGCTTTGAGAAATAGACTGGGCTGCATGGTGCTTCCACGCAGAGCTGAAACTGACTACACGTGAGTACTGGTAAACCGCTCAGAAAGACAAAACCTGCTCAGGCCGTCCAATGCATATAAGATTTTTTGTTTCATTGGGTGGCAAGGCTTGAGGTGTCATTTCGTCTCAGTGTCGGGTCAAAGTCCCACAAAATTGGGAGTAACGTCTGCAAAAAGACCTAAATAGTGTCCACCGGGACGTTAAACCTCCATTCAAACAAATAAACAAACCATATATCGGCATGGCTTTCATCTTGGTCAAGTGACAAGGACGAATTATATAAACATTTGGTCCTTTGAAACATAGATGTTCTATATAAAATCAGACTCTACTTTGCTCTGTGTTTTCTGAGGAGATATTTGAAATGCTGATAGCCATTCAATCCCTGAGACCTTGAGCTATGGTAAATGGATGACCCTGACCTTTGACTCACTAAAACCTACTACACTACACCTATTTTGTATATATGAACTGTTTTACCTTTTCCATCCAAACACCTTAGTGACCAACTTTTTGCCCTTGCTGTTAAACAGATAATGGTAAATTAAGGGTCATTATTTGTATACCTTTTGAAGGGCTCAAGTCCCTTTCGCCGTTGGTCAAGTTTCAATGTTATCTGACGTACAGTTCCGGAGAAGACGCTTTTAAAGGGTTTTTATCATACAGTCAAACCTCGATAATTCGAAGTGATAGGGACCGCCAGATTGTCTTCGAATTATCGAGAGTTCGAATTTTCGAAATCGGTAGTTTGGGGAAGTTTTCGTTTGATATAAAATTTGACCATAGGCAAGAACACAGACTTTCTATATTAGAGCAAAGAATCTAATCTAAAAGGAAAAAAAAAACAACATGAGCCATTTAACATCCCGCAACAATTGTATACTGTAAAACAATAAATCTCAAACAGACGAACTATTGTGGCAGTAAAAAAGCGGGACAGTTCCGGAGAAGACGCTTTTAAAGGTTTTTTTTATCATACATGTATATGGGAATGGTGACCATCTTGTTCATCTGACCAGGACCAATTATATAAACTTAAGATCCCATAAGGCATAGTTTGTTTGATTTAAGGCATAGTTGTTCTATATAAAATAAGACCTCAATTGATAAAGAGTTTTCTGAGGTGAAACTGTTCGAATGTCTGGACGGACGAAGACGGACGGCGGACGACGACAGCTGACAACTGACCAATGGCATATAATAAGGTGAGCCTACCCATGTGGTAAACTAAAATATAGATAAAAAAGGAGTATTCTATCAATTTTATTGAAACTTCAAACAAATGTATAGACGAGTAGGAAGTTCTTCAACCACAACCAATGTCCTCACGTGAAGGTACCAGCAAACATCACGAAAACACCCCAACAAAACTTTGACCCCCTTAGTCCCCACTTTAATATAGTAAAACTGGGGTTTACAGGGGTATACAGTATTTTTCTTATTTCTGCTTAAAACATAGCTTGTGGGTATTCGTTAGAACCGCCCTGCCCACAATCTATGTTTTGAGCAGAAATATGAAAAATATCAGGATTTTTATCTGAAAATTTTCATTTTTATGTGGTAAAATTTTACCAATATATTTGAATAGGCGTGTTTTCGTAATGGCGTTACGTATAATGAGCGAACACTACGGAGCGCTTACTTCCTCGATGACATCACGCAAACATGCCTAAATAATTTTGACCCCTTGAACCCTACTTTTATACAGTAAAACTGGGGTTTGCAGGGGTAAACCTTATTTTTGTTATTCCTGCTCCAAAATATAGATTGTAGATACTCGTTAGAACCGCCTCAATGAGGCGGTTCTTACATTACGAAAACCCACCTATTCAAATACATTGTAACCTTTATCGCCGAAAAAATGAACATTTTAGATGATAAATTGTCATCTTTTTCTTATTTCCGCTCAAAATATAGATTGTGGGTACTCGTTAGAACCGCCTCATCAAGGCGGTTCTAACGAGTACCCACCATCTATATTTAAGAGCAGAAATAAGAAAAATAAGGTTTACCCCCGGAAACCCCTGTTTTGCTACACAAAAGTGGGGTTCCAGGGGGTCAAAATTATATAGGCATGTTTTCGTGATGCATGTACCCATAATCTATATTTTATATCAAAACAGCCATATCACAATTATAATCTTACAATTTTCGTGTTTTTTTTTTGCGGTAAAGTTTGCAATGTATTTGTACAGGTGTTTTCGCAATGAAGTGATGTGATTAGAATGCTATGAAGAAAATAAGAAATAAAGACAATGAAACATCTTCACAGGAAGCTACAGTCGAACTTCAATGACTCGAACACCTTCGGGACCTCGAAAATCTGTTCGAGACAGGGGTAGTTCGAGCCACTGAAGGATACTGTCAGGATGCATAACGAGATTCTTTTAGACATGTTTTCGGTGTTCTATAATGAATATGTATGCTGTGTGTACTCATTAGAATCGCCTCATCGAGGCGATTCTAATGAGTACACACAGCATACCTTTGCAAGTTAAAAGACTAAAATCTCATTAATTATCTCCTTCTATTTCTTATGTAGAGGATTTCGCTATTGGCTCAAGAATGGGTTCGACTCATCCATGGTAAACGAGCCATCGTTGTTCGAGCTATCGAAGTTCTACTGTAATTATTTTTTTACGAAAACACGCCTATACAAACACATTGTAAATTTTACCACTGAAAAAATAATACGACGAAAAAAAAATGTGATATTTTTCTTATTTCTGCTCAAGATTGTGGTACACGTTAGAACCGCCCCATCCAGGCGGTTCTATTGAGTACCCATAATCTATATTTTAGAGCAGAAATAAGAAAAATAAGGTTTACCCCTATGAACCACAGTTTTACTATATAAACGGGGGTTTCAATGGTGTCGAAACTATATAGGCATATTTGCGTGATGTAACGACAATTATACTTCTTCACAGAAAGACAATAAATTAACTTCGAGGAAAATTTACTTCGATGCATATTTGCGTGATGTAACGACAATTATACTTCTTCACAGAAAAACAATAAATTAACTTCGAGGAACATTTACTTCGATGCATATTTGCGTGATGTAACGACAATAATACGTCTTCACAGAAAGACAATAAATTAACTTCGAGGAAAATTTACTTCGATGCATATTTGCGTGATGTCAGGACAATAATACGTCTTCACAGACAAACAATAAATAAATTTCGAGGAAAATTTACTTTGATGCGTATTTGCGTGATGTAACGACAATAATACATCTTCACAGAAGGGCAATGAATTAAATTCGAGGTAAATTTACTTCGATGCATATTTGCGTGATGTAACGACAATAATACGTCTTCACAGAAAGACAATAAATTAACTTCGAGGAAAATTTACTTCGATGCATATTTGCGTGATGTAAAGACAATAATACGTCTTCACCGAAAAACAATAAATAAACGTCGAGGAAAATTTACTTCGATGCATATTTGCGTGATGTAACGACAATAATACGTCTTCACAGAAAGACAATGAATTAACTTCGAGGTAAATTTACTTCGATGCATATTGCGTGATGTAACGACAATAATACGTCTTCGCAGAAAGACAATAAATTAACTCCGAGGAACATTTACTTCGATGCATATTTGCGCGATGCGACGACAATAATACGTCTTCACAGAAAAACAATGAATTAACTTCGAGGTAAATTTACTTCGATGCATATTGCGTGATGTAACGACAATAATACGTCTTCACAGAAAGACAATAAATTAACTGGCCACGTGTGAGACGCCAAGTTCTGCAACGGAAGGACAGGTGGTTTTTCTCCGGGTACTCCGGTTTTCGCCCACCTCTGATTAACGATCGGCTCGATATGAGTGAAATAATCTTGAAAGGGCCGTAAAACCCAAACCAAAAAAAAAAAAAAAATAAATAAATAAATAAATAAATAAATAAATAAATTAACTTCGAGGAAAATGTACTTCGATGCATATTTGCGTGATGTAACGACAATAATACGTCTTCACAGAAAGACAATAAATTAACTCCGAGGAACATTTACTTCGATGCATATTTGCATGATGTAACGACAATAATACGTCTTCACAGAAAGACAATAAATTAACTTCGAGGTAAATTTACTTCGATGCATATTTGCGTGATGAAAGAACAATAAAACGTCTTCACAGAAAGACAATAAATTAACCCCGAGGAAAATTTACTTCGATACATATTTGCGTGATGTAACGGCAGTTATACGTCTACACAGAAAGACCATCACGGAAACACGCCTATATCATTTTGACCCCCTTGAACCCCACTTTAATATAGTAAAACCGGGGTTTGCAATAAATATTATTTTCCTTATTTCTGCTCCAAAATATAGATTGTGGGTACTCGTTAGAACCGCTTCGATGAGGCGGTTCTAACGAGTATCCAAAATCTATATTTTGAGCAGAAATAAGAAAAATATCACAATTTATCATCTTTAAAGGTTCTTTTTTTTCGACGGTAAACTTTACCATGTACTCGTATAGGCGTGTTTTCATAATGCAATAAATTAACCTCGAGGAAAATTTACTTCGATGAATAGGTTGTTGTATTATGTACATTTTCACTAAACATGAATGCAACACGTAGGTATGTGAATAAAACGAAAATCATACTCACAGCCGAGAAATAGTCCAGTGCCACATTGATAGTTGATATTCGTTTCCAACCAAATTCACGAATCAGAGCTATTCTTAGTAGATTATATCGAGTATCAGGTGAAACAAGGCGAAAGAATCGGGGAAATCGTTGACGGTTCGATAACAATGGCGATGCTCCACCCATCGACAGCTGAAATATTGGATGATATCCCGAGTAAAACCCAAATAGAACTGAAGGAAATGATCAGGAATCGATACATTTAACCCACAGCTCCTATCAGAGACACCGAAGGGAGTGAAACACAAACATGAAATAACAGAACCTAAAGGAACCATCAATAGCGAAAAGCCAAACGGACAGTTAGTTTCCCACAAAATGGCCAATTGCGATCCTAAACAAAATAATATAACTCAAAGACAAACCATAACAAACATAAACAGCGACAGACAGAAGAACCGCCTTGGAACGGTCTGTGAAACGAATTCCACTTGGGGGCTTAAATCGATTTTACGTGGCCACAATCATCGCCCTTACTTCCGTCGCGATTTCGACATATAATTTGTTCGGTCAGCATGATGGCCTCCTAACTCATCAGTGCAACATCTCCGTGAACACAAAAAATCAAACAACCACAGAGATGAAACAACGGTGAGGACTCGACAGCAAGAAAACGCTGAAATGCTGGAGCAAAAGAAAACCAACAATTAGACTCCGACCAGAGACAAAGCATCAGGCACCAACCATCATTACATAGAATTAGATCTCTCCAGACCTTCCCCGGACGATTGACATGCAAGCAAAATCTATAGCATCGCTATAAAAACCGGCTTCTTCTGTTGCGATTTATTTTGTTTCAGTTCGTCTTTGTATGTGTCTGTCGCTTATATATTTTTGTTTTGGATAGCCATCTGGCAATTTTGTTGGAAAATATCTGACCTTTTGACTTTCTACTATTGATGTTTCCATTAGTAACTAGTTATTTCATGTTTGTAGTGTCTTTGATTCGAGGTGTGTGTTAATTGTATTGATTCCTGGGTCCAGTTGTTCAAAACTAACGACGTCGTTAGTTAACGTATCGTTAAAACTTTGATCATTAAATATGGCAAATACGCTGAAATTTTTGCTGAAAAAATGTGAGCAGCTTTTGCTGACGCAAAAGCTGCTCACATTTTTCCAGCAAAAATACCAAAATTCACGATATTGTACTTGCTAGAAGAGTTAACAATATGACCACTAACGAGCTCGTTAAGCTAACGATGCTTTGAACAACTGGACCCTGATCATTGCCTCCACTTCTATTTTGTACCGCAATGCAATACAAGTGTATTATACTCATATACCTAAACTTCTACAGAGAGGTTTTTCACATATTACTCATCTTGACTTGTCGTAAAGTTTCTTAAATAGGACGCAAAGGAAGACATTACGGCAACACACCCTTGCATTCTTTCAAATCTCCAAAATTGGTGACTTTTCTGATGAAAGTATCATACTTTTCTTATCTCTACTCCAAATATAGGTTGCGAGTCCTCGTTATAACCGACTACTTAAGGCGGTTCTAACGAGTAAGTACTCACAACCTAAGTTTTTGCTTTTCTTTTCAGAAATTAAGATAACTAGATATGATGTTTGTAACACATTATGCCCTAAACCATATGCTTGCCCCTAAATGCCAAAATTTTCAAAGGGCCAAACAGAAAAAAAAAGATTTCATCCAACGTTTTTAGAATTTATTCAAAGGTCACTCAGGTCATTTATCTATTTATCAATTTTCAAGGCTCTTGCTTTTTTAGTGTTTGGAAATCTGGCATAATCTTGATGAGAGAAAAAACGTGTCAACTTTTTTTTTTTGTTTTGTTTTGTTTCTTTTCATGAGGAACCTATATATGAAATTTCAAAACCCTAGCATACATGGTTCTCAAGTTATGCTACAAATCAAAAAGCGTCCAATATACATCACGTGAACAAGTCCGTGAGATGAAGACCCCCCTAAACCCCACTTTATATAAAGAAAAACTGGGGTTTAAGGGGGTATACATTATTTTTCTTATTTATACTGCAAACATAGGTTGTGGGTACTCGTTAGAACCGCCTCATTGAGGCGGTTCTAACGAGCATCCACAACCTATGTTTGCAGTATAAATAAGAAAATTATCATGAAATTTTATCAGAAAAGTAGCCATTTTGAAGGTGTGAAAAATGCACTAGGTCGCACGGGTGTGTTAGCGTAATGACAAATGTCAAAAGTTACAAAGGGCCATAACTCATGAAGTGTATTTTTGGCATTTATTTGGAAGTAAATCAGGAAATAAATCCACTCATCAACTTTCAAGGCTGTAGCTCTAATAGTTTTTGAGACATATTGCTGAAAAGATTGCATCCAGAATTTTTCAAAGGGCCATAATTCAGGAAACGGGCATACCATCACGAAAACACGCCTGTATAATTTTGACCCCCTTGAACCCCACTTTTATATAGTAAAACTTGGGTTTACAGGGGTAAGCCTTATTTTTCTTATTTCTGCTCTAAAATATAGATTGAGGGAAATAAGAAATAAAAAGTTGCATAACGAAAACACGCCTAAAAATTTTTGACCCTCTTGAACCACACTTTTATATAGTAAAACTTGGGTTTACAGGGGTAAGCCTCATTTTTCTTATTTCTGCTCTAAAATAAAGATTGTGGGTACTCGTTAGAACCGCCTCGATGAGGCGGTTCTAACGAGTACCCACAATCTATATTTTGAGCAGATATAAGAAAAATATGACAATTTTTCATCTTAAAATTTTCATTTTTTCGGCGATAAAGGTTACAATGTATCTGTATAGGCGTGTTTTCGTAATGCTCCTGACAAGAAACAAAATACGTGTCAGCTGATTTTTGTGAAGAATCTATGTATGAACGTTCAAAACCCTAGCGTATATTGTTCAAAAATTATGCTATGCATCACAAAGCAAACAATGTACAAATGCCCAAAGTTACAAGGGGCAATAACTCATGGAATAGTTTTTCGGAATTTCTTCAAAAGATAATCAGGTCATTTACTCATCACTACCAAACCATTTTCAAGGCTCTATCTTAAAAAAGTTTTGAAAGCTCAGTTGTAAGCGCGTTCGACTTATGATCGAATGGTTGTCGGGTCGAATTCGGCCACAGGAAGCGAGGTGTGTCCTTGGGCAAGACACGTTATAAAAATGCCCCACTCGATTCAGATGCAATTGAGTAACAGTGATATAAAAGTTAATGGCTCTCTCTCGCGCGCGCACGGGATAACATCCGAAATGAATGTCCGAGTGTGATTCAATAAGCTAGGAGTTTCCATCGCAAGCAGTTTATAATAAAATAGTATAAACTAAAACTAGTAGTTTTGAGATATTTTGCAGCCAACTTCCATCCATTTCTTCAAATGGCCATCATTCAGGAAAGGGACATAAACCTGACGACAAAATAAATATGTGTCAGCTTTTTTTTTTTTTTTTTTTTTTTTTCGCATAAAGAATCCATAAATGAAATTACAAAACCCTAGCATATATGGTTATAAATGACGTTATACTATGCATCATAAACATACAATGTGCAAATCATCACGAAAACACGCCTATATAATTTTGACCCCTTTGAACCCCACTTTTATATAGTAAAACTGGGGTTTCCAGGGGGTATACCTTATATTTCTTATTTCTGCTCTAAAATATACATTGTGGGTACTCGTTAGAACCGCCTCGATGAGGCGGTTCTAACGAGTGCCCACAATCTATATTTTGAGCAGAAATAAGAAACATATCACATTTTTTTCATCATAAAATTTTCATTTTTTCGGCGATAAAAGTGGCAATGTATTTGTATAGGCGTGTTTGCGTAATGGTCCAAATTTACAAAGGGCCATACCTCATGAAATATTTTTCGGAATTTCTTCGAAAGTTAATCATGACATCTACTAATCACTAGCAATCCACGCATCAAATTTCAATGCTCTAGTCGGAATAGCTTTTGAGATATTTTGCTGACAAGATTTCATCCAATTTTTTTCAAAGGGCCATAACTCTGGAAAGGGGTACAATCCGGACGAATAAAAAAAAAGGCCACCTTTTTTTCATAAAGAAATTATATATAAAATTTCAAAACTCTAGAATATATGATTCGAAAGTTATGGTATGCATCACAAAGCATAAAGAATAAAATGTACAAATACCTAAAACTACAAAGGGAAATCAACTCATGAAGTATGTTTCTGAATTTCTTCAAAAGCTAATCAAATCATCTTCTCGTCACTAGCAATCATACATAAAATTTCATGGCTGTGTGAATGTTTTTTTTTTGTTTTTTTTTTTAGATATTTTCCATCCAGTTTTTTCAGAGGGACATACATGTTACTCAGAAATTGGGCAAAATCCTGATGAGAAAACGGTATATGTTACCTGATTTTGAAGAGGAATCCATATTTGCAATTTCAAAACACCGAAGCATACATTGCTCTAAAGTTATGCTATGCATTTCAAAGCATGCAATGTACTAATTCCTAAAGGTACAAAGGTCAATAACACATGAAATATTATTTTTGAATTCGTTCAAATGTTAATTATGTCATCTTCTCATCACTTGCAATCCACTCATTAACTTTCAAGGCTACAGCTTTAATAGTTATTGGGATATTTGCTGACAAGATTTTATCCATCTTTGTTTAAAGGGCCATAACTCAGACATTACGATAACACATGCGTGTGATATAGTGCATTTGTTCATACCTCAAAAAAGGTATTTTTTTCTGATGTGATATTTTTTCTTATTTATACTCAGAACATAGGTTTTGGGTGCTCGTAAGAACCGCCTCATTGAGGCGGTTCTAACGAGTACCCACAACCTATGTCTTCGAGCATGAATAAGGAAAATAATGTTAACCCCCTTAAACCCCAGTTTCCCCTATATAAAGTGGGGTTTAGGGGGTCTTTATTTCACGGACTTGTTCACGTGATGGAAAGTGGCCTAATCCTAACGAGAAAAAATACCTGTCAGCTACTTTTTCATGAAGAATCCATACATGAAATTTCGAAACATTTAAATTAAGTGATTTAATGCATCACATAGCAGTGTACAAATGCCCATCTTTACAAAGGATCATAACTCATGAATTATTTTTCGGAATTTCTTCAAAATTTAATCAGGGCCCCTGATTATCACTAGCAATACACTCATCAAATTTTAAGGCTCTGGCTTTAATAGTATTTATTTCATCATATTTTTTTCAAAGGGCCATAACTCAGGAAAGGGGAATTGTCCAGTCGAAAAAAATACGGGTCAATTATATTTTTCATAAGGAATACATATAAGAAATTTCAAAACCCTAGCATACATGGTTCTTAAGTTATGGTACGCATCAAACACCGTAATGGACGGACGCACACACCTCCAAGAAGCAATATGCCCCTCCAACGTCTTCGCCGGTTGGGGCATAATAATCAATGCCCACTTTTCACTATACAGACGCGTCTTTAAACCGTGGTCGCGTCTCCGTATGGCCTTAGCTGTTGGTGAGACTTAAACCTCAAACACTCTCTCATCCTCTCTATAATGAGTGGGGTATCATAAACTACGCAAAGCCTTTTCTTAGTTTATAGATGTCATTCCGATTTAGTTTTAAAATTCAATGTCGGACTTTACTCTCTTATCGGAACCCGAATTTTATGGTGACTTAGTATATAAATTCAGAAAAAACATATATACTTGCTATGACTTCAGTATCCAATTTCGGAAAATCATTCTTCGATATAAAAAGGACTGGGTACAACATAAATGTTATACGACAGACTGCATGCATAGTAGTTAACCCAATCAAAGTTGCAAAAAATCGACTTCAGTAAAGCTCCCGAGTGAAATACTTTCACTGGCCGTTTCAAGGCGGTTCTTGTTTATTTTTGTGATTGTTCGTCTTGGAATGTGTGTATCGCTTATTTTTATTCGGATAGCCAATTGGCAATTTTGTGGGAAAGTACATTACGATAACACACCGTGCGACATAGTGCATTTTTCACATCTCCAAAATGACTACTTTCCTGGTGGAAAAGTCTTGCTATTTTTCTTATAAATGCTCTAAACATAAGTTGAGGGTGCTCGTTAGAACCGCCTCACTGATGCGGTTCTAACGAGTACCCACAACATATGTCTTCGAGCAGAAATAAGATAAATAATATATACCCCCGTAAACCCTAGTTTTCTCTATATAAAGTGGGGTTTAGGGAGAGGGTCTTCAGTTCACGGACTTGTTCACGTGATGTTTGTTGAAGGCCTTGCTTCCAGAAAAATTACCTTTTCATAGACCATTTAACTGCAGAGACTGTATGGCGGACGTATAAATTCTTATATCCTTCATTATAGTATGAATTTTATTTTCTAGTCCTTTACGGTTTATTGTTTCAATATGTAATGTTGAGAATATCTGCCTCCAAAAGTGTGCCTTTTTATAGAACATTATACACAAAACAAAAGCACAAATTAATTAGCAATAAATAGAGGTGAAACAAAAATGCATGGTTAATGGTAGTAAAAGAGCCACGTCGAAACAAATATCATTGGTTTGTTAATATTATTGAAGTAACGTAGTTTTTCTTAGATTTGAAGTTTAACTTCCCCGTCAACACTTTAAAGGTCATTTTGGAGACGTTGCTTCCAATTTTGTGGGACTTTTACCCGACATAAAGATGAAATGGCATCTCAAGCCCTGCCGCCCAATGAAACCAATAGGGTTTATAAGCATGGACGCTCCGACACTCGCACCGCTTTGCCTGGGCAGGCTTAGATCCTCAAAGCGGTTTACCAGTACTCGTGTGCGGGTCGGTTTCAGCTCTGCGTGGAAGTATCATGCAGCCCATCTATTTCTTCAAGCCCCGATGGGCGGGGGCCGAATGAAGTAATGTACCCAGCAGGCACATGTCGCTGGGCCAACGTCAAATCAACGTCGTAAATTTGACATTGCCTAGACGTCATGACATTGTACCGACGTCGATGTGACGTCACACTTACGTCATGTGTCTGCATGGTATTATATGAGACAAAATATTACTTACATGTGTAATATTCCAAGCTGGGGAAGCCTGGGCTGTCACTTCAGCTTCAACTGAACACACAGGACCGAGTATCAAATGTTTTACGGGCGCTGTATATAACATCTCGTACATTGCATTAGTCGCTTTGCCGCCATCGCACTGAAATAGAAGTATTAAAAGAGATGGGTGAAAGCTTAGTTAATTAGTTGTGTATAAATACGGCATTTTCTTATCCCAGTTTTGGGACGTTAGGCAAATATTTGTTAGTCTCTGCAAAGAGGCACATGGCGTAATTGTAACGTCAAATTAACGTCGACACAACGTCAAGACAATTATGCAACGTCACATCTACATCGTTGATTTGACGTTGCCCTAGCGACGTGAGCCTGTTTTGTGGGGGAGGGGGAGGGGGTGTTTGCATCAGCTTTTATTTTTCAATAGGTTATCGCTTCAATAAACGAACATACAAAACAGAAGTGAAGGCAATAATCAGGTATCGATACACTTATTCTTGCACACCAGATAAGGAAATCCATAGTTTTAGCTTGGGATAGAAATTATGTTCTAACCCTGGTGTTCTTACCCAAAATCGAATATCCTCGCGTGTTTGATAAATGCACTGGTTGAATACCACTTCACATGCGCAGTCGTTAAGATTGATGTCACAGCACGTCAGGTGACATCACTAAACATTCCTGTAGTGTCATCACAATATGGCGGACGTCGGTAACCGAAGTGACTACAGCATTAAAATCCGCGCTAAGAAATGGAAGATGTGCAATAAAAAGCATCCTATATGGGTGTAAAGGGTGGATAGAAAAATCCGTCCCCGGGATCACTGTCCGGCAACCCTTGGCAAGCCTCATGATGCCGGACAGTGACTCTCGGGACGGATTTTTCATTCCACCCCCACACCCATATATGAGATTCTTATACTCTCAGTCTTCCATCCGAGACATCAAAGTTAAAGGGAAAGAAGCGCAAACATGAAGCAACTGCAACATAACTAAAAACATTAAAGGTGTGACTACACTTTCAGGGGAGGCAACTCCTGCAAAAGTATTTTTGTCTCCCATGATAATGGGTGTCAACTCCTGATTACGAAAACACGCCTATAAAAATACATTTTAACCTTTATCTCCGAAAAAATGAAAATTTTAAGATGCAAAATTGAGGTATTTTTCTTATTTCTGCTCAAAATATAGATTAGAGCAGAAATAAGAAAAATAAGTATTATCCCTGCAAACCCCAGTTTTACTATATAAAATTGGGGTTCGAGGGGGTCAAAATTATATAGGCGTGTTTTCGTGATGTCATGAACAAATTCTTTCCTTTAAGAGTAGACCCCGGTTTCAGCGGGACATGGCTTAAAAAGCGAACAGGAAGTTCCGAAAGTTGCCTCCCTTTCAAAAATGGCGGAAAATCTGCCAGAAGTATTCATTCCCTATAGGGAGCTTTCCACTAAATGTTTTCCATAGGCGACAATAGTAACCTTTTACCTGCTCCCACAAAAACTACACGTACGTACAAAACTTTTCAAACCTTACTTGTTTATAAAGCCATCCTAGCCCAACAAGTTAATGAAAAAAATCCACATGTTGATCTGCTCCTTTTCAAGTTACAGTCAACCATGTTACCTACTAGAACGGAGTAAATACAAACCAACATTTTTAAAGGAGGGGTGACCATATAAAATCAGTAACAATTTCTTTGAGCTTGTAGATGTATTTATAAAACATGTATTATTTTAGCCCCTTATACCTATCCTTTTCTCACATTGAAATAAAACATGGGATATATATCCAGTGGAAGCAAGTCTGGTATATAGAACGCAGTAAAAGCTGGGTCCACAAGAGATAAAACCCGGCACCTCATGGTATTAAGTGCACCGCTAACTTTAGGAAGGTTACGAATAGTAAAAAACATTACTGGTTGATGGAGAAGACACCTTAGTGAAATCTCCTACAATTCACCGTTCCCGAACCACATATATACGCAGTTTCTGTATTTTGAAGTTACGGAGAACCCAGATGTATAGATTAAAATTTTATAGTAATAAAACATTTTGTTAATTGACCACCCTGTACTGATCGGAGGTCATCCGTATTAACAGCAGGTCAACCAATATTAACTGAGGTCAAGTGGGGTCAAAAATCGATAATCATGTTTTTTTTTTAATGTGTCAATTAATAAAATTGTCATTAATCAAGTCATTTCGCATTGACGCAGTTACAGGTCCTCGGTCAGCTGCATTGGCCCTCGGCCTTCGGCCTCGGGCCAATGCACCCGACCTCGGACCTGTACCTGGGCCAATACGAAATGACTTGATTAATAACATTATAGTATTTAAACACTGAGTTCCGTTCCAGTTCTCTAGTGGCCGAGGTGCTTGACGTTGTGTTACAGGCTATGAAGACTGTCATTCAAATCATGACTCCCGACTTCAATATGTGTAACAACTTGAGTCGTTCTGTTCTTTTTGTTTCCCGAGATGACTTAGCTCCTTGAAACATGATGCAAAAAAGGCCGATTTTCTATATGTGTGTTCGTTTGTCCATCAACATCCTAGTGTCAAACCCAATGTCTCGGTCAATTGCTCAAGAACTACAATCGCAGGCGCAACCTAGCCTTTCGTGGAGTTTTTTTACCTAACTCCCTTCCCAGAAGGTACATGATGTAATTGTGACGCCGCATCAACGTCCGTGCAACGTCATGACGTCTATGCAACGTCACATTTACGTCGGTGCAACGTCGTTGATTTGACGTTGCCCTAGCGACGTGGACCTGCTGGGCTGTAATCAAGGTGTCGTAAATCTTTTGACACTGGGGTGTCCAATTGATATTGGCCTACAGATTATGGAATGTCATTTACATATGCGTTGCATTCATTGGATGCTATTTCAATTTGCCTACGACATCATATGGGCCCCGTCAAGCGATTTTGGTACTTATCGCCTATGCGAGCAGCGAAGGTTCAGGCGAGCCTGCGCATCCGCGCAGTCTCGCCAGAACCTTCGCTGCTCGCTCATACAAGCAGTGAATCAAGAGGAACCTTCAGACAGAACGCCATATCCCTGGCCCCTCCGAATGGCTGGGCATGCGCTGTTAAACTTTGTCATGACGGAATGCTCGAAGACACAAATTCGCTTGGCGGGGCTCATATAAAAATTCCTTTGAATCATCACGTAAACAAGTCCGTGAAATGAACACCCCACTAAACCCCAGTTTATATAGAGAAAATAGGGGATTATGGGGATATACATTATTTTTTCTTATTTCTGTTTCTAGACCCAGGTTGTGGGTACGCGTCAGAACCGTCTCAATGTGGCGGTTCTAACCAGCACCCACAACCTATGTTTGGAGTATAAATAAGAAAAATGTTACGGATTTTCATCAGAAAATAGTCATTTTGGAGATGTGAAAAATTGCACCACGTGGCACGGTTGTTATCGTAATGAACATACAACAGTTAGGTTAATAGTCTAGAATATGACCATATACGAGGACTGTTCTAATATATACTGAGAGGCAAAAGTAAGTATACAGGTTACTGAATGCCGATTTGCGTACCAGTCTCCCTTTCTACATACATATGAGGAAGCATAAATTAAGAACAACCAATTCCGCATAATTTGCAACATTTTCCCTTAAAATTGATTAAAGGATAATGAAAATGCATTGCTTGAATTGGAAAGGGGGTCTGATCCAATATTTTGTCTTGAGTAGCTTCCCTTTAAACATGTGTTTCGAATAAGTGTTATTCAATAAACGATTTTTCATGAAACAAATTCAAAGAAGGGCAACTGATCGACCAGAATATGACGCATATTGAAATTAAACACAAGGTAAATTGCAGCATCTTTTGTCCACGAAAATGGCAGTTTCGCCTTTTACGTTCTTCCTTTGATTTGATGCATTATGTTTCTATGGGATTTGTATTGGAGATTACCTTTTCATAGAGCAATTTTAGAGGGTTCACTATGGAGTAAGCATAAAGATGCCGAGCAAAACAATAATTATGCGAAAGTTTCGAATGAAAATCTCTTACACGATTTGAGAAAAAGACTCATTTAATTCACTATCATTTTAATTGAAAGGGAGATAATCCGGAACAGGCAGAAATTCCAATTGAATTTGAAGCTGTTTTTTGGGGTTAAATGGCAAAGTGTGGTCTTATCGACGAATAGTCGTACATGACTTTTGCGGTGTGCATAGAGTTAAATGTCATGTACAACACGAGATTTTATTGCAAATATTGATTTTCAATTAAGGGCAATAACTCCATCATGAATGACTGTAACAGGAAAAGAATTGGAGTTTTACAAACTTAGACGTTTGGGAAAAACGGACATAGGCAAATTTTATTACAAACGGCAATACAGTATCCGGTATTCCAAATCAAAAACTGTATACTTTTTATTGCCTCTGAGTATAAATGCAAGTAAGCACATAAAAATGATTCCGTGATAGATTTCGATGAAAAATTTATTTTGTCCCCTCAAAGTATTCCCCTTTAACAGATATACAAACTTTCAGTCGTCTGATCACATCATTGAATGCATTTTGGTAGTCTTTTCGAGGTATACTATGAAGGCACTGGAATATTGCAGAACCGAAGGGTTTGCGCTGTACAAATTTTCGACCAGAAAGGTATTTTTTCAGCCGCGGGAACAAAAAAAAAGTCACACGGGGCAAGGTCAGGGGAATACGGGGGGTGAGGGAGTTCAACAACCTTTTCCTGCTTCAGATAGTTCCAAGGCGGTTCTTCTGTGGCGATTTATTTATGTTGTTGTTTGTTACCTACTGTGTGTATCACTTGTGTCTTTTTATTTTGGATGGCCATATGGCCATTTTGTGGGAAAGTAACTGTCTTATGGCCTTCCTTGGTTTAGGTTTCCATTATGGTCTGGTCGCTCAATGTTTGTGTTTCTTTCCCTTCGGTGTCTTCGGTGGGTGGAGTATGTTAATTGTATCGATTCCTGATCTTTGTTTTACTTCCACTTTGCACAATCAACGCCTCGTGCGATGACGCATTGTCATGTAGCAATCTGACATTGCCAAAACCAGTTGCGGGTCTTCTTTCTTTGAAATATTTCTTCAATTTTCGAAGAACTTTATTCTTGTAATACTTCGCATTTACAGATTTGCCTTTAGGCACAGCAACCTGAATAGCAGTGCCCTGATTTGAAAATAATATGACATACATTACCTTCTTGACGTTCATGGTCCGCTTTGCAATGCATGGTCTTTTGCAATACTTTGTTGCCCATATTTTTTGTTCTGAATCTTTCGTTTTGGCTCAAAAATGTGAACCCATGTCTCGTCACCTGTGACGACATTAGCGAAAGACCGTGCATTGTAATTTGGAAACTTTTTAAGCAACTTATTGGCGCACTGAACGCGTGTCTTTTTCTGCTCATCTGTCAACAGATGGGGAATCCATCTAGCACAGATCTTTCTCATTTTCAGATCCCGTTTCAGAATCGTATGAGCTGGTCCTAATGAGATGCCAACCATACTAGCTATTTGCCTAGTGGTGGATCGTGCATCGGTAGCAACTATTTCTTTCACTCTAGCAACCATCTTGGCAGATGTTGCTCTTTTCGGCCGACGATCATGTGGTGCATCTTCTGTTGAGCCTAGCCCACAGCTGAATTTCTTTCACCAACGAAAAACTGTCGGAAAAGACATTTCATTATGCCCAGAAACCGAACATATTTCATCAAAAATGTCTTTGCACCGTATACCAAGAATACAGCGATTCTTAATATAGGACCCATTTCAACGGCGTACTCTGACCTTCTTCCAACCATGTTTTGTATTAGTATACAAGAGTAGACAGTGTTCATCGAACGATATACATGGCTAAAGTGGACGGATTTTAACAGGTTTGGTATCAATGTATAGGTAAAATGTTTTTCTACGCTGTGATATTTATTTCCAGGTGATTTTCGCATAAGTGCATGAGAAAACGTTCTACTTGCATTCATATTTGAACAGTCCTCGTATATTCTGAAAGAACATGAGCTAACACTCGTTAAGGGGAATGGGAACACCTGGCAGATTTTTTCGCCGTTTTTTCAAAGGGAGACAAATTTCGGGACTTTCTGTTCGCTTTTCTATAAGCCCTCTCCCACTGAAAAAAGGCGTTTACTCTTAAAGGAAAGAATGTGCTCCTCAGGAGCACATTCTTTCCTTTAAGAGTTGACCCCTATTGATATGGGAGACAAAAATACTTTTGCAGCAGGAGCAGGAGTTACCTCCCCTGAAGGTGTTCCCATCCCCCTTAAGCACAGAAAATATGCTAAATTGGCATATTTAATATAAAAAAAAATAAAAGTTAGGGCAATGATCAGGAATTTATACAATTACCTCACACATCCCATCAGAGACACCAAAGAACAAGAAGCAATTAAACCGAATGAAAACACCACCAGCGGGTAGCAGAAAGGACATAAACTTTCCCCTCAAAAATGCTGAACGGCTACCGAAAATAACAAGATAAAAATAAGCAATACTTACATGAAAAGACAAACTATTACAAATATTCAACTACGACAGAAAAAAAGAAAGGAAAAAAAAAAAACAAAAAAAACAAAAAAACATCTAGGAACGGTCAGCAAAACGTCTTTCAATTGAGGGGTGGGTGGGTTTTGGTGCGGTCTTAAATCGAGTTTCACATGGCCATATTGCTCGCCCTTGGTTCTGTCGTATCCTAGACAATAATTGGTTCACTGTGCGCATGTAGGCTTTCTGCTTCCCTCTTTAATTGCGCGCCGGTGGGTCAGGCCTCAGATTCTATGACGGTTCTAGTGTAAAGCCTTATTTAGAATTAGAGAGATCTAATTCAAGGTAATGTTGGCTGGTGCCTGATGCTCTATCTCTGGTCGGACCCATCGGAGTATAACTGTTGGTTTTCTTTTGCTCCAGCATTTCAGTGGTTTCTTGCTGTCGAGTCCTCACCGTTGTTTCATCTCTGTGGTTGTTTGACTATTTGTGTTCACGGAGATGTTGCACTGATGACATAGGAGGCCTTCATGCGGACTGAACCAATTATTTATCTAAATCGCGACGGAAGTAAGGGCGATGATTGTGGCCACGTAAAATCGATTTAAGCCCCCCCCCCCCCCACCCCCCAGTGGAATTCGTTTCCGCTGACCGTTCCATGGCGGTTCTTCTGTCGCGGTTTATTTTTTTATGGTTTGTCTTTGGGTGTTTGTGTTGCTTATATTATTATTTTTTTGATAGCATATTGGCCATTTTGTGGGAAAGTAACTGTCATTTTGGCTTTCCGCTATTGATGTTTCCATTAGGTCTGTTGTTTCATTTTTGGTGCTTCTTTCCCTTTGGTGTCTCTGATGGGAGCTGGGGGTTGATTGTATCGATTCCTGATCATTGCGTTCACTTCCATTTTCTAACTCATCGTTGAGAGCATAAAAAATGAAAAAAAAAAAAAAAAAAAAAAACTGCAGAGATGAAAGAACGATAAGGACTCGACTGCAATGCTGGAGCAAAAGAAAATCAACAGTTTGATCCCGGTGGGTCCGACCAGTGACAAAGCATATATTGGGTACCAACCAACATTACCTAAAATAAAAAAAAAATAAGCAAGCCTTTTAGGCTGTAGCCGTCATAGAATCTGAGGCCCGAACCACCAGAGTGCAATTAAAGTGGGGAGCAAAGTTATCAACCTTTATTGTCTTAACTATAGTCTTTCAAAACGAAGTGAGACGCGACTGCACTTTTAATTTTGGACTAGTCCGTATTTTAGGTAAGTCGCCTTCAGTTGGGATTTTACATTGGGCGATATGGTTTTACTGAGACTCGTACTGCATCATATCAACCGCTTGGCCACGAATTTTACATATTGACATTATCAAAAAACTTATTTGTAATATTAAAATCCTGTGAAAACATAAATCCAAAACCTGCTTCCCCTTAAACTTGGAATAGTCTTTGCACGCTTGAACGTTGAACTCTCAAAGTCGTTGATAAACTATACCATGCATGCAGTCTGTCATATAAGATTAAAACTACAGCAAACGAAATCAAGTTAGAGCTGGCTACAAATGTTGATGGTTTCAAAAAATGTCTCATTTAAAGTCTACCATCTATGGTAGTCACTTTGTATTTCCCTTCGAATATGGATAGCTGGTTCATTTTTGAAAGTTGATTTATAAAATCAAGTTTCTATGTCATTACATTTCTACTTCTGGTACTGGACCGCGTTACTCCATTTCCGCTGTTCGTTCGCTGCATAAAATAGTCCAAAGGAACTCTTAAAAACTAATTTTGCAGGCACGGAACGTGTTTCAAAATATTTCATTTTTCGAGACTTTATACGGATTGAATATAAATTGGCACAAAAAGACATATTCTGAACAGAAAACAATACTCTAGGACTATTTTCCTACGCACTTTCCGGTGATATTTATGTTTACTCTTTCATCCCTAAGTTTCTGAACAGGACTCTTCTCGCTTTAAATATATTCTTATAGAAAGGGATTTCTTATTAGTTCACTCACATGATGGCAATTAAACAGTGAACATGTAGATTCTGGCGAGACGTGCTAGTTACGTGCCGTAGGATCTACAAGGTTTGCATAGATACAGTGTACTTCTACCTCGGCGTCTGCATCGGTCTACATGGTTAAAAGGGTTAGCTCGCTTCTCTGTGATTATCAGTGACCGACTAAACAACCCATACCTGACCGACATCAAACACAGTTATTCACCTGCTTTCGAGAGTTCTAATTACAAAACATCTATTGTAAGCTGTGAGTTTTACATCAAGTTCCGTACTTTTAGAACAAATAGTGAAGACAGCGATCAGACACTACATTCTGTGGCATCTTACCTGTCTTAACTGTTTCCGCCGAATGTCCTAGTATTGAAACAATTGGCATTTATGGGTTAATGTTTTTATTTGGAATAAACGTATTTTAATTC